>NW_024121210.1:20857162-21041415 GCF_016745375.1 Pimephales promelas
TATTTTAAATTACTGATAGACTCTGTTCAATTTCACATTAATGCAATTATTTAATCAACCAATCACATTGCAGTTGCTTCAATGCATTTAGGGGTGTGGTCCTGGTCAAGACAATCTCCTGAACTCCAAACTGAATGTCAGAATGGGGAAGAAAGGTGATTTAAGCAATTTTGAGCGTGGCATGGTTGTTGGTGCGAGACGGGCCGGTCTGAGTATTTCACAATCTGCTCACTTACTGGGATTTCCACACACAACCATTTCTGCCTTTTTGCCAACCATGTTGCCTGGTCTGATGAGTCTCGATTTCTGTTGAGACATTCAGAATTTGGCGTAAACAGAATGAGAACATGGATCCATCATGCCTTGTTACCACTGTGCAGGCTGGTGGTGGTGGTGTAATGGTGTGGGGGATGTTTTCTTGGCACACTTTAGGCCCCTTAGTGCCAATTGGGCATCGTTTAAATGCCACGGCCTACCTGAGCATTGTTTTTGACAATGTCCATCCATTATGGCCACCATGTTCCCATCCTCTGATGGCTACTTCCAGCAGGATAATGCACCATGTCACAAAGCTTGAATCATTTCAAATTGGTTTCTTGTACATGTCAATGAGTTGACTGCACTAAAATGGCCCCCACAGTCACCAGATCTCAACCCAATAGAGCATCTTTGGGATGTGGTGGAATGGGAGTTTCGTGCCCTGGATGTGCATACCACAAATCTCCATCAACTGCAAGATGCTATCCTATCAATACGGGCCGACATTTCTAAAGAATGCTTTCAGCACCTTGTTGAATCAATGCCACGTAGAATTAAGGCAGTCTTGAAGGCAAAAGGGGGTCAAACATATATTAGTATGGTGTTCCTAATAATCCTTTAGGTGAGTGTATGGTAGTGCTTCTGTGTATATTGCGAAATAATACAAAACCGTTATAACAATTTAACATATAACAGAATTTTTCCTCTAATCTAATTTTTTTTAATGATTTTTTTTTTTTATCATTACCATGTCATCACCGAGGCTCCATAGGTAATCTGTCCAGTGGTCTAATGGCAGAGACAGTTGTTCTTAATGAAAGCCTTTCCAGGTATCTGCATGATAAGGACAGTACCTTGCATTAATCTTTGTGTACATCTTGATATGGGTTAGGGAACATGTGTGCATACTTCCATGTGTGTTTGCCAGGGTGTGGAGGTGTGTATGTCAACAAACATGTGGTATTTTTAAGACAATGTGTGAATTCATGTATTTTAAGATATGATCCTGAAGAAAAAGTTATTTAACATCAGGTTTGGCCTATAGAGGTCTTTTAAGGTAGTCTAACTTTTCCCATATCATGAATGGTGAAAAAAATCTTGTTTTAAATAGTGATTTCATATATATATATATATATTGCACTGGAGTAGATGTAATGATCTTGATATGGGATGTGTGCTATCTTGTCATGAAAATCTGGTATTTTCAGAACAAAAGAGCAAAGTACAAGAACACCAAAGGCTTATTATGCTTTTTATGATTTCAACAACACATTCTTGACATGAACACTTCAACATCAACACCTTCATAGTGCATGTAGTGTGGATGACAATTATTGCAAATAACAAAAACATTCTGTTCATGAAGAAGTAAACCATAAAAGAAAGAAGAAAAACAATACAGATGTTGGAAAAAACATTATCCCCATATCTCTTTGACCTTCAGAATAAAATATAAGACATATATGTTACTTTAGAAGCATTTACTGTAAGCTCTAAATCAGTACATGAATTAATGCCAACATATTAGGATTTATCTAATACTGTAGACCAAGGTTCAAAGACCAGCTAAATCATCTCAGCCAAATGGACCTTAGATATTGAGACTGTAACTACAAATTTGCAGTCTAGACTAAATGTATTTCCTCACCCAAGTTGGGTGATTATTGGCACTCAGTCTGCTGTGACATCTGGTATCAAATTCATAGTCAAATGTTGTAAAATATTACATTTTTATTATTAAAATATTTATTATTACTAATATTATAATATTTCATAAACTTCAATACTTAAAAAAAAACAATTATAATTGAAAATTACAACTGTAATTTGCTGTCGTCGTAACTGATTTGTGGGATGCACATCCAGGGCACGAAGCTCCCGTTCCACCACATCCCAAAGATGCTCTATTGGGTTGAGATCTGGTGACTGTGGGGGCCATTTTAGTGCAGTCAACTCATTGACATGTTCAAGAAACCAATTTGAATTGATTCGAGCTTTGTGACATGGTGCATTATCCTGCTGGAAGTAGCCATCAGAGGATGGGGACATGGTGGCCATAAAGGGATGGACATGGTCAGAAACAATACTCAGTTAGGCTATGGCATTTAAACGATCCCCAATTAGCACTAAGGGGCCTAAAGTGTGCCAAGAAAACATCCCCCACACCATTACACCACCACCCCCAGCCTGCACAGTGGTAACAAGGCATGATGGATCCATGTTCTCATTCTGAATACCATCTGAATGTCTCAACAGAAATCGAGACTCATCAGACCAGGCAACATTTTTCCAGTCTTTAACCGTCCAATTTTGGTGAGCTCTTGCCAATTGTCGCCTCTTTTTCCTATTTGTAGTGGAGATGAGTGGTACCCGGTGGGGTCTTCTGCTGTTGTAGCCCATCCGCCTCAAGGTTGTGCGTGTTGTGGCTTCACAAATGCTTTGCTGCATACCTCGGTTGTAACAAGTGGTTATTTCAGTCAAAGTTGCTCTTCTATCAGCTTGAATCAGTCGGCCCATTCTCCTCTGACCTCTGGCATCAACAAGGCATTTTCGCCCACAGTACTGGATGTTTTTCCCTTTTCAGACCATTCTTTGTAAACCCTAGAAATGGTTGTGCGTGAAAATAACAGTAACTGAGCAATTTGTGCAAAACTCAGACCGGCCCGTCTGGCACCAACAACCATGCCACACTCAAAATTACCTTTCTTTCCCATTCTGGCATTCAGTTTGGAGTTCAGGAGATTGTCTTGACCAGGAGCACACCCCTAAATGCATTGAAGCAACTGCCATATGATTGGTTGATTAGATAATTGCATTAATGAGAAATTAAATATATATTCCTAACAATCCTTTAGGTGAGTGTATGTCTATCCCTCACAGCCTCGCTTTCATTCCCTTTTAAAAAATATGGCGCTGCTGTGAATAAGGTCTATACTTCATAAATTTAAAATATGATTAATTAGGCTAATGAGTGTTTTTATAAACGGTGGACAATCAGTATTGGTCATTGGTCAAAAAAGTGTGGGAGAGGGGGTAAAGTATCCTCCACCTGATTGGCTGGGCGCCCATCTCCGTCCCAGTTTGCCTTGACAAACCTTTAAAACCTCCAGATCAGAAGAAGCGATAACCAGTCATAGGCAACAGTCCCAGCGGAGCCGTGTTGGGTTGACAGCAACAGCAACAGCCAGCTTGACTATTATCAGAAATTTATCAGACAGAATATTGATTTTTTTGGGGAAATAAAAACTTCTGACAGCTAAGGCGTTTACAGTTTGATTGATAGCGCGTTCGCCAGTCCTCCTCCAGAGCCGCTTAAATGACAAGCGCGTGCATGTGAGCTCGCGTTGACGCCAGTACAGAGAGGGATGCTGTAGAGCAGCTCAACTTCCACCAGCTCAACTTATTCTGTTTAATTTATCATTCGTGCCTTAACCATGAAGACCATACTCGCTGCATATTCCGGTGTCCAAAAGGGTAAGTAAAAGAAAGTGAAATAATTGCTGTTTTGCTCATTTCATTTGTTGTTCAAATAAAATTTTTAGCCTAATTTGACAGTTTTTCTATATTAAAAATAATTTAATCCTTACTTTATTCCATATAATAGTTTTTTGTGTAACAATCAGACACTTAGCGAGAGGGATAAAAGTGTTACATGAGCATTAGTGTCTTACTTCACAGTGTTTGTTGTTACGGGATTGAGTTGTCTTGTGATTTGATTCTAAAGAAAGTGTGTGTGCTTTAGTAGCCTACTGTATTAATTGTCTTTTCTGTTGGGGCTTTTTAAACTGTGTGCGTCAGTTTTTTTAATGAATTGGAGTTATTATACGGTGTTGGTTGTGTGTGTGCTCTGATTCTTAGGATATAAAAGCAAATATCTTTCTGTTTTAACCACAGCTGGTTGGTTATTACTGGTATGTTACTTCTTTGTCACAGTGATGATATGCATGACATTTATTCCCAGGCTTCAGACAGACCTTTAGTGTTGAGAACAAGCATTAATGGGTGTCCTTTAAATCCCGTAGGCTCAGGCTCCAGCATCCTCTCTGCTTTACATGACCTGCCGTCCGTCCCCTGGCTGACACGATCCAAGATCGTGAAACATCTGCAGATGATCTCCGTCCTGCAGTTTGTCATGACATTTCTTGCCATGGGTGAGTGAACAGTTAAGTTCTTTACGAGACTTAAATCGAAGGCTTAGAGAATTTACAATGTAGGACATTGTGCTGCCTTACTGAACTCGTATGAATTATTTTTGGTCGTTTATGAAGTCTGTCATTTCTCTTGTAGGCATTGGCTGCTCTCTGCTGCTTATGTACATGTTTTGCACTGACTTCTGGGTAATTGCCGCCGTTTACACGGCCTGGCTCATCTATGACTGGAACACCCCAAAACAAGGTACTGTCTTGATATGATTAAAGCACATCATGATTCAACCTGTTCAGGAGTGTGTGATGATTGTTCCGACTGTGTTTGCATTTGTTTTCTTTGTAAATGTTCCAACATCTTTATCTTAGGAGGCCGCAGATCGACCTGGGTGAGAAATTGGACTGTGTGGACATACTTTAGAGACTATTTTCCCATAAGAGTGAGTGACTTTACATCTTATACAACATTATGGTTTGAGTTCAAATGGCTCAGACACTGAACAGCTAAAGGCTAATAGTTAGGTAAACACAAAGATAAGCCTCTAACTGAGTTATAAAATGTATGGACTTTGCAAATCTAATAGTGCAAATCCTTATGGAGTCCTGCAGAGTTTAAGTTTAGATTTAAAAGGGACTGTTCACACAAAAATGAGTCTATTATTTACTCAGGTTAGTTTGTCTCTCTTTCATCAGAAAATGCGCTATTGTTCAAAATGTTGGGGTTGATAAGGTTTTGTAATGTTTTTGAAAGAAGTCTCTTATGCTCACCCAGACTGCATTTATATAAGCAGTAATAATGTGAAATATTATTACAATTTAAAATAACTGTTTTCTATTTCAAAAAGTAATGTGATGTCGAAGCTGAATTTTACTCCCTTCTTCAGTGTTACATGACTACAGTAATCATTAATATGTTGATTTGCTACTTTAAGACACATTTCATATTATTATCAGTGTTTATATTTATTTTAGATTTAATATTTTTTTTGTGGAAACTGATACATGTTCCAGGATTTTTTGGATTTAACGCATCTTTACTGACCCCATCTTTTGAACAATAGTGTAATTTGCATATTCTGATAAGCATGAAACATGCATTGATTGGTTTCGTCTTGTTCTTTTCTCTCCTTGACATTGCTGGATTGGGTGGATCTTGATGTGAGCTGTAAGAGCTCTGCTAGACTTTGCTCGTCCTGATCAGTCATGTTTTTCTGTTCGTCTTGTGTCATACTTCTGATATATGAACCAGAACACAAGGGCTCCATTGAACAACATAGGTGAAACAGGAACTCAAAAACATTTTGGAATAAAACAAATATCTGCTTGAGGAACGGAAAAGTGAACTGTGACCTCTGTGACTCACTTTATAAATTCAGTCTTAAAATATGGTACTATTTAAATGCAAATCTTAATTTGAAGTATTCATATTTAACTAAAATTCTTAATACAAAGGACTCTCTCAAAGGAATTCCCTGCATAAATTTACCTTGCAGTACACATAGAGCATTTGAGTCACATGATGAGATCATCACTTTGCCTACTGTTATAGTGTGTGCCAGCAGTGATAAGAGTGAGGAGAAATAAGGTCAGCTGTGATTAAAAATTGTCTATATGAAAAGTGTGATAGATATGGGAATGATTAAAGGAGTAGTTCACTTTTGAAAAAACTTTTGCTGAGAATCTCCCCCATGTCATCCAAGATATCCATGTCATTCTTTCTTCAGTCGAAAAGAAATTAAGGTTTTTGATGAACACATTCCAGGATTTTTCTCCATATAATGGACTTCAATGGGAACCAAATGGTCCAAGGTCCAGAAGACCTACAAACTGTTCAAAGGGCTTTAAATGATTGCAGACGATGAATAGGGGTCTTATCGATCGAAACGATCGCTCATTTAGTAAATAAATAAAAAAGTTTAAGTTTGCTCTGTTCTGTGACACATATTTGTGACTCTCCTGTTCGAACTCGTTCATCAAAAGGAACAAATCTTTTTCCGAGTCATTTGGCTCATTCAACGAACGAAACGAACAAATTGATTCGGAAAAGATTCATTCATTTTGATGAACGAGTTCGAACAGGAGAGTCACGAACATGCATCGCAGAACAGAGCAAGGCGAGCATTTGAGCTTATAAAACTTAAACTTTGTTATTATTTTATTAAATGAGCAATCATTTCGCTTGATAAGACCCTTATTCATCGTCTAAAATCATTTAAAGCCCTTTGAACAGTTTGCACTGAAACTGTATTTTGGACCTTGAACCGTTTGGTTCCCATTGAAGTCCATTATATGGAGAAAAATCCTGGAATGTTTTCATCAAAAGCCTTCATTTCTTTTCGACTGAAGAAAGAAAGACGTGGACATCTTGGATGACATGGGGTGAGTAAATTATCTGCAAAAGTTTTTTGAAAAGTGAACTACTCCTTTAAAATGGATAATTTATCTTAAAATGGCAATTATGTCATACATTACTCACCCTGGTGTTGTCCTAATGCTGTATGTCCTTCTTTCTTATATGGACCACAAAAGGAGATTCTTTTAAAAACGTATCTTTAAAGTGAAAGTGAATAGCGAACAGCATCAGTCTTTTAAAAAAAAGACGCAAGCGCATCACAGAATCATCCGATGTAAACACATGTTGTATATGAAATATACAATATGTGTCACATGGGATACTTTAGTGTGTGTTTTTTTAGAAAGCTTAATGCTGGTTGCTATTCACTGCCATTAGATCCATAAAAGAAAGAAGGGCATAATATGGCATGAGGGTGATTCATTTTCATTTTTGGGTGACCTATCTCTTTAAGGTGTGGTTAGGGCGAATTGTCATGGTCAAAATCATTAATTCATCAGTCATCTAATAAATGAATACACACAATTGTGAATTTCTCTTGAGGGCGAAACATTTCCTCACCCATATTTCGCAAAGAGTTGAAATCGGTCACGAAATTTCGCCGTGATGACCAACAGAAACCTTGTTTTGGCAACATCACAACACCATATTATTGTGGAAAGAATAATATTAATTTGTTGTATGATAAATGTGTTGTTTTGAGTGTAAGATTTTGAAAAACTAGCAACTGCACCTGCAAACGTACAAAAGGCTAGACTTTTACCTCCAGATGGTTACACTACATCTTAAAACCTTTGATTTTTTCATCCGTTAATGTCATTATGTAACACTGACTGCTGTTTATGAAACGAAGATAAGCAGCTCTTACGTATTTACAGCTTCTTGTACAGTACATACTCATTCAACTCATTAACTGTTGCTCCGTTTTATCTACTGCGAATATTAATAAGGCATGTCTGTCCTTAGTTATCTGCTAAAAATATTATGTACTGTTTTAGAACAGCTGATAAGTGCTTAATGATAAGAAAATCTGTTCGTGAACAATATAATGTACACATGCCTTTACCTAGATAAAGTGTCCTAAATCTAGGAGGTCTTTTGAAAATGCAATATATAGCTATTAGTTCAAATGAAGTTGTTTAACAAGTTAAGTTAATAATTTCTCACTGTGAAATTTAAGCATTGCATAGAAACAATGCAAATGAAGTAATCTCCTGCTTCATTTTTCTCTGATTATTTGCAGCTCATCAAGACGCATAACCTGCTCCCTAGCCGAAACTACGTTTTTGGCTACCATCCTCATGGCATCTTCTGTTTTGGTGGTTTTTGTAACTTCGGGACAGAGGCCACCGGATTCTCCAAGATATTCCCCGGGATTAAGCCATCTCTTGCCACATTGGCTGGAAACTTCCGCTTGCCAGTGTTTAGGGATTACCTGATGTCTGGAGGTACCTTACTAGTTATTTTATGGATTAAACCAGAGGCGTAGAATTCAGTAGGGACGCTAGGAATGTGTCCCTACCAATATCCAGTGACAATAGCAATAATTTCAATTAAAACTTAAAATATATTTATATATTTATAGGCAGGTTTCAGCAGCAGTTGATGTCCCCGTCTCCACCAATTTCAAAATCAAACCTTGTACCTTTTCAAAAGATACACTTTTGTACCTAAAGGTTGCATATTGGTACCTTAATGGTACATTAGCACCTAAAATTAGCACCTAAAAATGTACATAATAGTACCTACATGTACATATTAGCACCTAAAATGTCAATATTAGCACCTAAAATGTCAATAATAGCACCTAAAATGTACTTATTAGCACCTAAAATGTCAATACCAAAAATGTACATTATTAGCACCTAAAATGTACTTATTAGCACCTAAAATGTCAATAATGGCATCTAAAATGTACATATTAGCACCTAAAATGTACATAATAACACCTAAAATTCACCTAAAATGGACAAAAGTTTACCTTTTGAAAAGGTACAACCCAAGTGACAGTTTTTTTGTACCTTTTTTCTGAGAGTGTTGGACAGGTAAGAAAGTAAGTAAATTTCTCCCCCAAAAAAAAGGAAAGTAAATTTCTCAATGCAGGAAGTTTGTTTTTTTGTCTGATTAAAAAAAGGACCATAGTTGCTCTCTGTGGTGTAGATAAGAATCCTGTAGTCAAGGACCTCTGAGCTTTGTCCTATTGCGTACAGAGACACAGTCCAGCATTGCTGTAGTGCTGATGTCAATATTTTTTGGAGAACTGCTGCTGAAACCTGCCCTATGTACCCACTGATTGATAGACTATTCCTCCACCCTATTATAAGAAACAAACATCAATAGTTTCTTTAAAAAACAAATGTCAAATATTTTCCTCAAAATTCCAATATAATATAATATAATATAATATAATATAATATAATATAATATAATATAATATAATATAATATAATATAATAATGCCAAAGGTCTGACACTATACTCTCCCGTCACTCAGGTATCTGCCCTGTAAATCAAAACTCCATTGACTACCTCCTGTCTAGTAACGGCACTGGCAACGCTGTGGTCATCGTGATCGGAGGGGCTGCCGAATCTTTGGACTGTGCTCCGGGGATGAATGCCGTCACGCTGAAAAAACGCAAAGGCTTTGTGAAACTGGCCCTCAAGCATGGGTGAGAACCGCAAATCATTTTCCTCACCACCTTCCCAGTATTGTTTATGGAAGCGTATTGCATTCACTTTGTTTTTCTCAATTAATGAGTTAATTGTCTCAGAATTACAAGATCATAATTCAAGGATTTTTTTTGCTCTGTTTTTCTGAATTAATGACTTGATTTTCTGAGACAATTAACTCATTAATTCAGAAAAACAGTAGATTGTTTTTCTTCAAGTGAATGCAATATGCTTTCAGTTCTGTTCAGGTTTTCTTGGTCATCATCAGGGTTTTTGCAGGTGAAGCAACACAAAGCAGAAAGTAGTTTGAAGTGAAGTATTAAGCCAGTGTTTTATAATCATAAAACGTGGAGAAACAACAAGAACTTTGCTAATGGAACTACATCATTACAAAGCAATGCCTAATAATACACTGAAAATCCCCAAATCTCAAAGAAGCTTACAAGAAAAGTGCTTTTGAATAAATTGATTATGATTGAAAATGTGTATTATGATAACTTTTTAACTTCTTGTTCCCCTCTCAGAGCTGATCTGGTGCCCGTCTACTCATTTGGTGAGAATGAGGTTTACAAACAGCTGATTTTCAACGATGGTTCTTGGTGGCGTGTGGTTCAAAAGAGGTTTCAGAAGATGTTAGGCTTTGCCCCGTGCCTGTTTCATGGTTGTGGACTGTTCTTCCCAGAGTCATGGGGTTTTGTACCTTACTGCAAACCCATCACTACTGTTGGTGAGTGACACCAAACAGACGTTTTATGGCCATTTTTCTCTATCTAGGTAATCAAGATGTTAGCCTTTTGCAAAATTAGATTTTTAGAGTTTAAAAGAGTAAATTATACATATATACAGTTGTAATTTTCTTAAATTATCAACCCCCATTGCAAATCAGCTTTATTGGCAAAAATTACAGACTTTTAGCTTTTTGCAATGAATAAATCCAACAAAAGTAATTTAAATTGCATAACAAAAAAATGTTTCAAGTGTTTTCCGCATATAACCTCCTGAATACAACAGCAGGTGTTCAAGGTAATCAAGGGTTTCATTAGTTGCACCAGGTGAGCTTGAGCTAGAACACATGAAATATATGAACTGGCTACACTTTAAAAAATGCTGGGTTGTTTTAACCCAATTTTGGGTAAAATATGGCCAAACCCAACCATTGGGTTAAAAATGTCATTTAAAAAATGTAACCCAAGGCCGGGTTTGTGCATACAGTATTTTACCCAAAACTGGGTTAAAACAACCCAGCATTTTTTAGAGTGGGTTTGTTGAGCTGCATCTTAGAAATATGACTAAAGCCCTATTCGCACGGGATAAGTATCACCTGGTGACCTCTAGTCATTTGTAATAATTACGTAGGTTGTCTGAGATCTTTATCCCGTGCGAATCGGCCATGTCTATAATAATTCTCCCGCAAATGACCGACCATATTTCGCCGAAAACGTAGCTCCTGTGATAATATTAGTCCTGTGCAAATCGACATCTCTGTGATCTGGCGGGGTCGTTTATATTTTTTTTTCAAAGTTTTTTTTTTTTTTTATCCATCTTTCAATGAAGAATAGAGGCTGCGTTGGAGTGTTTTGATAGTATTTTGGGTGCTGGGTCATATCGTGACCCAGAGAAAGCTGAAAAACAAAAAGAATGATTAGATGGAGATGATTGACATGTATAGCAGGGCAATTCTTCTGTTTATTATATACAGCTAGACATAATAACGACAAGACATTTCCAAGCTATAGCCTAATGACATCATATCCGGGAGATAAGTCAGTAAATTCGAGTAAAATCACAGGCTTCGCTTATCCCGTGCGAATGCGCCACATGAAATTCAGATGTGGGTGGGTATTTTCAAATTCACACGAGGTCCCCAGATAATACTAATCCCGTGCGAATAGGGCTTTTGTCAAAAGAATGGTCCAAAAAGTTAAGTTCACCCTTAGTTAAAGCAAGTACTAAAGATGTTTGCTATAAAGGGGATGGATAATTATGAGAAGTCATTCAAAGTTGCATTTTCAGTTGAAATTGTTGAAACAAACAACTTGCGTTGAGCTATTTCAATTACTTTTGTTTGATTTATTCATTGCAAACAGCTGAAAATGCACATTTTGCCAATAATAAACCTGATTTTGCAATGAGGGTTGAATAATTTTGATCACAAATACAGTGTATAATACATTATACATTATATATGTTTATTTACAGGTTTAATGCTTATGGTAAATAGAATTAATATGTGTCTATTTGAATTGTACTAGATATTCTGCTTATTCTAAGGGCTATGCATGGGTAATGAGACATAAAAATATCTAGAAAAGACCTAAAATAGTTTTATAAAGTTCAAGGACAGTCTCTCTATTGATAAAACTGCTCTTTCAGCATACGGTCAATATTTCCTGACATCAGAATCCCATTATTGGTTAAAATTTAGACATTTGTTGACATGAACTTGGTAGCGTTTAATGCTCTGTCAATGAACTTGATAAAAAAACACTTCTCTCTTCTACAGTTGGTGAACCCATCACAGTCCCGAAAATCGAGGAGCCGAGTCAGGACGTCATAGATATGTACCATGATATGTACATCAGGTCCCTCAAGTCTCTCTTTGACAATTACAAGGCTCGTTTTGGTCTAAATGAGAGTGACATCCTTCTAATTCAATGAAAGAATACATTGAAGAATTGTAATAACTTTATAAAAGAACACACTGGAACATCCGCCTATAACTAAAGTGCCTGTTCAGAGAAGGTGAAAGAAATCAATGCGGTTTCTATTCATTCAATGGTGTAAACAGTACTGAAATGTACCGTTCTACATGGGATGCAGGGAATCTAGCCTGTGTCACTTCTGCTCATCGCCACCGGGTGGCAATCTACAATAAATACTTCGCAGACGGCTGCCTAGTATAATCTCGATTTCTCAGATGGTGGATGTATATTCCTCAATATATGGCAATATATATATTACAAGTAATGTATTAAATATTTAATTTAAATGCTGTACTAGATAAAAGTGTTTGCCCTATTGTATTATTTTTAATGCACATGCAATGCAATTATTGGGAGTTTTGCTTTACTAAAAAGCCAAAGGGTGGTTGTGTAACCAAAGAGTGGAGATGGATTTTGGCCTTGTGTTATATAGCAACTAACCAAAAAGGAAAATTGTGACTCAATTGTTGGAATAATACGTCGGAATGAAGGACAGGAAAGTTTGCTTTTAAGAAAATGATCCGATAGCTCGAAGGTTAAAGTGAAGTCTAGGAGGTGAAGATGATAATGAATTTCTGTAAATGTGTGACAGTATTATCAGAATACTGGTTATCTTTCTGTAACACTTGATAATTTACCACAGAAGTATTAATTTTGCACATGTTTTGTTAAGCTCAAGCAAATTGTTTACTGACGTTTGCAAAGTTCAGTTTTCACCTTGACATCAACATTTGTCCCAGTTACAAGTATCAGGTAATTATTCCAAAAGCAAATGCTTGAAAGACCTCAAACATGTGTTTGCATGCCAAATCAAACAAGCCTTTTTTTTGGAATATCAATTAACCTGAATTCAAGTGCCAAGTACACGTGCAATCATATTTGAGAGAACACATTTTTATTGTGATTTTGTATGTAAATGGATTCAGGGGACCTGCAGCTCTTGATTGGTTTATAATATGCAATACATGCTGACATTTAACCAAGGATCGTGACTTATGAATATGGAATAAATTCTGCAGCGTCCATCTCTGATATCAGCCTTCATTTATGTACATGAAATCCTGATTCTTTGAATTCAACTTTTGTATATTTTCTGAATAAACGGAAAAGTACCATGTGCTGTCTTGTTTTGAGCCGTAACACTGTCTTTGTATGACATATAACAGAAAATGTTCTCTTATTCCTGTTTTAAAACCTTTATTTATGCAACAGTTAGAGATTATTAGTGGTTAAATTAATCAATAAGGCTGTATGGCCAAATCAGTATTCTCTTCACAAATTAAACATAATAAATGTTTGTTTTACTTTTGTAAAAATTTAAATATGCATTTAATAAACCAACTAACAGAAAACCCCAGGATATGTTTAAGGTAGAGAATATTATAGGATTTATTACAGCATGTAAAGTCTCAAGATGTATTAATAAAGCAACTAGTGTACCACTTTTGTAGGGCAGAAAAGTGTCACTGTCTGGGACTTATTTGATTGGCTTAAAGTGAGGTGGGGCACATAGCCATGAATGAAAGATTTCTAATTATTTATCTAGGTCACTAATTGTTTACTTTTTATGTTAAATATTTATTTTACAAACTGAGGCCTTAAAATTATGATCTAGAAATTGTATGATTTGTTTAATCATTTTTTCCCCAAATATCTTATTTATTTATTATTATTTATTATTTATATTATTTATTTATATATTAGTTTACTCTCTCTTTTTTGCTTTTAGTTTATTTTTTCATGTTATAATGAGTAGGCCTATGCATGATTAATAATGTAGTCTGTACGGACTTCATATATGTTCACATGCAATGTTTTTTTTTTACTTTTTTTTTGACTGCAATAAAAAAATGAAAAATAAAATAAAATGAAACATTCTTTTAAAATGAACAGAAATGAACTAGGTCCGTAAAACTTGTAATTTGTAATTTGGCTTAGTTGGGCAATGGCGCCCCCTTGTGCTTCATGGAGAATTCTACTTCATATAATACTACTACTACTACTAATAATAATGAAAATACAAATACTAATAAAAGTTATTTATTGATTATTAATAAAATTAGTCTTTAATTTGTAGTAATTTATTTTAAAAAAATCTTTGTTTTTAAAAGATTTTAAAAGAACTACACTTTTGTCGTTTTATAAATTCGTGGAACATGCCCGTTTATTTCACATTATTTTATGCTGGTATCAATGCAATGCTCACCCAGATATTAAAATAAGGGGAATAAACTGGTAACTGGTCACGTTACCCCTCGCTTCCTCATTTTTTCTACGAACTAGTGCACAGCATGAGTTTCTAAAGGCCTCCTCCCGCCCTTTTCCATTTGATTGACAAGCTCTACACCAATCAACGTAGAATACCCATTTACGTCACCGAGTTTCTGTTTTAGTGACAGCTTCCTCAGCGAATAGGCACGTAGCGAGGGTTTGGCGATCAAGGTCGCGGTAATGGCTTCCTAGGCAAGACTTACTTTGTTTATGCCGCCGTGTGGACCCTAGCAGCTGTGTTTAGTGTGCTTAATGTACATTATAATACAAACCTGCACGTTTTTGAAGAAAGTTCAGAATCTGACACCTTCGTACCGGAAGTTTCTCGCCGATGGGGCTGAGTTGTATGGCTGAATGAGGCTATCGCCTATGATAGCGTAAAAGGATGAACTCAATCGCCGGTCGGGATCTCGCAGTGTCCGCTGGAGCTGTCAGCAGCAACCCCGGAGCAGGGTCCTCCAGAGTCCTGCATGTGGAGCTCACATCACAACAGGTAACGTTACACCTGCAGTCCCAGCCTAATGCTCCATATGTGCGCGCGAACATCTAGCGGATCTTCTTGTGCATGTGTCACATGTCACCGGATGATCATAACACACTGGGCCTCCATGTCCAGTCAAGCTCTGGTCCACATTTACGACTGCAGTGGGGTTTTCAATTCAAATAGACATTTCGGAAGCAACTAATAACTAAGCGCTGGCTTGTTCATGTCAGAAATACCAGAGCGGTTTCACAGTGTAGTGTAGTCTTATCACTGTGGTGGGTCTCCAAACTCAAAACACATATATATACAAAATAGACCAGAGAGCTTCCTAATATTTATTGTTCATGCTTAAAATACTTTGAAACTGCCTAGGAAGGTAGTGCTGGTGCTGTCTTATGGAGTGAGCTGTGCTTATCTAATTTGCACTGCAGCTTGACAGCACTGACTTAAATGACTATCAATGATGTCATACTTACACATTGGCAAACATTGTTTGGGGGCTCTGCAAAGATAAACCATTGTTATCAATGTTTGGTTCCTTTGGTTTCATGTTACAGTCTATTATTGACATTTTAATGGTTTATCAACAACAACAAACAAACAAACAAACGAAAAAAACAGTTATTTTTGTTGATAGTATGTATTTTAATTTATACCTTTTTATTAAAAATTCTTTGCAATTAAGGGTTTAAGGATTTTAAGATTGCATATAGTGTAGTATTGTTGATGTAATGCTTGAGATGTTAGAGAGTAGTTTTGATTGTGTGTGTGTTGTAACAATTGCAATGGTGCAATGTTGCACAATACACACAGTGCACATACATGGCCTGAAGCTGTCCTAACTGAGAGTGTAGACCTCAGTTTTGCGGTTTAATCACCACTGGTTCCCGTGAAGTGTTTTGGGGATCGCAGGGTTTCCTGTTAAGTCGTGTCCGTTGATGACTTGGCATTCTGCAGAGAAATGTTGCTTTACTTAATGCTGCGAACATGGGGCTGGAGTTATGTTTTAGCATTGCTTTAAGTAAAGAGCGTTTTCTTGCAGGAAGAACTCACTTTGAATGTTTGCTATATAAAATAATACATCATATTAAATATTTAAATTTAAGTAAATTTTTTTTTTAGATATAAATATGTACTGGTAACTGCAGCACATGAAAATATACTAATGGCAATATCAATGTGAATATTTTAAATGTAATATTGCCATTGGTATATTCCTGTGTCCCGCTGCAATATATACCAGTAATATTGATGCTGTCAAATAGAAAGATGCTCGTAATTACTGTATGATTTGACGGCTTCATGCAGACTTGTATGATTAATTAAAATAAAACTGAAAGTGTGACATGGACTCAAACACAACATGCACAAAACATGCAACCTCTTGTAAAGAAAAGCACTACCCTCCCTCCACCCAAAAAGACCTAAATGGTTTATGAAAATGAAGAAATTAAGACATTAATATTAGTATTGTATTTTTACAGTTGTACTGCAAAATAAAATATTAATAATTAAATCAATTTTTGTTTACAGGGCAATATTACAGTATTTATTATTTTGTTGAATTTTGTAATAATAAGTAATAATTAATACTATAATTATTTTTATTTTATAATCATTGATAAAAAGTAATCAAATATTTTGAGTTACAAACAAGCACTACAATCACATTTTTAATTGCAAACACAACATTTATCAGAAATAAACATTCTCATTGTTGAGAGCATCTGATTGGACAAAAGTCTATATTGCAAGATGAGTCATCAGTAGCCTATATATTTAGTCCATTTACAAGAAAAATCGTCATCTTCATCTTTTATTCAAATATTATAAAATACTACTTTGTAAGCACATTGCATAGTTGTGCTTAATTGGAGTGAATTGTTTTATTTGTTATAATGCAATGAAACATGGCAAATTGTGTGGACATAATTTTCAAAAGTCGCGTTATGTGAACAGGACCTTACGCGGCAGTTGTGGAGACACTGGGAAGTTTTGATTTTAAGTCGACAGCTGCACAATTCAGCACTGCAACACAGCGTAAAAAGTAGCCTAAAATGACTCGAGACAATGTTATATGCCTAGTCATTTGTTTGTTCCAGTTCATTTGATAAGGAGTCATTTCACGGTGGCCAATTTTAATGTTACCAGCTAAATGAGACAAACTGAGAGTGTATCATTAAGTTGGCTTGAGTAAAAACAATAGACCATTTTGCAAGATGTAAACAAACAACACTGGTCCAGAAGCACTTCCTGTTTCAGTTTTTTAACACTACACAAAAGCTACAACCAACAGAACATATAAAACTGAATCAAAAAGTTAAACAAACATCTTTAAGATGTTTTCTTTACATGTGAAATAAAGAAAACAGTTACGAACTGAAACAGGAAGTGTTTCTGGACCAGTGTTGTTTACATCTTGCAAAATAGGCTACTATTCAGGGATAGGGGGCTTGGTTTGTTAAACTGTGAATGTGAAACCATGGTAAAAACAATTGTTTCAAACCAATTTGAAAGTTAGGCTAAAAAAACATGTTGCATTCAATACGGACTGATTGTCTTTTTTTTTTGTTACATAGCCTGCCTCCAGTTTTGACTAACTAAGAGGCGATATTTTACCGCCAAAATGTCCGTAAAATGTCCGTAAACTCTGGAATAGACATAACCATACAAATCAAACCTGGTTTAGATCAGGTTCACAACGCTCAATATAAACGCTCTCTGTCAATTCAGTTTTGATCCAGAGTTTGCTCAAACTAATCTCAAACGTACCTGACCGGATTCGTGCAACAGACCTCAATTCTGCTTTTTTTTTAAAAAATGGCATGATTTTTATCAGGAACACTGAAATGTGAAACCAAATATGAAGTCCCTATCACATGATGGGGGTTGTTAGAGCTTGTCACACCTGTCTGAGGTTAATTTTTCTGGAAATGGTTGTTATGACACCAATTTCTTTGGCAGTTACACTTATAAACTTGCACTTATGCACTTATAAACTACCCTCCCCCCACCCAAAAAGAGCTAGATGGTTTAAAATATGAAAATGAAAAAATTAACACATTAATATTAGTATTCAGTCCCTCCAGAATTTCACGATTTTTTTGTTGTGATTTTTGCGATCAAAATGACTGATTTTGTGGTGGTAATTTCCAAAAATTTGTGAAAAAATTTGCGATTTATATATAACAGTTACCATAATAGTATTGTATTTTTACAGTTGTACTGCAAAATAAAATATTAATAATTCAATCAATTTTTGTTTTACAGCGCAATATTACAGTATTTATTATTTTGTTGAATATTGTAATTAATTTAGTAATAATTTAATAATTATAAGTAATAATTAATACTATAATTATTATTATTATCACTACTATTATTATTTTATAATCATTGATAAGTAATCAAATATTTTTCATATCATCAAAATGTCCGTAGTGGAAACTCTGGAGTAGACATAACCATACAAATCAAACCTAGATCAGGTTCACAACGCTCAATATAAACGCTCTCTGTCAACTCGGTTTTGATCCAGAGTTTGCTCAAACTAATCTCAAACGTACCTGACCGGCTTTATGCAACAGAAGCTTAAAAATGGCATGATTTTTTATCAGGAACACTGAAATGTGAAACCAGATATGAAGTCCCTATCACATGATGGGGGTTGTTAGAGCTTGTCACACCTGTCTGAGGTTTATTTTTCTGGAAATGGTTGTTTATGACACCAATTTCTTTGGCAGTTACACAGCCACTTGTGACACTCTTATTGCCTGAGGCAAAGTCTTAAAGGACCACTGTTAAATGGACTACAGATAACCTCGTTCACACCCTTGAACACCATTCATTTGTTTTCCTGCAGAAAAGCATTTTTTTGTTCAATGTGATATAATTTATCAAATTTAGAGAATGAAGTCATGCTTGATGTTTCGCTTTCATTTTAAATGTTTGAAACAGCTGCAAAGTGCAAACTGCCTAATAAGGGAAAGTGGATCGTATGCTAGCTTCCTTGGCTAATTCTGCTAACCTACTAACATTTACCATTCAACCAAACTGACCCTGGATATTCCTCAGTGTTTTGTTGTCTGAAAAAAGATAGAAATGGGGGAAAAAACTGAACAAAGTGTGGTGTTGTTCCTGCAGCTTCAATAATCCTGTGGGCCATCCCATGACTCAGATTTAGTATTTAATGCCTCACGGTCGGCACTGGAAATTCTTTGTGGCTGGTTGTGATGAAAGCTGGTCAGGTGAAGACTTTAGTGCGCTGAACTCTCAGATTAAGTGTTTCATTGAAACGGCTGCGCCTGTGCCTTAAATCTGGACCTTGTGAATGGTGACTCAGGACTTTCTCTCCATCTCATTTTGTATCTGTTATTTATTAATAACTTTAGTTTTTGAATAAACAAGGGTTTTTAATGCCACAGAATCACAATTATGATGACTATCCCTTTCCAAAATATAAAGAATAATGGTGCGTTTTTCATGTTGACCAATATATTGCCAATATCTGCCAATTTTTTTCAGCTTATACATTTTTCAGTTTGGTCGATGTTTTGGAATTATAATTTTTTTGAAGGTCCAGTGCTTACGCATCCAGGTTCACATAACTCTGTTGTCATAATTTCACCATCTCTGTTTAACCCGTCTATTATCTTTGGGTCAATTTGACCCCATTCATTGTTTAACGTCTGTAAATATTATTCTTTTTTTGCTTCAGTTCAGATTGAATGACTTTTCTACGGAAGAGGATGAGGGCCAAGCAATAAAAAAATAAATAAAACTATCTCGAGATTAAAGTCATTAAAATGCGAGATTAAACTCGTTAAATTTCGAGAAAAAAAAGTCGAAATACAATCTTGAGAATAAACTCATTAAATATTGAGATTAAAGTCATTATAATGCGAGATTAAACTCATTACATTTAAAAAGTCGAAATACAATCTTGAGAATAAACTCATTAAATAGCGAGAATAAAGTCGTTGTGTTTCGAGAAAAAAATCGTTAAATTTCGAGAAAAAAGTCGTAATATAATATTGAGAATAAACTCATTAAATATCT
Source organism: Pimephales promelas (assembly GCF_016745375.1). The sequence continues at coordinate 20,877,104 of NW_024121210.1, forward strand.
AGAATAAAGTCATTCTTTTTCGAGAAAAAAAATCGTTAAATTTCAAGTAAAAATTCAAAATACATTCTCAAGATTGTATTTCGACTTTTTGCTCGAAATTTAACGAGTCAACAAAGATATAAATTACCTGAGACAAACCTTTGTAAAAAAAAAAAAAATTATATTGTGGAGGTTTAAATTAGGTAAAAAATGTTATCAGATTTGAAGGTAACAGGAGAGAGAACAGTTCTGTCTAATAAATGATTAGATAGAGCTGTTAAACAAAGAAAGTAAATGGTAAATGAAAAAGTATAATGGCATTTGCTTTTCTTTTATTATAGAATAGCAAATGCCATAATTCTTTATGATCTACCGTCAGCATTAATTAAATAAGCATTTATTGTGAGTCTTTGAATAACTAAATACACATTTAAAGGGATAGATCACCCAAAAATGCATATTTTGTCCTCGTGTCACCCTCAAGTTGTTCCAAACCTGCACGAGTTTCTTTTTTTCTGTTACACAAAAAAGACGTTTTGAAAAATGTTGGTAATCAAACAGTCGACTGTAGACATTGAGACTCACAATGAGACCAACGATGTTGTTTCGTTTTGTGCCTGTCCTGTGTGTTAGTCTGTTCCTGTTCACTGTCAGTTGCTTGTGATGGAAAATGGAGAACTGCAAAACATTCAGAATTTAGCGCGTTCAACATCCAGCACATGACATCACCTATTAAAAAAAAAAAATCTTAAGAAATAGCTGAGAAATGTCATGATGTATTCCCAATTGCTTGCTTAAATGGCACTCTCAAAAACCATCGTACATGCATTACTTTGAAAGATTTGAAAAATCTTTACTGTTGATGTACGGCTTGTGAAAGTAGTAAAGTAAAAATAAAATTGAATTTGAAAGTCATTTTTAAAAAATTTGATTGTCTTTCTCACTAAATGTCTTTCTGTCTTTGTCCCAACAGAGGCGTTTGCGTCACTTGCGGAGCATAGCGGCCCGTAACATTGTGAACAAGAATGGCTCTCCTCTGCTTGACACTTACTTCAGCCTTCACCTCTGCCAGGAAGAACGGATATCACGAGGTGACTGATGCTAGCTGAGCTTGCTGGGACTCTCTGACTGTTCGCCTAATTTAGTACTTAAAGGAGTAGTTCACTTAAAAAAAAACTTTGCTGATAATTTACTCACCCACATGTCATCCAAGATGTCCATGTCTTTCTTTCTTCAGTCGAACAGAAATTTATGTTTTTGATGAAAACATTCCAGCATTTTTCTCTCGAACCAGACGGTTCAAGGTCCAAATGAGAGTTTCAGTGCAAATGGCTTTAAACGATTCCAGACGATGAATAAGGGTCTTATCTAGTGAAACGATTGGTCATTTCAAAAATAAATAAAAAAGTTTAAGTTTTATAAGCTCAAATGCGCGCCTTGCTCTGTTCTGTGATGCGCGTTCGTGACTCTCCTGTTCGAACTCGCTCATCAAAATGAACAAATCTTTTTTTTGAGTCATTTGGTTCATTCAACGAACGAAATGATTGAAATGACTCAAAAAGATTCTTTCATTTTTGATGAACGAGTTTGATCAAGAGAGTCACGAAATCCTGGAATGTTTTCATCAAATTTCGAATTAATTAATTTCTTTTCGACTGAAGAAAGAATGACATGGACATCTTGGATGACATGGGGGTGAGTAAATTATTAGCAAAAGTTAGTTAAAAGTCAACTACTTTAAAACTGCAGTGCGTAATTTCTGTGTCATAAGTGACACCAAACAAATTTTTCAATTTTTCCATTTTTTTTTCACATTTTTTCCATATCAAAGAGATGGCCCCACCCCTAAAGTCACGCTATTGGTTGAGCTGTTGTCTGGGACTGCTTAAATAAACACTACAATGTTTTAATAGCAATTTAGTATTTACACTTTACACATTCGGGGAGATCAACCTGGAGATTTGTGTACTTGGTTATCTCAGTGTATTTTGCAGTTGGATATTAAAAGCCAACAGTTATGCTAAGCAGCTTTAAACTAATGAGAATTTTAACTCTTTAAATGAATGACCCGTATATAGTATTAATTTTCACAATATACCCTTTCCCTTCCCTAATGGACAGTAATGTAGTAAAAGATGGGCTGGTTGTAGTTTTTGTGGAATTAACTTTTTTAGCATTTATTTGAAATAGAAATCTTTTGTCACATTGCAAGTGTCTTTACTGTCACTTTTGATCAAATGAATGTGTCCTTGCTGAATAAACATATACAGAAGTGTGTAAGTCACTCTGATTTAAAAGCTTTTGTATGACTTCTAACTTGCTTCTTTTTCCTTTTCCAGATTTTTATAAGAGCGAAGTCATCCGAGACTCATTGGTAAGTGCTTTTGTTTGGTCATGCGATTTAATGCTTATTATTTAAAATTTGTGAAATGGTAGATGGAGCACAGCATATCACAGCTTAGTAGCGTGGTGTAGCTTAACGTGTTATAGCGTTGCATATCAGCATCGTCTCCATCGGATAATAAAAGTGAATGTCTTTTGGTTTATTCACTAATGTCCTCAATGTCTGTTATGCCTTATGGGACTGCTGAAAAATTAGCAATGGTAGCAATAGCTTTCATAGTTCATTTATGAAACCATTTCCATTCATTTAAGGTGATATAGAATTCACAATTTGACCCATGTGACTGGTTTTGTGGTCCACAAATGACAAATCTACCCTCTCACCTACACAAAAAGGCATTGTCATTTACTTATATAAAATCGAAATTGACTTTTTTTGTGCTCACACCACTAACCTTTGACTTTTGAAACAATTCCTTATTTTAGTTCGCCAAGAAGGCCTCCGAGCCACTGGTCCAGAAACACCTGTTTCAGTTTGTAACTGTTTTCTTTAATTCACATGTAAAGAAAAAATCTTAAAGATGTTTTTTTTTTTTACTTTTTGATTCAGTTTTATATGTTCTGTTGGTTGTATTTTATCCCAGCTTTTATGTAGTGTTAAAACTGAAACAGGAAGTGCTTCTGGACCAAGTGTTGTTTACATCTTGGTCTTATAGTCCATACTAGTATATATACTATATATACGCAACAGATAGACCTACCCAGCTCGTATGTAAACAAATCACACGTGGCTGTGTTGATGGCTGATTTAGTCACTGTGATAGATGAGACCAGTAAAGGATAAAAGAACACGGAGGCAACAGGCTACTGCAAACGTTTAGGGGATTATTTCCATAGGATGGGGTTACAAAAGTAAAGCCAATGCTAACCCAATGGTGGAAAACCAAACATACCAAAAATCAAATAACAACAACAAAAAAATACAATAATGATGGGTCACTGCATTTGACAAACACCTCAAATAATACTATCAAATGACTTCTGTTAATAAATATACTTCTTATAAACAAACAAAAGAAAAGCAAGCAAGCAAAATAGTCCTTTGAGTTCCCCCGGAGAAGAAACCGGAAACCGGAGTGGTTGTGGCCCGATCACCGGAACCATATAAATACGTCCAATGTTTCCGCTCGAACCCCTTTAGATGGTGCACCAGCTCACGGGACCGACGTATTAAACAAACAAACAAAAAGAACGGTAAGAATAAACTTAAACGTTAAAGAGTGTGCTCACTTAACTCCAAACGAAAGTTTAAATAAAGTTTATTAAACCAAAATAATGTTGTTATGTATTCTTTACTGTAAACAAATTCCATGAAATTCTCAAACTTAACTTACCTGACCCAGGCTCACCAACATCCGCCACAGTCACGTAGACAGGTCTTAACAGCTTTTAGTTACAGCGTTCAGGAACCGTTACTTATGAACTAAATTAATAATGTTGGTAAAGTTGCCGGGTACCGGACATTTTCTCACCGGTTCCCAACATGCACAGTTGCACACGCACACACATCTGTGCAACTCTCATTGTAGCCTACATTAGCGTTACATAGAGTGCCGAAGTTACGACGTTACTCTGTAGGCCAAAACGCGGTAGTGATCTATGGGTAGTAAAAGTCTAAAAATAGTAAAAACAATTTCGTAAAAGGGAAACTACTCTGCCAGGGATTGCATCTAAAACAATAGCATATTATTTTGGCCTCACAGGAATCACGAATTTATTGAGAAATTCAGGATATGTTACAAGTAAACCTTGTTCATTAAGCAACGGATTAACATTGAGGATTCCATTGTCGTACCATGTCTGATTAAAGATTGACTTTTTCTTGTACAAGATATCTTTGTTGTTCCATATGAAGTATCGATGCGGTGAAAAATTGTTTTTTCTATATTAATTGCCAAGCCAGCAGTGGCTACTTATGAAAATTTGACAGTTTAACAGGGATTTTATCTACTGAGAAATTACATTTTAAAATAAAATTAATGCCACTCAAAGAGTTAAATATGTAATTTGGGAAAACATTCCATATACTATCTTTATTTTTTAATAAATTCGATTATCCATTTTATTTTAGACACAACCATGCGCCACTAGCTTCCGAGTTGTCCTACAAAGTGACGTCATCACTTCAGCACGCTATTATCTCATCCCATCTCACCAACGGATTAATGCTCGCACATCCAAACGTAGTCAGAAAAGGTTGGGTGTTAATTTCAGGCCCTGTTAGTGATGTTTAAATGTATATAATATGTGTATTCAAACATGCTAAAAATACTATTTTAATGAGCTCAATGTAACTACTGTTTTTTTCTGACACACACAACATATTTTCTTCTTTAACCTCTAACCTTCTTGTCCCACTCTGCCTCCTTTTTTGTTTCTTCATTTCCCTTCCTTTACGGCCTTCCTGTACGTCCTTCCGCTGTTCATTTACGTGATCATGCCTTCATTTCAGGCCCTCTGGTGGTCATGTTGATGGCTGTTTTCAGTGTTTTGTATTTATTTCTGCTGACCTAGTCACTGCGATGGTAGTTTTGTCAGCTGCACATCCTCTTGGAGAAAGACCCTCTTTAGCCTCCAGACTGCATGACGGGAAAGTTTTGCAAATCTGTTTCTGCTGTTAGTCTTTGAAAGCTTGGCGTGCTGCGTCTTTGACCACACTTATGCATTATTAATGAAGTCGATATGTCCAACAGCTTTAATTGCTGGTCTATTTGATCATATATTGGCTGCATTTTTGGCTGTATTAGTTTAATAAAGGGATAGTTCACTTTGAAATTAATTTTTGGTATGTTTTAGCTGTAGATGTAGGTGTCTTTGTTTCCGCAGTAGTTTCAAATTTGATATTTTTAGGTCAAACCATTTCTGTCTGTCAGTCATATAATGGAGGTCTATGGTCACCACCTCAAAGAGCATGCACAGAGAAGTCCAAATTGCATTATATGACTGACAGACACGAACGGTTTGACCTAAAAATATCAAAATTGAAACTACTGAGGAAACAAAGACACCTGCATCTTGGATGCCCATGAGGTAAGCTAAAACATATCAAAAATTAATTTCAGATCTGCTAGCAGAGATGTTACTCACAAAGTACCCTTGCAGGGTCGAAAATTAACATGGCCTCCCATTGGTACGCACACACTTTATTTACATTACAACGTGAGGTACACAAAGGTAACGGTAACACTTTACAATAAGGTTCATTATTAGTTAACATTAGTTAATGTATTTACTAACATGCACTGACTAACCATGAGCAATACATTTGTTACTGCATTTGTTCATCTTTGTTAATGTTAGTTCATGAAAATACAGCTGTTCATTGTTTGTTCATGTTAGTTCACGGACCACGGTGCATTAACTAATGTTAACAAGATTTTAATGAAGTATTAGTAAATGTTGAAAATAACATTAACAAAGATGAACAAATGCTGTATATGTGCTATTCATTATTAGTTCATATTAACTAATGTAGTTAACTAATGTTAACTAACGAACCTTATTGTAAAGTGTTACCAAGGTAACACTACATTGCAACGTGAGGTCTCTGCCATGAATCTTTTATTGACAGCTTTGTTGGTTATAATGTAAGGATTCACGTTTTGAGCATATTCTGTCAAATTAAACATGTCTGATTGGCCATTGCGTTCACACTCTCAACAGATATGTCAGTGATTGGCTGCTAACATCAACACTCTGAAAATTGTGAAAATTAATATATTGTAAAGCAGTTGGCTATAAACCCTGTTCATGTTTTTTTGCTTGTAAATTTTTCAGAACCCGACATGGCGGAGCTTAGATTTTGCCATGCTGCCGGACCTCTTGGACATGTCTGTGTCGTGTTTTGTGGTGAGAATATGGGGTGGGAGGGAAGAACAATACCAACTGCTTATTGAGTGGAAGGTCAACCTAGATGGTCTCAGATACACAGGACAACAGGTGAGTTGTCAAAATGTGTTATATCTCTTGCTTTCCTTTTTCTATTCTCTACCAAGTATGTTTTGCTTTTCTTTTATGAACATCTAGTTTCCTGAAGTGTATTGTTCTAAGATTTGATTTAAGTTTTATGAGGGAAAATAAATGTAAATATGTTTCGAATTCCTGAGTAACATTCCAAGTTCAATATGTATAAAATCATACAACACTTTTATGTTTAATTGTAGTAGCGATAATAATTATAATATGTATTATTATATTACACTGTAAAAAATGGCAGTAGAAAAACAGAAAAGGTATTTTCTGCAGAATAGTTAATTAGTTATACCCTAAAACACAATGCAATGCATAATTCAATATATGGGCAAAACACCTGTGAAAAAAACAACATGGAAAATTCCTTCATATAATGTACATTGGGTCCTTTTTTCATGTCCTATTTTTACTAATAATCATTATTATTATATATAATTGATATATATATATATATAATTGCAACCTCCCAAAACACCCTATCAACAACCTAGCAGCCATCCAGAATACCCTAGCAACCACACAGAACCCTAGTAACCACTCAGAACACCCTAGCAACCAGCCAAAACCCTAGCAACCACCCAGTACACCTTAGCAACCGCCTAGCAACACCATAGCAACCACCCAGAACACCCTAGCAACCGCCTAGGAACCACTCAGAACACCCTAGCAACCACCTGAACAACATAAATAAGCCATATCTCCACACCAGATCATCGTACAGACATGTATTTTGACTCGTATGCAATCATGTATCACACTCTAGCAACCGAGTGATGAGTTTTGCCATTGCAAGCACAACTTCACATTTTCTTCTGGAAATGTACATTCTAGTTAATGTATATAATTCTATAAATTCTGCTTCAGGTTCACATCACATCCCAAAAATCCTTTAACATTTTTCTTTTCTCTCCATCTCTTTTCTTTTCAGATTCGCTCCAGAAATCCAAATGAGATCATCTTTGGACTGAATGACGGCTACTATGCAGCTGAGTTTGATCAGAAGGTATTGTTCAAACTCTTGGTATGGGTTCCAAAATAAATTCCAGACTATCTTCAAACCTTGTCATCTATCAGAGCTTGAATTCACTTCTATCTCTTGGGTTTTTCAACCTGTAGAATCTTTCACATGGTGAGAAGAAACTCTTTGTGAAGCTCATGGACGGTTTTCTTTCCCACAGGAGAATTCTGACAAGAAGAAGAACAGTTTGCTCCAGGTGGACCAGAGCTCTGTCAGAAACTCCTACAGTGTTTTCTCTTTACTGAGGTGAGAGAAGACTCAATGGAATATATCATGGAAAAAAGGCCTTTTTTACCTTTTATTTTACATTAACATTCACAATGCAATCAAATTAAATCATATGCAAGTGTAGAGTATGGCCATTTCGAATGTACACTGTACAAAAAAATATGTTCTTGATTCATTTTTTCTTTTGTCAAATCAACTTAAATAATTTATGCCATTCAGATAACATAATATTTTGAGTTTCTGGTGATTAAATCAATCTCCTTCATTGTATTAACTCATTTTTTCCCATTTCAATGAACTTACATTTTTAAGGAGACCAGTTTACATAATTTTTTAAGTTAAACCAACATTTTTTTTACAGTGCACAATTGCCATATATAATTAAAAGTAAGATCTCCTTTGATTATTGATAGATCTGCAGTACTTTGACTGTATTCACACACTGTAAAAAAATATGTTCATGATTTATAATCACAATTTTTTTTCTTTTGTCAAATCAACTTAAATAGTTTATGTGGTTCAGATAACATACTATTTTGAGTTTCTAATGATTAAATCAATCTCCTTCATTGTATTAACTAATTTTTTCCATTTTAATGAACTTAAATAATATTTTTTTACAGTGTACAATTGCCATATATAATTAAAAGTAAGATCTCCTTTGATTAATAATACATCTGCAGTACTTTGACTGTATTGACACATCGCTGACCATTGCGAAAAGAATTTAAATTTCGTTCCTACAGGACTAGCATTTGCTCTTAACATATGTTCAGCTCCAATTTGAAAGTTACTTTCCAGAATTGTATTATCTTCCAATTTGAGACCCAGAAGCAGTTCCCATCTTAGACAAAAGCTCCTTTCCTCGTCCGCCAGATAGCGCTCTGTGTTTTTTTTCCTCTTTCGAATTGGACCCCTGCTGCAGGGTGGCGTCTCGTTCTTCAGCCAAAGATGACTGATGTTTTTTTGCAGTCTTGGATAACCGTAATCCTTGGTTGAAAGACCTGATGGATGAGGAGAGCAGGAAATCAAGGAAGAAAAATTAGTCCACCCTTGTCAGGGTATTGGCAGACCTCTCCAAACCCAGTGAAGTTGAATGTTGGCTCAATGTTCTGCTGTAGCTTCGTTGCACCACTAGATGGCAACAGCTCTCTGCTAATACCAATATGTTTTGTAACGAAATGAAACCTGAGAGAAGGGAGGCACTTTGGAGAGGGTTAATTAACTGACACACTTCCCGTATTCAGATTTTTCTGTGTGAACACATCTGCAGGATTACAACATCAAAATGACATCTATCTAAAGAATGTCTTTGATCCCACAGATGTTAAGAAACACACAAGCACCCGTTTTCCCGAACCTTCATTCATGCGCACCTCAATGGGCATGTGCAGATTTTGTTGTGTGGATGTAGGGCGGTGTTGTAGTGGGGTGATATAGAGTTAGCAGGAGGCTGACGCTCGTGTTTCTGAGTCTCTTGGTAGTCTTGACTATGAGTCCGAAATCTTATGCATTGGTCGCATGTTTGTATAAACGCACGACTGACGGAAACATGCACGGGATGCATTATTCTAGCTTTTTTGTAACTCTTATTTTGAGGATATTTGTGTGGAAAATGAACAATGGCAAAAAAAAAAATATGATTCGTTCCAACAATTGAACAATTCCTCTTAACCATTCCAGGTCCCACTTTATATTAAGTGTACTTGCATTGAAAAATAAGTAAATAATGTTGTATTGTAAAACTCTTCTGCTGCTATTGAGGTGTGATACGGGTAAGGTTAGGGACAGGTGTGGTGGTATGGGTAGGTTTAAGGGTAGGTTAAAGTGTAAGGGATGGGTCAGCGGTGTAATTACAGATGAAATTACATAAATTAGTTACAGCTGTAATGACATGCTTGTATTTTTAAAATATAAGTACAATTTAAAAACATGTGTGTACACAATAAGTCCATTGTATCAAATTATTCGTTTCAATGTAAGTGCATAGTACTTAGATAGATGGATAGATAGATAGATAGATAGATAGATAGAGAATTTAAAACTATACTCGAAAAGGGTGTTTACAGTGGGTTTTCAATGACTTTACAGTATTTTTTAGAGGCAGCATAAATGCAATCCATTCATAAATAAATAGTCCTTAAATGTATAAAAAACAACAATAACTAATCAAATAAAAAATGGTAACATCTCATTCATTTATTTTATAAAATACCACTGAAAAACTGCACAATGTGGTTCTTTAATTATACGTTGTTACATTGGTAACTGCAAAGAACTGACCTAATGAGTCATTTTTTTTCAGTAATCTGATTACACTGGCTGCACTAGGCTATATGATTTTGATTCACTAAAGTGAACATGCACACAATATTCATTCACTGAATCAAATTACACTGGCTGCACTATATGTTTTTGATTCACTAAAGTGAACATGCTCATAAGATTCATTCACTGAATCAGACTACACTTGCTGCACTGTGTGTTTTTGATCCCCTTAAAAGAACCGGTTCATACGGTTTATTCTTTCTGAAATTGGACTATACAGGTTTGTATGTGTTAAATCGCTTTAAAATACCAGATTCACGAGAGTTGATTAGTTTGGGAATCAAATAACACAGTAGGATGTTTTTAATTCACTTAAAAGTGCTGGCCTCATAAGAGTTATTTTGTTTGGGAATCAGACTACATTGCGTGTGCTTGATTTCACATTAAAGAAAAGATTCATTAGCGTCATTCATTCGGAAGTTGGACTAAACTGGCTTATGTTTTATGAACTGGTTCTTTTTAATAAGGGTCATCTCTCTATAATTGGACTATACGTACTTGTCTGTTTTGTAATTTCGTTCATCGTAAAATTTCGTTTGATTTGCTTTTCTGTTTTGCCGTCAATCTTCTGTGTGTTTCAGTTAGACGGACAGAAATACAGAGAGAAGAAACGGTTGGTGTGTAAAGTCTGTACAACTCTTGGCCAAACTCCTCTCCTTGTGTCCGGGTTGAATGGGCGGATGGCGGCGGTGGTTATCAGCACTTAGGAAACATTTGGTTTGATTGACAGTGCCGTGTTGTCAGCGATTAACTCAACCTGACGATCTTTAAGTAGGAATAATACAGAGAGGAAAAGAGGAAAAACAAGAAATCAGAGTAGTTAGTCTTCTAATAAAATGAATCATTAATCTGAAGAGAAATGTTTCCTCTCCATGTGCGATTTATGCTACTCTAGGGTGGGCAGCCCGTCAGTCATGCTTTAACGGGCCACTCGTGGGAAAAAAGTGTGATTCGGTGATCTAAATCAGTCAGAGTTGTTGTAAGGGGTGTTTTCTTTTGCATTTGTTTTATGATTGTGTGTTAGTGGGCCAAAGTAGCTTTTTGTCTTTGGAAAAGGTGTTTGCTGTTTCTCCTGGTTCTTTGGTTCTTGGTTCCTTCCCGTATTTTCTTATTCAGGAAATGTTCTCAGTGTGGCTTATGTAAGCCAAAGGAAATTCCTGCTTGCGTATGAATTCAACTTTTTTATCTCCCATCACCCCCTCTCAGCTGGTTCATACTGGGAATAATCAACACATGATGCTTTCCAAATCCTTTTTCTATCATAACTAGACTAGTATTCTTTGTAACATGACTAAATCTAATATTTCACTCAAGAATCATACATCAATATTTTGGGAGAACTATTCTTTTAAGATGTTCAGTTAGCTCAAAATTATTTTAAAGCATTCCATGTTCTTTTTTAAAGGAGTAGTTCACTTTTGAAAACTTTTGCTGATAATTTACTCACCCCCATTTCATCCAAGATGTCCATGTCTTTCTTTCTTCAGTCGAAAAGAAATTAAGGTTTTGGATGAAAATATTCCAGGATTTTCTCCATATAATGGGCTTCAATGGGAACCAAACGGTTCAAGGTCCAAAAGACACTTTCAGTACAAACTGCAAACTGTTCAAAGGGCTTTAGACGATTCCAGATGATGAATAAGGGTCTTATCAAGCGAAACGATCGCTCATTTAATAAATAAATAACAAAGTTTAAGTTTTATAAGCTCAAATGCTCGCCTTGCTGTGTACTGTGTGACTCTCCTGTTCGAACTCGTTCATCAAAATGAACAAATCGTTTTCCGAGTCATTTGGTTCATTCAATGAACAAAACGAACAAATTGACTCGTAAAAAGATTTGTTCATTTTGATAAACGAGTTCGAACAGGAGAGTCACAAACGTGTATCACAGAACAGAGCAAGGCGAGCATTTGAGCTTATAAAACTCAAACTTTGTTATATTATTTATTAAATGAGCGATCGTTTCGCTTAGACCCTTCACCGCCTGGAATCGTTTAAAGCCCTTTGAACAGTTTGCAGTTTGTTCTGAAAGTTTCTTTTGGACCTTGAACCGTTTGGTTCCCATTGAAGTCCATTATATGGAGAAAAATCCTGGAATGTTTTCATCAAAAACCTTAATTTCTGTTCGACTAAAGAAAGAAAGACGTGGACATCTTGGATGACATGGGGGTGAGTAAATTATCAGTAAAATTTTTTTCAAAAGAGAACAACTCCTTTAAGATGGATTCCCCTCACTCTCCCATCAATAAAGTAGCAAGTGAAGAACAGTGGCGGCGTTGTACGGCAAAGTTCAGGGAGTAGAGTGTGACCCGGTGGTTGCTGCGGTGATAAGCCTTTCCTGCTTTTAGCGCCTTTCAACAGGTCGACGGGTCGTACGCTCCCCCGCCGAAGGGCATAGTTCTGGACCGGATTATCGGGTACGGCTTTAGCAGCTGGGTTCATGCTAGCCCCTTAAAACCCTAAAGCAACAACCTTCAGGACCGGTAACGCCTGCCATGCCTTACGGAAAAACAAACTCGTCCTTAAGCTCCGCGTCGCCTGGCTGAAAATGGATGCTAGTGTTTTGGTCTCTCAGGGCTTTGTGGGAGGCTGTGGTAATAATAGTGTAGAGGGATATTGGAGCCCTGCTTATAGAGAAGCTTTAATAAAGGGATAAAAGCGCATCAGCTTCTCTCCATCACCTTCTACACATTGAAGATCTTTTTCAGAACCTCATTGCCTACACTGATCAAAAGTTTGGGGTCAGGATGATTTTTATTTTTTATTTTTTATTTTTTATTAAATAAATGAGTACTTTTATTCTGCAAGGACACGTACAATTTATCAAGAGTGAGGGAAAAGAGTAAAGAGATGTATAATGATACAATCAATTCTATTTCAAATAAATCTTTCTATTTGTCAAAGAATCCTGAATAAAATCATGGTTTCCACAAAAAATATTTATATTAATATTATATTTTATATAATTATAATTCATTAATTGTAGGGGTGTAACAATATATCGCAATACTAAAATACGTATCGATATACATCGAGGATAGTTACCCCAAAATAAAAATTACTGAGGAAAAAATTCTATTTTTTCAGAGTTTTAGTGTCAGTACTACATTAAACTACTATATATAATGATGATTATGATGTATAATAATGAAATAGGGGAATATTTGTGGGCCCTGATAATGCCTGATGTCTTATGTAACGCACAGACTTAACTTTACCCTGGTTGAGCCAAGATATCCGTTAAACTGTTTTTGAGCAAAGATGATGTCATGGCGAGGTGTCAAAAGGATTGGTCGTCTCTCGGCAAAGACCAGGCAGGAATGTCAGCGCCCAAAATATTTCCATGGTGCACAATCTTATCTGTCCCTTCAGTACTGGAGACAATGGCGAGTCCTGAGGTGTGTGTAGACGGAGGCGTGTGTTGACATTCTCCCGGTCTGAGCCGCAGGTAGGGGTCCACTGTAGATAGTTGCGTGTTTGTTTTCTTTTCCGTTCAGGCTCACATCCCTTCGAAGTTGTTTGCACTCTAGATTTTTTCCGTGTCGTGTCACTTGTTCATTGTGCAATACAAGTGTTTTTGTTTCTTTTTTTTGTGAAGGATATTTGGACACAGGTTAGCAGATGTGTTGTGTTTTCATAAGCACAACCCAGTGTGTTTGATTCCTTTGCACAAACTACACACATTATCTTTGATTTATGTACTGCGAGTGTAATTATTAGCCTACAGTGAAATCCAGATCGATCAGTGACACTTCAGGTATAATCATAGCAGTGGAATGAGTGCAATGCAGGATGAGAGTATTGTTCGAGCATTAGTTTATACTGGATCGAAGTTTTCCTTTAGGTAAATTACACGTGATATGCAAGCAGATCTGTGGCTTTGGCAGTTGTGTGTTGTGTTTGACTAAGTGTGTATTTGTGTGTGACCCATATCTCCAGGAGGGAAAGAGGACGTGAAGGAATTGCAAAGACAACAGAAGACTGGCTGTCACCTGATATAAGGGCATTTATCAGCATTTATCCAAACATAAAAAGAGACAGAAAACATTTTTCATCCCTTCATTTTGTAGATACCAACCAGACAGACTGTATTTCATTTCCTTTCTTTGTCTTTTCCACTCACACTCATACACACACGAAGCGATCCGGGGAATGTTCAATTGAAGCGGTTGCTTAAAATTGAAAGGTCAAATGATATGAAAGGCATTCTTTTGATTTTAAAAGTACATTTTTGTAAAAATTAAAAGTTTTATCTGATGTATAAATGTTGATAAATTGCGTTGTACTTCTTAATTAAATTTTTAATTTTATTAAAATGGAATGAAACTATCATTTGTTAGATAAAATATAAAATATAAAAGATATATAAATAGAAGAGCATGCTAGCTTTTAATCAAAGCTTTTTTAATCAAAATGTGGATATTTGGTAATCTAGCCCAAACTTTGACAACTAATTGAAACATAAATTATATACAAATATAACTTTACTGAAAAAAAAAATAATAATATTGAAATGCCACTGTTACAGTCAGGAGAAATTGGTAAAGAAAAAGTTAATTTTTACAAAAATTATTAACATAGTAAAAGTTGTCACCCGATCTTGTACGCACAGAAATGTGAAAAAAACAAAACTAGGGCTGTCAAACGATAAATCGCGATTAAACACATCCAAAATAAACGTTTGTGTTTGCATAATATATGTGGATGCATTGTGTATAATTATTTTATATATATAAATACACACACATGCTTGTATATATTTAAGAAATAAATATTATTTATATATAAAATATTTATATTTATATATAATATAAATTATATATAAATCTATATATTTTATAAATTGTATATGTATATATATATATATATATATATATATATAAGCATATGTGCATATACACAGTGCACCCACAACACAAACTTTTATTTTGGATGCGATTAATCGTTTGACAGCCCTAAAATAAACTTTAAAAAAAGTCATTTTTTTACACTTCCTATATGTATAGGAGTTACTCATCATGAGATGAGAAGACAAATGGGAAAAAATGGCAGCGACTAATGAAGAGCAGTATTTAATGTTTGTTTCATCGTTCTCTTCAAGATCTTCATAATTACAAGCGCCAAGCAATGTTAGGATTGGGGAGCAAAATGTAATTGGATTTGATATGCTCCAGTCTTTCTTGGCCATTTCAGGATATGACATAAGATGGCCGTCAAAACTTCTCAGAGCGCATCTTTGTTCTTTTCCTGAAGCATCTGTCTTTGTTTTCATTTCCTGTTTTATTTTCGGCCTGGTTTTACAACGCTACCCTGCTGTGTTGCATACAAACACAAGCGGAGATTTATTTGGTTATCAATGAACAGTAAATACATAAACACACCGAGAGGTAAATGTGGGAGAGAAGGAATGTCAAGAAAGCAATGTTTACAATAATCTGTCTCTGTTCTTGTTCCAGCGACTGGAATGAATGAATTTGTGTTTCAGGTCAAGGAGTTAATACTTTTCTATGTTTATTTTTTTCTCTTTTAAGTCTTTTTTGTTCTGTGTTTTATGCTTTTCTGAGATAAGTGAAACTAGATTTTTACATTTTCTTGTCTGCCATAATGTTAGGATGATCTGTGTGGTTGCCAGGGTGTTGCTATGCATTTCCTAAGTTGTTCTGATTGGTAGTTAGCCTTTATAGATATGTTTGACATGGTGGTCAGAATGTTGATGATCGGTTGCCAAGGTGTTCTTGTGTGTTGCTAGTACATTGCCATTGCGATATGGTTGAAGATGTGTGCTAGTTAGAGCAATGTTCTAACACACAACAATGTGCTGTGTTTGCTAGGGTTATTTAGGTTGCCATGGTGTTGCTATGTGGTTGTCTGGTTGCTATGGTTGTTTGAGTGGTAGTTTGTGTATCCCACAAACCGTATTCACTTTATAGCCCTTAATCCTGTAATTGTGGACAAATGTGGGCACAGATGAATCAGGTGTGATCCTAGTATTTACTTATTATAAATGTTATATCACTGTCTTCGATAAAGTTTTGTCTATCCATTTATGGTGTTTTTTTATTTTATTTAATTTTTTTTTATTTAATTTTTTTTATTTTATTTATCTCAAAATGTACCATATTTTCTATGTAAATTATTTCTATGTAAATTAATTACTATGTAGTTTTATTTTAAAAAGAAATATTTTTTTAACTACATTAAAATATAATTCCAATAAGTTCTTAGAGCTAAAACCTAAAGATGAATTGACTTTGCTGTCGCCCGGTGTCTTATTTTGGCTTATTTTAGAATGCTCTAAATGACAGTTTTCCCCATTCATTTCTATGCATGCCCATTTTTGACTCAAATACAAGATTAAGGAGTTTTTTTCACCCACTTAACATTGTAAAAATTAGTAAAAAAAAAATTGTGTGTGTTCAGGAGGCAAACTTAGGAAAAGTAGCCAAGTCTTGTACCGCTCAGATCAAGGGAAGTATTTTTAAAAAAAATAAATCAAATCTATTTTGCCCACATTTGTCCAGAATACGGTTTTAGGGTTTGTGTATTGCAGTATATAGGGTGTTTTGAGTGATTGCTAGGGGAACAAATCATTAGTTTAATTGCATAGAAAAGTAATTTTTGAGTGATTTTAATGTTTGATTGATTTTTATCTACTAAGTTTAATAGTTCCCTAACTCTAAGGCTGCGTCCGAAATCGCATACTCTCTTGAGTAGGTACTTATTTTCACTAAAAACTACGTTCTATGTAGTATAAATGTGTGTAGTATGAATGTAATCTGGGTGTACCTACTAACATTAACCATGTTGCCTTTATCACATGACCTATGCTTAATTTCAATTCACAAATCACAAATTTAGAGTCTCAGTGGAAGAAGTAGATCATTAGTACTGCAAATTCGGCTATACTACTTTTTTCACACACTGTTACTATATTCGCCTACTATATAGTAGAGAAGTATGCGATTTCAGATGCAGCCTAAGTGTGAAAAGTAGTAAAAGTGATGCTTGACTTAGCAAACACAACTAGTAATCTATTACTTGGGTCACTGCACCCAGCTTCCCTCCGATGTCAATCTCCGAAATCATTCCCCTAGTTTTTTAAAAGGAGATTCGCCAGAAAAGAAAGTTGTTGTTACTGAAGTGTTTGTGTTCTAGCGTGTGTTTGATGTCTGAGCTGCCTTGCTGGTTGCCGGGCAGCGTCCTGTGCCCTTCTCTGATTGGCTGAGGGAGATAGGTGTTGACGGGCAGACGGGTTGAGGATTGATAAGAGTGCAGACATGCGTGAAATCCGATTGGGCGATAACTGCCGCTCACCTGGGGGAAGTGGCCTATCAGATTTCTCCATCTCAATCACGGTCACGATAAAGCTGTCAAATCAGCTTTGACTTGACTTATCGGCGTGCCATATCACCCTGCGTATAACAAGAGAGAGAGAGACATGGCTGATAAAAAATAAATAATATTTTTCCTGTCGCTGTGTGAACTTGTTACAGGGTGGATTTTAAAGGCCTAGTGATTTATGCCCTGGTCAGCTCATGCAGAGTGCTTCTGGGAAAGTGCAAGAGAGGCCCCAAATATGAGCGAGAGGGGTGTAGTTTTCCAATCTCTAGCTTCAGAAAAAGAGGTATATAGAAGAAAATGTGGATTTATAGAAATGGTAGCTGTGCATTATATAGTTTTGGTGGGCAACCACCGGAAATTATCACCATAGTTGTGTGTAGACAATCGTAAAACCTTACTTTCCTGCAACTTTATGAAGTTTTACAGTGGTTTGTTAAAAGTAGATGACTTTTGAATGAGCTTCGCTTGGAGTGGCAGGCCAGATGTAGTTCTAGCAGATGTAGAGTCTTGGACCAGTGTGGTCACAGGAGGGCCGAAACGTAACCCAGATGAGTTGCTCAGGGAGTATTAGTCTGCATTGTTTCACTATGCTGATATTGGCACTTAACCTTTGTCGGCAAACTGTTTGAATTCTCTAATGCTAGCCATAGGAGAATCTTGACGGTCCGGATCAGAAGCTGGCCATCTCTCTGTTCTTTCTCGGACCTCTTATTGGACTGCTGCAATTCGATGATTGCTTACGAATGACGTGTGTGGTAATGAAGTCGTCAGTGTAAAAACTTTGGGAAGAACGGAGCGGTAGAAACATTTTTAAAGCAGTGTCACAAAGTACTCTGGCCGCCCTCGGATGGATTCAAAAAGGCCCACAGATGGGAAGATGAAATGCAAGGTTTCTGTCGGCATGTGGGAGGAAATTCTCCCCCTGCTACGCTCAATGTGGTATGCTCAGTTTCCCAGGATTTCTCAAAATCTGTTAAACAAGGAGGTCCATAGCATTTGGAGAAAACTTATCGGAAACTAATAAACCCACCCATGTACACAAAATGTAATTTATTATTATTTATTACATTTTGTGGGATCATGACTGGCTTTAGTGTTACATGATCCTTCAAAAATCATTCTAATATGCTGATTTGGTACTTAAGAAACATGTCTTATTTTTACCAAAGTTGAGAACAGTTGTACTGCTTAAAGGGATACTCCACTTTTTTTGTAAATAGGCTGATTTTACCACTCCACCAGAGTTAAACAGTTGGGTTTTACCGTTTTTGAATCCATTCAGCCGATTTTCGGATATTTAGAAGAATATTAGTTACCAGACAGTTTCTGGTCTCATTGACTTCCATAGTATATTTTTTTTCCTAATATGGAAGTCAGTGAGACCAGAAATTGTCTGGTTACTGATATTCTTCTAAATATCCGAAAATCGGCTGAATGCTTTTGAAAACGGTGAAACCCAACTGTTTAACTCTGGGGGAGTTGTAAAATGAGCCCATTTCCAAAAAAAGTGGAGTATCCCTTTAAATTGATACATTAACCCTCACTTGATCAATTTAATGCACCCTTGTTGAATAAAAATATTAATTTCTTTGATTACTGTATTTTACCTGGCCTCTTCCTCTTCCACTTGTCAAGTTTGTTGTTAATCCCAGCGATGTGCACTTCTGATTGTCCTTGAGGGATTCAAGTGAGAATGTGTTAATCTTACCGTTCAAAAAGAGAGAGAAACAACCATTAATGGAGGTCGAGCGAGTGAGTTAGGAGAGTGTGAAACAAAGTTAATTGTATGCTGTCGCTGAAAGGTTTTGTGGTCGAGCGAGCGAATCAGCTGCCTTACGTGAAGCTCCCGAGAGGGAACAGCAAAAGCTCCATCAATGCTCCCTGGTTTTCATGGTGCATTGTTGGACTTTTTAGGGAGCGAACATGTCGTGCAATGAAATCATATTTGTAGTAAAATCCATGGATGCACTTAATTCTTAAAGGAGTAGTTCACTTTTGAAAAACTTTTGCTGATAATTTACTCACCCCCATGTCATCCAAGATGTCCACGTCTTTCTTTCTTCAGTCGAAAAGAAATAAAGGCTTTTGATGAAAACATTCCAGGATTTTTCTCCATATAATGGACTTCAATGGGAACCAAACGGTTCAAGTTCCAAAAGAAACTTTAAGTTCAAACTGCAAACTTGTTCAAAGAGCTTTAAACGATTCCAGACGATGAATAAGGGTCTTATCAAGGGAAACGATCGCTCGTTTTATAAATAAATAACAAAGTTTAAGTTTTATTAGATCAAACGTTCGCCTTGCTCTGTTCTGTAACGCACTCCTGTTCGAACTCGTTCATCAAAATGAAGAAATCTTGTCATTTGGTTCATTCAGCGAAAGAAACGAATGAATTGATTCGAAAAAAGATTTGTTCATTTTGTTGAACGAGTTCGAACAGGAGAGTCACGAACGTGCACCACAAAACAGAGCAAGGCGAGCGTTTGATCTTATAAAACGTAAACTTTGTTATTTTTTTAAAAAAATGAGCGATCGTTTCGCTTGATAAGACCCTTATTTATCGTCTGGAATCGTTTAAAGCCCTTTGAACAAGTTTGCAGTTTGTTCTGAAAGTTTCTTTTGGAACTTAAACCGTCTGGTTCCCATTGAAGTCTATTATATGGAGAAAAATCCTGGAACGTTTTCATTAAAAACATTGATTTCTTTTCGACTGAAGAAAGAAAGACGTGGACATCTTGGATGACATGGGGGTGAGTAAATTATCAGCAAAAGTTTTTTGAAAAGTGAACTACTCCTTTAAATTCAATTTGACAGAATTTTTTCCTTCAGGTGAATTAAATTTCACCATACCACTGCAATTGAACAATGGGTATTAAAACCATTTGGTTTTGTTGTAAAACCAGATGAGTCATAAAATTAGGCCCATGGTGCAAACAAAAACAGGCGAAATGAGGAGACCCATCTGCGGTGTTATTAATCTCCTTACGAACCTGTTTTTATTTATAAAAGTTTATCTTAACAAGCCCATTGCCTTTGGGAAATAAACAAACAATACAAAAACAGCGCCTGACCTCCCTTCAGTTCAGCGGTCCTGTCATGAGGTTTCAGTTTATGTGTTCTCTAATTACCGCAAATATAAATCTGAAATCGGTCTCCGTGTGAGATCATCTGCGGCAATTCTGTTTCCATTATATATGAGAACGGGTGTTTATATGTGTCCGCTGTCATCCTTCATTTGATTGACCTAATTCCATCTATGTGAGTCAAGATCCAATCACTGATTGTGTTTTAGTTCGGTTTTACAATACAAATGCTCAAAACTTTTCAAATTAAAGTAATATGAATGAAAATCCTGTCGTCATTTGCTCACTCTCATGTCGTTCCAAATCTAAATTACTTTCTTGTGTATAGCAGATTAATATACTTTAATTGTATGAGATAGCAGCTTGAACATGCTTCATAAATAACGTTTGTTTATATAATTACTGTATCTGCATATTTTTTGTGTTTCTTTTGTTTATTTCATGTCAGATTAACTAGTTTGGATATGTTTTGTGGGTTCTATTTTTAATAACTGAGTATATTTAACTACACATGTCATGTTGAAATCAGTGTAATTCTGATTCGCTTGACTGCTTCATTAAAAAGAATCATAAGAGTCGTTTGATTGTGGTTTGAACTATACAGAGAGCAGATGGGAAAAGAACACTGTTTTTTTTGACTTGGTAGACTATTTTTGTTAGGTTCACAGCTCTGATCAAACATGTTGTGTGTATTAATGTCATTAAATCATTCGGATCAAGTACTTGGAATGGCTTTTTCTTCACATTCTCAAACCCTAACAGTGATGCATCCTGTGTGTGTTTCCTCCACAGGCTTCACACAGCCCAGAGAGCCATAAAGCAGACTCAGGTGACGGTTCAGAAGATCGGAAAGGAAATTGAAGAGAAACTGAGGACAACGGCGTCATGCACAGAAAAGGTGAGACCCCACCCAACAAATCAAACCAGTGGGATTTCTTGGGTTGTTTAGGTCTGCTTGTGTGCTTCTATTCATTCAGGATTATTTTTATATTCTGTATACTTTCTATGTTCTCTAACTTCATAAATCCTATCCGGCCTGTTGGGTTTTCTTTTCCTTTACACCTGGTACACATAGTACTGATGGTAAGACTCTGTAAAGCACCTCTGCAAGTATAAAAGGCTAAATTTACAGTTGCTGTATGCTTGACAGAATTTTATAGCGTATTGTCAAACTCAATTTCAAATTCAATACTTCACTCTGTAGTGGGGATATTGTCTTTCCAGGCTCACAGAATTACTCTTTCATGAGAGATGGCAGTATAAACCACCTTTTGATAAGCTATATCTAGCAGTGTATCAGACAGGCATTTCAGTGAATGTCCTAAAGAAAACACAACTGGGAAACATTAAAAACTAAAAGGTGCCCCCAGTATTATATTTTGTCAATTATGAACAAAGCTTCAAACATAAATAAATGCATAGGAGTCTGTTAGAACAAGCTTTGGGAACTTACATCTGCATTAGCAATTCTGTATTTTTTATTATTTTTAGTAAATGTTAAACTCAACATTTACTACTACATTTTTATGAACTGAACATGTTCCATCATTCTGAATTAAGTAGATCGATCATTTACTTTCTCAGAAATATATATTAGTGCTGTCAAACGATTAAAATATTTAATCGCGATTAATGTCATGGTTAACTCGCGATTAATCGCACATTTTTATGTCATTTTTTATCTTTTCTCTCATTTTAATGCTCTTATCAACATGGAAAAGTGAATTAAGTAGATAGATAAGTAGATCGATCATTTACTTTCTCAGAAATATATATTAGTGCTGTCAAACGATTAAAATATTTAATCGCGATTAATCGGATTAATGTCATGGTTAACTCGCGATTAAGTGCAAATTTTTATCTCATTTTTATCTTTTCTCTCATTTTAATGCTCTTATCAACATGGAAAAGTGAATTAAGTAGATAGATAAGTTGATCGATCATTTATTTTCTCTCTTTTTTTACTATTGCAACTACTTTATTATTTGCTGATTATTTCAAGCAGTTGCGGTGTTATTTTTACAGGTGAGAATGAGAGTATGCTGGTGCTAGTACCCTCAGTTTCAGACAGGAAGTCAGGGTACCCAGTCACTCAACACAAACAGCAGCAGTGTGGTAAATGGCCTCAGAGTTGTGTATCTTGTGTTACACAGATCCTCATAAATATGTCATTAGGTCCTCCGGCGGCTCTTGTATCCTGTGTTTTGGTGGATTTAGAGATCCCGAATCCCACAGCTTTATCCCTTCTCTAAGTATCACCGTGCCCTTGTTACCAGAAAATCCTCTCTTTGTGTTTCCACACTCACTGAATGAAAAGTCAAAGGAAAACATATTTAGCATTTTTGGAGGTGACAGTCAGCAGCTGTGAAAACGAAGGTTTTATAGTTGTGCTTATAGTTAATGAAAACTTCAAAAGTCTGTCCCCTCTCCTCTCCCAGTTCGCTGTAAATGCCCAAATACCTTCCAATCAGAATAAATGTAATCTTACACACACTATATATATATATATATATATATATATATATATTCTCCTTCTCTCAAACTCTTCAGAACTCTGATCTAGTGCACACTTGCTGTCTACATAGGCACCAACCAATGGTCTGGCGTTATTTGTTCGTAGACGCCGCTTGCTTCATATTTTGTAATCTAGGTAGTAGGGATGTGCTCGAAGCCTAGTACTATGTTCGGAAAGGAAATTACACATTCTATGGAGCCCCTAGAGGGACATGGGGATGGAAAAATATTAGAGCCAGACCGATATATCGGCAGGCCGGAATTATCGGCCGATATTAGGCATTTTCCAAAATATCGATATCGGCAGATATAATTGCCGATAAATGAATATTTCAAATATAAAATAAAAATGGACGAAACATGCTTGAACCATGTCATGAGAGTTGGAGTTGTATAGTTTGTCCACCAGAGGGCATTCTACACCATCCTTGTTGGCAACACTTGTTGAGTTGGTCACGAGTAGGGTTGGGTATCGTTTGAATTTGAACGATTCTGATTCCGATTCCTTGTTTCGATTCCGGTTCCTAACGATTCTCGATTCCGATTGTTTTAAGAGGCAGGGTCAAAAAAGTTTAGCTAACCTTGCTAACCAACGGTCTTTCTGAAGGAAATAATCCTTTCTGAAGGAAATACTCCTTCTGTCACAAATACTCCTTTTGTCACAAATTTTGCATTTTGCCGAGATTTCGTTATTTTTAGAAAAGTGAAGCCACACTTTGGACCGCCGACGTAAGCTACTCATGTTCGACTCGCGCGGTTATGCCAACACTTCCGGTAGACGCTTCTTCGTTGGTGTTGTTCAGCGGTTTCTTCTTCCGCTCGGCGGACTGTGAATATCGAAACTAGGAATCGAAATTTTAACTTTTGAACGATTCCGGGAAAAAACGAAAAGTTAGTCCCGGTTCCAATCGATACTCGATTCTCGATACCCATCCCTAGTCACGAGACATACATTGCTTGAATAACAATTAAAAGAACATCCGCATCAGTTCTCTTAACTCAAATAAGCATGACAAAATTTGACTATCATGTCCAGTTTTGCTGCTGTTAAATAAGCCGAGAGTGAAGCGGAATTAGCTAGTAATAGTTACGTTACGTTGTTATAGTGTAGTTGACTGACTGTCCTTTTAACTTTTGACAATGTGACTGAAATATTTCTTTAATAGCGCGTGACAGTTATAGCAATGAGACGTATCATCTCTCCTTGGCCTGTAATATTGAAAATGTATGTTTTACAATTTGCAGTATGACGTAATCCATTGCTAAATTATGGCTCATCATAGACTAGCTAACCACAAAGCTAGCTAATGCCACTATCATCAGTCTGTTCTGTTGTGACAATAAAAGAAACAATTTTCTCTTTAAATTGAATTATCATATTATTTTAGTTAAAACTCATAAATAACTACAAATAACTAATGTTAGGGAAATCTGTTAATGTTTTGTTGCGCGTTTCTGAAAAAAAAAACGGCCGATATATCGGAATATCGGATTTTAAAACCAACAAATAATTACCTAGTCTGATCTGCAGCCTTTTACTAATGTACTAATGTTTTTTTTTTCTCCTGTGAGTGTGTGTAGTCCGAGCCATTGTTTGTTTTGTGTTTTAACTTGAAAAATCCTTTAAAATAAAGTAAAAAATAAAATAAAATAAAATAAAAATATTTGTATCGGTATCGGCCTTCAAAATCCTTTATCGGTCGGGCTCTAAAAAAATATGAGATGGGAAGTTGAGATTTTGCTCTCTCACAATTATTTTGTCAAATTATGTGAAAATATGAGATTTAATATAAGAGAGATTAAGAGATTTTAACAAAAAGACTAACTGTGTTGAGCTGTATAACAATGATTAGTTTTCTGTCGATGAATATATCAAAACAGTTGATCACCTGTCTAATAAAACACATAATATAAATCAGAAATCAACGGTAAATGTCATTAACGGTCCGTGTCCTGGTTAAAACTGCTTATTTCTCTGGATTTAAAGGGATACTCCACTTTTTTTGGAAATAGGCTCATTTTAAAACTCCCCCAGAGTTAAACAGTTGAGTTTTACCGTTTTCGAATCCATTCAGCCGATTTTCTGATATGGCAGACTGGTCTCATGAAATTGTGTGTCTATGACACGCCAATTCGTATTTCCATTTTTGGCGTGCTATCAACACGCATAATCGCTTTTCAGCGCGTTTATGAATGCCGTTGATTTAACGTTATTACTGTAAATATAAATATATGACCTACCCCAACCCCATCCCTAAATCTACCCGTCACTGGGGTTAATAGCATTTATGAGTCTTTCCCTACCATCCTAGGAAAAAAAAATCGCTCCCCAGATGTAGATCTACATTTTGCTTCGTTTCACTCGGAAATTTAACGGCGTAGACATACACTCATACACGCGGATAGCTCAAAATGTGTAAAGATAACACGCCACATGTATGTTTATGCAAAAGTCATGGTGTCATGTTGGATATGGGATACTATAGAAGTCAATGGGTCCCACCATTAGAAATTGTGTGGTTACTGATATTCTTCTAAATATCAGAAAATTGGCTGAATGGATTTGAAAACGGTAAAACTCAAGTGTTTAACTCTGGGGGAGTTCTAAAATGAGCCTATTTCCAAAAAAAGTGGAGTATCCCTTTAAACATTCTTAGAAACATTTTTAACAAGTACACAAATCAACAAAATATATAACATTGTTCTAGTGTTTTTTGGATATATTGATCCAAAAATCTTACATAATGTGCCTTTCCTTTAAATGAAACTGAAATGTGTTTCTTGGATAGAAATGCATTGAAATATAGCAATACATATTCTTTGAGTCACATTTGCCCTCTCACACACTTGTGAGTCATAAAGATGCCATCACTCAAAGTGCCCTACCACACACACACACACACACACACACACACACACACACACACAAACACACTCTCCTGCTGTCTTTGATGTTTAAGTGCTTAGTGTTTGTATGGGGCGGCCCCTCCACCTGTTGAAATGCTGTTTTCTCAGAGGGTGAGATGTTCAGCGGACCATCTCTTGATCTCCACTGTCTCAGTGTCCTGGAGTTTTGTCATTTTCTGTTTTCAAACTTTGTTTTTGGTTCCAAAGCAAAGAACATGACCTCACTTTTTTTCCCTCTCACTCTTGCTTGAATCCAAATCAGCCAGAAATGATCATGACGTGGAAAGAAGTTGCCAAAACATGAAGCGTTTATAATGAACCAAAACGAGAAAGCACAGCAAACACAATACGGCATGCAATAATTACAAGTAAGTTTTTGTCTTACGATATCCAACACAATACTCATCCAAAGGCTCCAAAAGCCTTCTGAAGCCTACATATGTTGGGAATATTATCACACGTCTTTCTTAGCGGTTCGTCAAGTCTCCGTGAGCGACTGTGAAGTCTCTTCCTCTCCAAAAAACGAATTGGCAAGTTTCAGGAGTTCTCCACATGTCAAATTTCAGGATACGTTTACACTAAT
Source organism: Pimephales promelas (assembly GCF_016745375.1). Next base: position 20,903,460 of record NW_024121210.1, read on the forward strand.
AGCTGACACTCTCCCTAGATCGCACGAGCGCTACCTGGACCGCACCAAAGGTCAGCGAGGCTCTGAAATTCCTGCAAACGTGTATCGGTTACGGGGCTTAATGAGCAAAAGTCTGTTTTGAGTTTTCCTTCAGGCTTGAGGATATGTGAACCTGATTACAGATCAGAGCGTTCACCTCTGGAACAGCAGAGTTGTCACTTCTCACTGGCCTCAGGTCAGTTTGGAGCCTATTAGGGCACTTCAAGCAATCAATCAGCCCACGCACGCTCGCTACACTGTACCGGTTATTGCTACGCTAATTGAATTATTCAGAGCTTTCTTATTACTGGCTATTAAAGCAGAATGTGATTTTTGTGTGGGTACATGCCTTAAAGGTCTATGTGTGTTTTGCTTTAAAGCTAATTTATATGCTAGTGTACAAATTTTCAAGTTTTTGATTTGACAGACTTTTGTTCAATCAAATGTTTTTTTAGAGCTATTTTTTATTTATTACTTATATTTTACTTATTTACATGCTTATTTACTTATTACTTTTAAATGTACTTAGCTGATGTTTGTTGTTTCTATATTTATTAGTTTTATTTTTTACTTTTATTTTTTTTTATGATTTTTATTTATGTTATTATTTAACAGTTAATATTTTGACCACTATAGGATTAACTGAGCATGTTCAATTCTGCCTATTTTTACGTGTAGATGACCTTTGATCTCACGTGATGTCACTTTAGTTAAAAACGTATTAATTGAATAACATTAAATGTAATCTTAAATTTCAAAACTTTTTTATTTTATTTTATGTATAAAATGAGTCATTTATGGTTTCAATTATAATGTTGGGATGGCTAAATTCAACTATTTATTGTTAATATTACTTTATTATTCATATTATTATTATACACAAACTAGTATAACAATTTTATATCAAACTATGTGAAAATAAATATTAACTTATAAGTATCAGTGTCAATATACAGTATGTATCCCTACTTTTTTTTTGTTTTTTTTTTTTCAGGAAAATGCGTGCATGTGCGCATTTTTGAAGCGTTTAGCTGTGTGTGAAACATCATATTTTGTCGTGCCAGTGACGTTGATAGTGAACACGCAAGCTCTTGGTCTTTTCTCGCCGTATAAGGGCTCAAGCTATCTGAAGGTTGAGGTGATGTCTTCTATATCTCTGTGATTGACACTTCCTCAGCTGCCAAGTGCAAGGATACGAGATCCTGAGGTGTTGCCTACAGTAGATCCTACAGATTTCATTGCTATATGACTTCCACTCAGTTTCCCCAACACCCTGTAGGGTGGATTCATGGTGGTTTCTTCCATCTCTGTTTATAGAGACATCACATCTATGTCCATTCTGTAAGGTTTGTAATCGCATTCATGATGAATGTGTTTATTGTTTATTCTGAATATGTCTCTAATGGACACTGGAGGCCACATTAGAGATGCTTCTCCATCCTGCTCTGCATTAAACTCAGCAGTTCTGGTTATGATCGGGATCACCACCACCGATCACTTTAAAGACATAGTGAACTTTCTCTGCTTGTTATCTCTTCTCCTTCGCTCTCTTTCTTCTCCTATCTACTCTCTATCCCACTTTCACCCTCGTCAGATCACTGTTCCTCATTAGTGCGCTTGGCTCGCTAACAGTCCCGAAAGCCGCAGGGCTGTAGATGTAGATTAGATAGATCTGCTGTGGTGCTGGAGAATCTGAGGGAAGATCCGGCACTGATGTCTGCTGTAATCTGCTTAAAAAATCATATCTTACTGTTTTATTGCATTCATGTGAATGTTTCTGGCTTGCGCTTGCTTTCCAATGTGTTTTACAGTTTAGTGCAAAATATATACATTGTTATTGAAAAAAAAGTCTCTTGCATTTATTTGATCAAAAAAACAGTAATACTGTGATGAAATGATTATGCTTTAAAATAGTTGTTTTAGTGGATGTGCTGCTTAATATTTTTGTGGAAACTGTAACTTTTTAACACGATACTTTAAGAATAGAAAGTCACAATGACTTGTTTGATTTAGTCCTCAGATGTAAGTCACTTTGGATAAAAGCGTCTGCTAAATGACTAAATGTAAATGCAAAAAAAACCCCAGCATTTATTTGAAATATTATCTTTTATAACTGAACAAATGTTTTACTCTCACTATTTAATGCATCCTTGCTGAATAAAAGCAATTTCTTAAAAAAAATAAATTGACCCTAATCTTTAAGTGCATACGCAATGATGTTCATCATGGTGAGGAAAACGGAAAAGTTTTTATACTTATTGTTGTTTCTTTCCGCAGAAGAAAGAGAGGGAGTGTATGCAGCTACATATCGGGATTCTGAGGTGTGAGTTGGAGAGACAGAGGAAGGCGTTGACAAGAGAAATGGACTTGATGCAGAAAGAGAGAGCACAGCTTGTAAAGAAAGGTAACAAAATTCACTGATAAGAGATCTGTCCCTTTTTGGTCAAAAAACGCATCACCATATGTATTGAAAATGTATTCTTTTTTCCTCTATACTATTCCCACACATCTGCAATCAGGCAGCATTCTCCTCCAAAAGTGTGTGTCAGACTGAATGTGTTGTGAAACTCTTCATCTTGTTTTTCACTGATGTAACTCAACTTCATGCGTGTTCCAGTACTTTGGGGGACCGTATAGAGTTCCATCTGCTAAAATGTATTTCCAGATCTAAAACGGCGGCTCCACATTCTCATGTAAATATATTTCCGTGCCTTGAATTGAGCAAGGCAGTTGTTTTACGTCTAAACAGCCTTTATACAAAAAAGTAATTTTCCTGTCCTCACTTAAAGTAAAGAAAACAACAAAATTGCAGCCAATAAGAACACATTTGACATGTAGTGATGCATTCGATTCTTGTTACTTGATATCTGCACCTTCCGACCAAAAAAGGTAAGTGAATATCAACACAGATCTTGTTTTACACACCTATCTCAGCAGATGTTTCCTAAACACATTTTATGATCTTGTAATCATCTTATTTAGGAATTTGGATTCAATAATTTGTAGGGTTGGGTATCGTTTGAATTTGAACGATTCTGATTCCGATTCCGATTCCTTGTTTCGATTCCGGTTCCTAACGATTCTCAATTCCGATTCTTTTAAGAGGCAGGGTCAAAAAAGTTTAGCTAACCTTGCTAACCAACGGTCTTGCTGAAGGAAATACTCCTACTGTCACAAATACTTGTCACAAGTTTGCATTTTGCCGAGATTTCGTTATTTTTAGAAAAGTGAAGCCACACTTTGGACCGCCGACGTAAGCTACTCATGTTCGACTCGCGCGGTTATGCCAACACTTCCGGTAGACGCTTCTTCGTTGGTGTTGTTCAGCGGTTTCTTCTTCCGCTCGGCGGACTGTGAATATCGAAACTAGGAATCGAAATTTTAACTTTTGAACGAATCCGGGAAAAACGAAAAGTTAGTCCCGGTTCCAATCGATTCTCGATACCCAACCCTAATAATTTGCTTGAATGGGGTTGTTGTTCACCATTAATTGTGTAGTTCGCTCTGTTTTTGCCACATTCATCTGGCACAATCCAACTTAAAGTTGTGATTCCTTTGCACTTCTTTAAGAAGTTGGAAATTCCATTTTGGAACTATTGGAATTTCTCTTTCAGAACTCTTTCGATTTGAATGTGTCTCATGCTACCCAATCAAAGGACGTGCATTGTTGCATTGTACATTTCTCGTCGTCACTGATTTGGGCAATTTTTTGTTTAAATTACCATGATGTACATGCCTGATTCGAGCAGTTTGTCCAGTTATTATAATGGCAGATCCTCTTGTCGGAAAAGGGCACTTGTGCTGTTTTGGCCTGTCAAGACCACCGCCACCCCTGTTTGTTGTGAGTTAGTGATCTCATTATTCTTTTATGTTACTTTACACTGCTTCCATCAAAGATCCAGACTGTGCAGGCGGACATTGAACATTCAGAGTTTATTCAAAGCTTAAGTTCCTCACCGCCCCATTCGTCACAGCCTCCTGCCATTCATGTTTGATTTCTGAATCCTGCTCTTTTTATTTGGCAAATGTTGTGCATGGGACGGGAGGTGCGAAGAGGTGTGTTTTGATTGATGTGGTGGCTGGTGTTTGGCTAGAGGGTTGGGCTGCATACTGTGGGTTCATAAAGAATACATATACGCACACTTGCACAACCGTAATGATTGAGTGGGCTGGCACTTGCCATCCCATAATGCATTGTGTTCATGACCTCCTAGTGTGTAGAAGCAAACAACGGATTTGAGGTTCAGGGAAAGGTCTGTTCTAGATGGATGACGTCTACCCAACAGCCTCTGCCAAGAGGAGCCTGTCCTGACTGGAGCCGAAGGGAGCGGCCCATTCACATTCATGCATTGGAGAATACTTTTAAGAGCTGAATAAAACATTTATTTGAACTAGAGTAAGAGGAAAGGATAATGGCACACTGCTTGGCCTGCCTCATTCATTCATTGATTTATTGGTCTTTCTTTCTTTCTTTCTTTCTTTCTTTCTTTCTTTCTTTCTTTCTTTCTTTCTTTCTTTCTTTCTTTCTTTCTTTCTTTCTTTCTTTCTTTCTTTCTTTCTTTCTAAATTTTTAAATTTCTACATTTCTTTCTTTCTAAATGTCTTTCTTTCTAAATGTCTTTCGTTCTAAATTGTTTTCTAAATGTCTTTCTTTCTAAATTTCTTTCTTTCTAAATGTCTTTCGTTCTAAATTTCTTTATTTCTAAATTTCTTTCTTTCGTTCTAATTTTCTAAATTTCTTTCTAAATTTCTTTCTTTCTAAATTTCTTTCTAAATTTCTTTATTTCTTTCTATTTTTAAATTTCTTTCTTTCTAAATTTCTTTCTTTCTTTCTAAATTTCTAAATGTCTTTCTAAATTTCTAAATTTCTTTCTAAATTTACAGAACAAAAAATTCTGCATCTTACCTAGTGTTATTTTTTAAAACTATTATAGTATAATTTATAGAATTTATTAATATTTAGATTTTTTTGCGAGTTTTAGTAATTATGTGCTTTTACCTTTTTATTCTTCATTTTTAATATACATGTGTATACATGATACATATCTTAATTTATTGTTAATTTTGGTTTTAGTTTTAGTAATTTAGTGCTGTAGCTTAAACTTACTTATTTCAGGTAGTTGCCAAGGCAACATTTCTAATTTTTTTTAAGTTTACATTTTTCATCTAATATTTATATTTAATTTCATTTAAATTACTGAAATTTACTTTTAAGAGTTTTAATTTTAGTAACACTTGGATGACCTTAATGTTGCATTGCAAATTAAATATTGTATATATTTGCAAACCATGCCACCTGGACATGTTTTTGAAATGATATCTTATGCATTTTATAATAATATAATAATATATAATGTTTTAGATTTTTTGTGAACGTCTTTTTAGTAAAAGATGTTCAAAGGGTTATTAGTAGTAAGGAAAAGGGAGGAAAGCGCTCTCTTATGGGAGAGAGATGAGAAACTACAGATTCCAACTTTTTTTCGTTCCCGTCATGTCCTTCTCTGTTAATTCCTGCCTTTCCCATTCCCGCTAACAAATCCCCCACACCTAAATTTCATTTAAACGCTAATGGTCCTTTAAGCTATTGTCAGTCAGCGCTTATTTGCTGTGATACTAACCGGGCCGGCACTCCGTGAAGCAGCATGAAAGCCACCTTCCAAAACTACCGTAGTTTATCCCACTTACAAAGGGAGATTGCCAGAAATTGCACAAAATGACTTAAGTGTAACCACGTCTCATCTCTGTTTAATGTACAGAGCTGCAGTCATGCACTCTCGCTCTCCCCCGGCGGTTCTGGTCACTGAGCGCTTCCTCGTTTCCATTGAAGAATAAAGCTTTGCTGGGTCAAGCCTCCTGTCACCGTTTCCCTCGCTCTAATTTCTCATCACGTCCGTGCACATGTTGTAAATTATGCTCATAAAAGCCATTTGACGTTGTTATGATCGGTAGTTGTGCTCTGGACCGTGGGCCTGTAAACGTCAGATGCTGAGGTACTACAGAACAAAAAGTTGTACAGAGTGAGTGGACACTTTTACTAGTCCTTTTGATTAGGGCATTAGAAACACGAAACACTCGCTGGCTTCACCATGTTTCCTGTGGTTTAGCTTTCATAGCAGTTATTGCCAATGCCACGATGTCTCTATCATTGGCATCAAAAAAAAAAAAAAGTCAATGGATAATTCCATCTGTAATCTTCATTACCAAGATTAACTGTGTCTGTGGAACATAAAATATAGTGTGACAATGTCAGTGAATTGTTTTTTACTTACGATGGAAGTCCTTCCACCAATTTGTATGTAAATTTTGGGGTATTGCAAAATACACTGAATTGAGGCAGATCCTTTTTTTTATCCCATTTGGAAGACATGCACATAGACTGCGATGGAAACACATTTAATAAATCCCTCGATGCACAACAAAAACATTCTGAAATGCCTGAACACAAGATAACATAACAGTGTTTATTGAATTTTGCCTGCGTGCAAGTAATTTGGGATTTACAAAAACTTCCATTTTTCTTACAGATTTTTTACGACAATTTCCCAGGAAGTGACGATTTTGTTCTATTGAAGAGATCTAATGGAAACTTTGCTTTGTTCAGATTTTTTTTTTTTTGGGTCAACTCCAAGGTTAACATTGTAGGGATAAAAACAACTAAAATGTACATCAGAATGTCTTCACAGGTTCCACAGCAGGAATGAGGGTGAGATGATAATGACAGAATTTATATTACTGGGTGAACTATTCCTTTAACCTCTTCTTTCTCCCGAGCAAACGCAGATGACTTCCTGCCAGTAGTCTTTAGGAAAGGTGTGGGCGGCCAATAGGAGGCCTTAACCTGGTGCTGACAACTCTGATGGTCGAGAGAGGCGGCATTACTAAAGCAGAGTGTGTCATAGGGGATCATTTAAAGAGAACAAAAGCATTTAGACCTCTCAGTCTTTTTCTCTGCCTCTGGCTCTTTTTCTTTTTCCTGCCGTCGTATCCTAGTGAGAGGTTCAAGGCTTTGCATGTGGGACCGTTTTGCTCCAGCGACAATGATCTCTCTTTCAATTTCCCAGGTTCACACCTCTAATGTCTTCAGAAAGACAGCACCAGGGCCCGGGATGTCCCGCCATGTATTGCTTTAGGACAGAAAGATCCCACAGAGCTGTAAAAGAGAAGAGAATGTGAGGCATATTATAAAGCAGACACTCTCTGTTTTTACAAGTGCGGGTCAGAACAAAAGAGTTGTGCATTTTTTTAAAAATTTTTTTTTTAACCAGACAGTCTGCTTTGATTTTCTCTTTCCACTCTCATCTTCTCATTTTATGTAAGTGAAGTGGAAAAGAAAAGACAAGAATCAACTCTTTAAAGGAATAGTTCACCCAAAAATAAATATCTTCTTCACTTACTCTCCCTTATGACATTCCGATCCCCTGTGACTTTCTTCTGTGGAAAAATAGTTTTTTTTTTTTTTTTTTCATGCAGGTTTCTTCCATACAATGTCAGTTTTGTTTTACATTTTCATTTTTCGTGAAACATGTCTTATTAATAACATTGAAAACAGTTGTAGTGCTTCATATCTTTATTAGGGCTGTGCAAAAATTAATTGCAATTAATCGCATCCAAAATAAAAGTCTGTGTTTACATGATATATTTGTGTGTGCTGTATATAATTATTTTGTATATATAAATACACACACATGCATGTATATATTTAAGAAAATGTGTTATTCATATATAAAATATTTATATTTATATAATATAGATTTTGTATTTATATATATATATATATATACAGAATTTAAGCACAAATAATTCATAAATATATACATGCATGCATAGGTATTTATATATACAAAATAATTATATACAGCACACACAAATATATTATGTAAACACAGACTTTTATTTTGGATACGATTAATCACAATTAATTTTTGCACAGCCCTAATTTTTACATATATATATTTATATATTTTTTTAAATATATTTTAATATATATTTATATATATTATATTTAATATATTTTTTTTTATATATTTTTAATATATGTGGAAACCACTCTTTGCTGAATATAAATTTCAAAAGGACATCACTTATTTGAAACAGAAATCTTTTGAAACATCGTAAATGTCCTTACAATCACTTTTGATTAATTTAATGCGTCCTTTCTGAAAAGTATTAATCTTTCTGATCCCAAACTTTTGAATACTATTCATGTATATTTATATACAGTATATGTATGTATGTACTGTATATGATTTGGTCTTATATGTTTCATCCATCTATAGAGATAATTTAAAAACTCATCCTCTCTTCAATTCTCACTCATTGAGCTCTCTTGCTTTCTGTCTCGATCTCCATTTTCCCTCTTCTGTGAATATTGTGTCTGAAATAATGAACCACAAAAGCATTGCAAAGAAGTGGGGCTGACACTTGCATTCCACAGTAACTCATACTTGCGCACGCAAACACACACACACACACACACACACACTCACTCCTGGCAGATGCTTTGATGACATTTCATGACATGGGGGTGGTGTGGCCATGCAGGCCGGGTTGGAAAATGTCTTTTGAACACCATCAGCAAAACCCTTAGATCCAGTAAATCTGGGCACGGTGTCTTTCCAGCAAATCAGATTGAGATTTACTGTTCTGTTTTCCTTGAATGTACGCAAACATACTGGAGTTCTGCACAGAGCGTCAGTTAGAGACAATATTATTTTGTACATTTGAAATTTAGGGGTTTTAATATGCATACAATTGTTTTAGCTCTGTTGTGCATAATAGTAATAGCTCAGGTTTTACCTCAGGGTGTGTAAAAGTAATAAAAAAAAACTTTGGGTACTTTTATGTGCCAGAACTAACAGATTATCATTTTCCTTTTCATTATATTTAGGTCACATTATGTTTTTATTTTTATTTTTTATATATACCAGACCCAGGCATTCAATCTTAAAATATGCCAAATAATGCAAAAAAGTGATTTTAAATGTAACATTTTAAATTAATTTGAAGTGAACAGAAACCTTTTAAATTTTTTGTGAAAATTATTTCTACCAATTTGTACACAAATTTACCTCAGTTATGGAATTGTTTCCACCACAGCCAATAATTTTGCTCCCAATAATGTTTTAATTTTTTTGATTAGTGTACCATGATTGAGATGAAATAGAAAAATCAAGTGAATAGAATATATACATTCAACTAAAGGATTATTAAGAACACCATACTAATACTGTTTTTGACCCCCTTTCGCCCTCAGGACTGCCTTAATTCTACAGAACATGGCATTGATTCAACAAGGTGCTGAAAGCATTCTTTAGAAATGTCGGCCCATATTGATAGGATAGCATCTTTCAGTTGATGGAGATTTGTGGGATGCACATCCAGGGCACGAAGCTCCCGTTCCACCACATCCCAAAGATGCTCTATTGGGTTGAGATCTGGTGACTGTGGGGGCCATTTTAGTACAGTCAACTCATTGACATGTTCAAGAAACCAATTTGAAATGATTCGAGCTTTGTGACATGGTGCATTATCCTGCTGGAAGTAGCCATCAGAGGATGGGAACATGGTGGCCATAAAGGGATGGACATGGTCAAAAACAATGCTCAGGTAGGCCGTGGCATTTAAACGATCCCCAATTGGCACTAAGGGGCCTAAAGTGTGCCAAGAAAACATCCCACACACCATTACACCACCACCACCAGCCTGCACAGTGGTAACAAGGCATGATGGATCCATGTTCTCATTCTGTTTACGCCAAATTCTGACTCTACCATCTGAATGTCTCAGACCAGGCAACATTTTTCCAGTCTTCAACTGTCCAATTTTGGTGAGCTCTTGCCAATTGTAGCCTCTTTTTCCTATTTGTAGTGGAGATGAGTGGTACCCGGTGGGGTCTTCTGCTGTTGTAGCCCATCCGCCTCAAGGTTGTGTGTGTTGTGGCTTCACAAATGCTTTGCTGCATACCTCGGTTGTAACGAGTGGTTATTTCAGTCAAAGTTGCTCTTCTATCAGCTTGAATCAGTCGGCCCATTCTCCTCTGACCTCTGGCATCAACAAGCCATTTTCGCCCACAGGACTGCCGCATACTGGATGTTTTTCCCTTTTCACACCATTCTTTGTAAACCCTAGAAATGGTTGTGTATCAAAATCCCAGTAAGTGAGCAGATTGTGAAATACTCAGACCGGCCCGTCTGGCACCAACAACCATGCCACGCTCAAAATTGCTTAAATCTCATTTCTTTCCCATTCTGACATTCAGTTTGGAGTTCAGGAGATTGTCTTGACCAGGACCACACCCCTAAATGCAGTGAAGCAACTGCAATGTGATTGGTTGATTAGATAATTGCATTAATGAGAAACTGAACAGGTGTTCCTAATAATCCTTTAGGTGAGTGTATATTTTTTTCTTTTAAATTGATAGTTTACTTAAAGTTCACAAAGTCATAGTTCTCAAAGGAACATCCAGAAATGTGCTCAAGTTCAACACAGGAAGTATTTCAGATTGTGAAATTGCAGGATTTCATCATTACAACCTGTCAGACGTTCTGTAATCTAAGCTCGTCTTATCCTGCTCCCAGGAATCATTATCCAAATGTCATGTTGGGAGTGTTTTTGATTATACGGTCTCGTCTTTTTATTATAATTCTGAGCAGTTATATTTATCTAAAAAAAAAAAGAAAAGAAAAACCCTACAAGCATTTTTTGAATCTCAATTAGTTTTATGTTGCCTGTAAAGGAAATGTTTTTATAATGATGAAACACTCAGCACAATTTAATAGACTGCTATCAAAATGAGACACTCCTACCCACCTGTACAAACACACACGAGACTACCTGTTCATTCACCTCATTCTGCCTCTTCATTCTCTCCACCTGTCTGTGTTCTTCTCCTCAGAGGAGGCGTCGTCTACCATGCACCAGGGTCTGGAGTCTGAACGCAAGTCTTTGACGGAGTTGCAGAAGGAATGCTCTGCCAAAAGGTGAGTGATTGTCAACCTGCAATTATCCGTCCCTCTCTTTTCTCGTTCTCTACCCTCGAGTCCAGTGATCTCACATCTGTCAGACATTACCCTGATGGGCCGCAGAACTGGGCGCTCCTCCATTCTTTTGGTTTTTCCAAGCGCTTAGGGAGATTATACGGTCAACTCAAGCAGACTGAGGGCATGCTGGATTTATTTGTGTTTTCCCACCCACTCAGATTGCATAGTGTGACAATAAACAGATTATGTTGTGCCAACCCTAATGGGTTTGACACGACCCAAAAGGTCACACACAGTGGGCTGAAATAATGAAATAATGCATTTGTATGTCTGGCGGTGTTTGAAGCGGACTTGTCAGGTTTCGCGTAACGATGCCGTAAACATTGCTAGTTATTTTGTATTTTTGCCTTTTTTTTTTAGATCGCAACATTCAATAGAGGGTAAACGGAAATATGAAATGATATACATTTATTCATTTAGCTGACGTTTTAATCCAAAGCGACTTACAATTGCTATATACGTCAGAGGAGCAACTAGGGGTTCAGTCTCTTGCTAAGTGTCTCACAGTGGATTCGAACCCGGGTCACACCAAAGGTATGCGTCATCACCACCCCAGTTCAATATAATCCAGTTCAAATCTTTCAACACAGTTTATAAATCACACCATGTTCGTTCATTTGAGCATTGGAGAACTGGCTGAGCCTGGTTTCTCCCAAGGTTTTTTCTCCATTTCTGTCACCCTATGGAGTTTGGGTCTCTTACCACTGTCACCTATGGTGTTGATTCACACCGCATGCTTTTTGTGGCACATCGGATACCCATTTCAAGTTCTGTTCACAGTTTAACAGTGGTTGTTTTGACCAGATTTTGGGTGGTGTAGAGCAGGCCTGGTGGACCCACATGGAAGCTATAGTCCAGTAAGGAAGGCATGTCCTTCATACCTAATCATTATTTCCTTCCTGCCTCCTCCTCATGACTGTGAATGAATACCACATTATCCTCTACCATTACTCTTCATCTTTCTCCTCAAGTCATAGGATCAGTAGCAGAAAGCTGGACATGAAAAGTAAACATTTTTCAACCCCTTGCACCTCACCTAGACAGGTCTTGGTTTAGCTGTGCCCGTCCTGAGGCAATGGCGTGTCCCTTTCTTGACAGATGTGTTCTGATTGGGGTTGGTTGTTAACCAGTCAGAGTGGAGGAAGTTCATTGTAATTTGGCAGTTATGATAATTGAGTAGCTCTTACTATTACTAGAGAGATGATTCAGAGCATCATTAGCGAAGTGAACTTCCTGAAGCCAATATAAACATTGCAATTAATTCTTCTCTTTCCTCTTCTTGTTCTTTTTCTCTTTCGTCTCTGTCATTGAGGAACTTTTGACACTAAAATCATACTTAAAATACTTTGATAGGCTAATTGTAAATATCAAACCAAGTTACATCGGCACACAAATGTCATTAAAGCTTGGATTTTTTTTGTTGTTGCCATTTTTTCCAGTAACTTTTAACCAAATGGTCCGACATTTGTTTGTTTTAGTGGATGTATGAACACACATTTGTCCTAGTATATTATGTACATATGTATTGATTTGATATAATGGAATAACAGCAGCAACAATTATTATTATTACTATTATTTATATTTATTAGGGCTGCCAAATGATAAAAATTTTTGTGTTTACATAATATATGTGGGTGCACTGTGTATAATTATTTTTTATATATAAATACACACACATGCTTATATATATTTAAGAAATATTTTCATGGATATACTGTATATAGATTTATATATAATTTATATTATGTATAAATATTTTATATATAAATAATATTTGTTTCTTAAATATACATGGATGTGTGTGTGTATATATATATATATATATATATATATATATAATAATTATACACAGTGCACCCACATATATTATGTAAACACAAACTTTTATTTTGGATGCAATTAATTGCGATTAATCGTTTGACAGCCCTAATAAATAATATTTTTTTCTTAAATATACATGCATGTGTGTGTATTATTTAGATCTATATGAATATAAATGCGCGATTAATCGCATCCAAAATAAAAGTTTGTGTTTACATAATATATGTGCACTGTGTATAATTATATATATATATATATAAAATAATTATACACAGTGCACCCAAATATATTATGTAAACACAAACTTTTATTTTGGATGCGATTAATCGCGCATTTATATTTATTTTTATTTATATATTGACATTATTTTATTCTTATTATTCTTATTATAGTAATAATATAACTAATAATAATGTATGAAATAATATCAATGTAGAAAAATAAATAAATATGATGTATTGTATAATAATATGAGTAAATCAGAATAAAGATTCATAATTTATTACTATTATATTATTTTACTGCTAGAAATACAAATAATATGTGTCTGTTTACTCTTAGTTTAAATGATTGGGTGAAAGATCTTGAAGTTCTGTGTTTGTTCCTCAACAGAGAGCTGTTTCTGAAGTCTAACGCCCAGCTGACCTTCCGCTGTCGTCAGCTCATATCAGAGCTTTCCTACATTTATCCCATTGATGTGGTGAGTGTTTAACTCCACACACAAACAATGTCACACTCAACAAAAACACTCATAATGCGGCTTCCTGTCTTTCTCATGTCGTGCTGATAGCTGGAGCGTGTGGCATGCTGGGAATATTAGAGGTCTGGGTCTTTGCGGACTGGCTTTCTGTTACTGGCTTTCAAAAAGTTTTGGTTTCTCACCATTTCAGGATGACCTAGAACTACTGTTCAGTGTGTTCGCTGCCTGGTACCCACAGTCCCGCTGCCAGTCAAATCAGTTTACAAAATAAAGCCACTGAAAATGAGCAGAAAACCACATTCAGACCAAACTATCCTCTGCCAAGCCTTTTCAGTCAGTGTATGAAGGATCTGATTTATCGGCTGCTCATGCTGCGCTCACAACTGCTTTTCTGCTGTTTTCTTTTTCTGTTTGCAGAACAATCAGAACGATTATGTGATTTGTGGTGTTAAACTGCCCAATTCTGAAGACTTTCAAGGTAAGTTTTGATTTGGCAATTAAATATATACCTGAGAAACATCCCGAGTTGTGACTGACTGATTTACCAATTGACCAATTAATTGGGCAATATTTCTTATTTTATATTTTTTAGTCAAAAAAATCTTCAAACAGCTCGACAAAGCTCAATTTTTCCTTTTTCAAATATATTGAGTGAATTTTGAATAATGTTACTAAATCCCTAACGTTAATTAGGAAACTTCAATAAGTTGTGCTGTGGACATGAATGAAGTGTCAAATCATGCAACGGTTTTTAGGACTTTTTTTGTGGTTTTATATTTCCAAGCATTTATACTTGGCATTTGTGCTTGTCAGATGATAAAATGAGCTCAGAATTGTGTGCACACTTGTTCGGTTCACTTAGTTCTCTCAGTCTGGATTGAAAAAGAAAATAATGGTTCACTTAAATTCACACTGCCATTCTTAAAGGGATACTCCATTTTTTTATTTTTTTATTTTTTTGGAAATAGGCTCATTTTACAACTCCCTCAGAGTTAAACAGTTGAGTTTTACCGTTTTCGAATCCATTCGGCCGATTTTCTGATATTTAGAAGAATATCAGTAACCAGACAGTTTCTGGTCCCATTGAAAGTCATTGGCTGGATGGATTCGAAAATGGTAAAACTCAACTGTTTAACTCTGAGGGAGTTGTAAAATGAGCCTATTTCCAAAAAAAGTATCCCTTTAACATCAAACCTAAAGATGCAAACTAGAAAAGCCTTTTTAGGGTTGCATCTTGTGACATTACAGTCTGTTTTTGGTTCATTTTGATATCTTTGGTCTGCGTTAAGTTCATATTTCAGTCTAACCGCACCACAGTTCGTTCGGAAGTGGACTGGGACCCATCTTTTCAGGGGTCTCGGTTCGCTTTTTGTCAGTTCAGTGTTCACACATATTCAAATGAACCGCACTAAAGGAGCATTCGCACCAGGATTCGTTTTAAACGAACCAAACCTGCCAAGTGTGAACACACCCTTACATCGGAGGAAACTGAGCCAAGCTGATTAATCAGTTTACATTTGGCTATTTTGAAATTATGATTGTCCCCGCTTGGTCAATTAATTTCCAATCTGTAATTTCTGTGGCTTTTGAGTGAATTTCGAGAAACTTTCCATGAATTTGGGGGGTTTAAATGTCTCATTTGATGTCATTAGATTGTATATCATGCATTAAAAAAGTCCGAAATATTTGATTTCTTTGCACTGTCACTCGCTGATTTAAATCAGTTCACAATCAGATACAGCGATTCGACACTCATCTGGCAAGGAGCTCTTGAATCCCCAGTCAGTTCTGCTTGACTGGCTGCAATTCTCTCGATTTCTGGGTTTCTTCAGTCTGGCTGTGGATCACAGGCTCCAGGCCATCAATCAATCATCCTCCTCTGTTCTGATCAATGAAGCCCTGTGTCCATGGAAGCCTTCAACTTGTGGTTAAGCGTGAGCTCACTCGAGTCAGTTATTCACACAGCGAGAACCGTGGTCGGACCTTCTGACTTCTCGCATTATGTGAGAGAATAGGATTTTATTAGAGCATTCATCTCCCAGTTGCCTATAGTTAGGCATTTGGGGGGTTTTAATAAGGAGGATGAATTGTGTTTGATGGGTACAAGTGATGTCCTTTGTTGTGCTGGCTGTGGGGAGAGTTATTCATCTCATTTCCCATGTGTCCTTTAGGCAGCACTGTATGTGTCGCAGAGAATCAGGTTTGGCTTTTTTCAGGCAAGGGAGGCATGACTTCAAAAGAACAGAGGTTAATGGAAGCCAGGTTGAACCGCGCACGCAACAAAACGCATATTCACATACATGCACATGCAGTCCTTCACATATGTTTTCTCATTCATGCATTTTGAAAGCAACTCATATGCATATAGCCTACAACTTATTTCTTATTCAGTATAAGTCTCCCACACACTGTAAACCTGTATAAGTTGGCAAAACTCAAAATAATTAAGGCAATCAGTTGCCTCAGTCTTTTAAAGTTAAGAAATTAAAAGTTTAAGTAAGCAGAACTGGCAGATTTTATTTAATTGTACTTAACTTGAAATGTTTGAGTGCACTAGTTCATACATTTAACTGATGTAATCTCAATGAGAACACTTTTATTAGTATAAACCTAGTTAGCTTTAACTAGCTAGTTTGCTTACATACTAATTTGTTAACTTGTTAGTAATAGTTCCTGTATGAAAGGCTGTATTTGCTCTCAAATCCACTGCATGCACACGTCACCATGATGGTAACTATCCTAAAACCAACATTAACAGAAATTCTTCTAAATTAGCATGACAAAACATTAATCGCTACTAAATCTCCCACTTAACATTAATCTTGCACAAAAAAACAACAATACACTTAATTTTAGTATTTACTCTCCCTTTCAAAGCATGCTGGGAAATTGACATCCGAACCATTTCAGTTAAACTTGCGTTCGTCTAAATTAAAATAAATAATTTCATAAAACTCAAAACAATGAAACAGTTCCGTTTACTTAAAATATGTCAGTTCTGTGAACTTGAAAGAAAAAGAGTGCGCTAAATACTCAAAAAAGTTCATTTGACTGAACTAATTTAAGTTTGTCCTACTCAAACTAGTTAATTATTTTGAGTGTTAGGGTTTACAGTGTTTCCATAAGTGATCACTGTTATCACAACATTTTTTCTTTTGTCAAATCAACTTAAATAATTTATTTAGTTCAGATAACTTATTATTTTGAGTTTCTGATGATTAAATCAATCTCCTTCATTGTATTACCTCACTTTTTCCAGTTCAATCAACTTAAAATTTGAAGGCAACCAGGTTACTTAATTTTTTAAGTTAAACCAACAATATTTTTTTACAGTGTGGTCTGTGTCCACAGCGCGTTGTTTTCATCTGCAAATGCGTGGCTGTTCTAGCCTGGAAACTTTCTGTAAGCTGAAATGTAGTGAGTACAACGGAGCATGTGTAGTTTAATGGGTGTTCTGGGAAATGTAGTTTGGATGCATGTTTATGATAAAGCAGAAGTGTGCGTGTTAGAAAAGAAAGCCTTTTGCAGTTTTTTCATAACACGTAATTACTAGTTGACCTGTTGTCCTTTCAGTTGCTTAGCAACTTAATATTTTTTGCTTGGCATTCGGGCTTTTTATTTGAATATGCTAGAAATGCCCCAAAAGGTTGCTGCTCAGACTGAAATGGGGCCATCAGAGTGATTTAGATTGCATATAATTATTTAGGAAATGCACACGTTGGAGTGTGATTATACACTTTTATAGACAGAACACTAACATTAAGCCGATCCTTGTGTTCAGAGCTTTTAGCCTCTGGTGATGCCTTTGACCCCATCAGGAAAGGGCATCGCTGAGGTGAACTGAACTTTTGCAGGGTATTAGGTTATTATGCGGCTCCCTATAACTCAAGGGCCCTAAGGAGACAAAATGAATGGCCTTCATCAGCTTCCATCAACTTAACAAATGGCCTCTGATTTGGATTGGAGTGAATTAACTTCAAATGCGGTGACTCATCCTTTAAACCAGAGTGTACAACTTTTGACCTCAACTGAAATGAAGGTTGCAGCACGCTATTAAAAGAATAAAGAACCATTTTTGGAGTGCTAATATTTTTTTTGCATTGTGACATTTAATGGTCTCTTATAAAAAAAAAAAAATCTAAATTTTATAATATTAATTATTAGACACTATTGCAACACACCAATGTATTACAATATTTTGTTTAATATTCAGAATTGAAATTGTTTGCTGTATAGTAAATTTTATAATATTTTATTATATATAAAAGCTATAATAAAAATGAATTTGTAATGCAGAGGCATGTGAGTGGGAAATGTCACAATGCAGAAAAATCTGAATGATCTTTAATTCTGGTTAAATATGACTGATCGGGAGCTTATTTTATGAGCTTCACTCGGTTACTCTCATCTTTGTGTTTGATTTGCACCTCATTTTACATTCTTTCAAATTTACGTATGTTTTTCTGTGTTTTCCACTGCAGCAAAGGATGATGGGAGTATTGCAGTGGCTCTGGGTTACACGGCACACCTGGTGCTGATGATGTCGTTCTTCCTGCAGATTCCGCTCAGGTATCCAGTCATCCACAAGGGTTCCCGATCCACCATCAAAGACACTATCACCGACAAACTGACAGAGAAGGAGCGAGAGTAAGTGTTGTATTGCTCACTCATTATTGTAAATCCTTTTTCCCCTACTTTTTATTAGCAGATTTAAGCAGAAAAGCATCAAAAACAAACCAATTGATTTATCGCATACATTACACACACTTAACTCGGAGGGATATTTACGGTATGCCTCTTTTTGCACCTGCGATTTATGGATGTGTGTAATTTGTACACCTGCCTGGTTCAATATGTGTGTTCAGGGGTGGTTTCAGGCCCTTCTTGAATTAAGCGCTACTTAAGCGCCACAGGATTCTGGCTTTCATGTGTCCCCCTGAGCCCCTTACCTCCCTTTCATCCATTCCTCTTTAAGTCTGTTTTCTTTCATCTTTTTCTCTCATCCTCCTCCTCTGTAGATTTACAGTCTGTTGCAGCGTGGGAGATAAATAACATCCTCCATGTTTGCTTGCTTAAGTTTTTGTATAATACATTTGCGTATTTTACTAATTGACACATTTTTGTCTAAGTGGCAGAAGTGCTCCACTTATGGGAATTAAAATAGATTTATAGCTTTTTAAAGGGATAGTTCACTTTGAAATTAATGTTTGGTATGTTTTAGCTTTCCTCAAGGGCATCCAAGATGTAAGTGTCTGTTTCCGCAGTAGTTTCAATTTTGATATTTTTAGGTCAAACCGTTCTTGTCTGTCAGTCATATAATGGAGGTCTATGGTCACCACTTCAAAGAGCATGCTCAGAGAAGTCCAAATTAAACATGATTTAATGACTCGTAAATGCAAGTACACATTGATGGCCTAAGACACGAAACGAGCGGTTTGTGTGAGAAAACGAACAGTATTTATATCGTTTTTTATCTCTTTCTAAAATTTCTTCAGTATATTTATTTTTTTGTATTTTAGTTTAGTCACGTTTATTGATTGTAAAAAGAGTTCAGGAAGCGACAGGGATTTTTTTTTAGGGCAGCAACTAACAATATTTTGATAATCGATTAATATATTGATTCTTTTTTTTTTGATTATTCAATTAATCCATTGATTATTTTCTGATAAATAATAACCATAACATCTACAATTGAATCTTTTCAATGTTTAATTTAAAAAATTTCTCATAAAATACTTTTATCAAATAAAAAATGTCCAATTAAGTGCCAAGAATTCAAAGACATCTATCAGTGTGATGCATCCTAGAATTGTTGCAAACTAGACTCAAATTTGTGGTGTCTGAATGAGCACCACAAAAAGTGTTGGCACCTACCACTAGGCTTTGACTTTTTTTCATGATGACATTTTCATTAACCCATGAGTCATATGTGCATTATTGTTATTTGGAGATAGCAATATGTTTGTGTTAATGCTTCATTCTATTCCTCCTCGTTTGTTGGTAAACAGTTTTACTTTTGATATCCATCGTAGGTCCATGTTTATAGCTCTCTAGCGGCAAGAGTAACATTTCATCATCTAATGAGATTTTTACGCAACTTTCGCAACCACCATCATTGAATGCAGTCTTGTCCCCCTAATCTTCATAGTTTGATGTTAAATTGCATCCTCAGGGTATGATGTTGCCCTACCGTGTCTCAAGATACTTGTAATTTGACTTTTTGTGTGCATGCTATGCTGTGTTTGCCATGGATACGGATACATACTCTTCAGGCTTGGCCTTTGGGGTCCGAAGACCCTGGCATTTTAATGGCAGAATGTTTGGGCACTGCAATTACGGCGTCGGCTACCCAGTTGAAATTATTGTTTTTCTGTGTTTTGGTGCCGTAACTAAGCATGAGCGATCCAAGAAGCGAGGCTGCTGGTGTGTGCTGATTACATGTCTGTGGTGCACATGCCCAGAGAGGTATCGCATTCCTGCATTCCGCACATGGCGAAAAGCCCCTTAATGAAACTCGCAATAAAATTGGATTGTTATAATCAGATGGGCCCCCTTTTGAGTGACGGGTCGAGATGCCTTTCTCTGCTTTTGATGTAGGATTAATGGCTGATTTCAACAGCTTATAAATGAGGAGGAAGATGACGAGGTGTGAGAGAGAGGGGGGCAGAAAGAATAATCCTGGATTGTGCCAGCTTTTCTCCTCTTCTTCTCGTGCTGAAGCTGCACACAAGTACTCGGAAATGACTTTATTGAAATGATTTGCTACGATGGTGTTTGGCAGACATTTTTATCCAATGTTACTTGCATATAAAAAATAAATAAACCAGTTTATTCACTCCCTGGAATCCTAAAGCATGATGTCATTTTAAGCGCCATGCTGTATTGTTTGTGCTACAGGAGCCTTGCGATCTGATTGGGACACTTTTGAAAAACAGGTGATACAATGACATAAACCGTGAGACGCAATGTACCACCAATGTGCTACGCAATGTACAATGTCGCAATGTCGTTTCGCGTACCCACCTCGAAGTGATAAAATAAAACAAAATTCTGTATCAAATTTATAGATAAGACAAGTAGTTTGTTCAGGCATGGTTCTGTAGGGATTTTCAAACCTGCGCACATATATTCAAACATGTGAACGCCATCAGCGTTTATCACAGGTTCGCGTTTAAAGTCTGTTTAGAGAAATTCATATACATTTTTACCTTACAGTTACTGCAAATCCGGCCTCTAGTTCATAAACGCCTAAGGAGAACTGGCCCCCGACTGAGCCTGGGTTCTCCCAAGGTTTTTTTTTTTCTCCACTGGGTCACCTGATGGAGTTTTAGGACACCGTTGGGTCACCTGATGGAGTTTGTGGACACCATTGGGTCACCAGATGGAGTTTGTGGACACCATTGGGTCACCAGATGGAGTTTTAGGACACCGTTGGGTCACCTGATGGAGTTTATGGACACCTTTAGGTCACTTGATGGAGTTTTTGGACACCATTACGTCACCTGATGGAGTTTGTGGACACCATTGGGTCACCTGATGGAGTTTGTGGACACCATTGGGTCACCAGATGGAGTTTTAGGACACCGTTGGGTCACCAGATGGAGTTTTTGGACACCATTGGGTCACCTGATGGAGTTTATGGACACCTTTAGGTCACTCGATGGAGTTTTTGGACACCATTACGTCACCTGATGGAGTTTGTGGACACCATTAGGTCACCTGATGGAGTTTTAGGACACCGTTGGGTCACCTGAAGTAAGCAAGACATTCAGGTTTGTAACGACATGAGGGTGATTTAAATGATTACTGAATTTTCATTTCTGGGTGAAATATCCCTTTAAACCAATAGCGTCACTACTTTTAGTTAGATAAAACCTCGGCTCTGCAACATAGACCAAATATTTAAATAGAGCCCAAAATAGCATCTGATTTATCTGTCAAGTCCTCCACCAGTAGAAATGACCACATCCCTTTAGCAGTGGCTGGCTCAGATTAGGCCTTGCACATTTCCTATTTTCGGTTATGTCTAGCGCACAGGTCCCCCACAAAGCTCTCTGATTTGTTGCGTTCAACATCGATGTAAAGATCTCTAGATGTTCTGTGCTTTTCATCCACATGAATGTAACACAATAGTCCGTCTTTCTGCGGAGCGCCAGTGTAGTAGAAGTTTCAGCAAAGTTCACAGACAGTACATTCGTCCGCCCACCTCCCCTTTCTGCCAGTCACAGCGACTCCCTGGAGACAGCGTTGTATGAAAATCAAACAAAACAATCAGGACACACTCTTCCTGAACTTTAGAATGTGTGTTTGTGAATGTACGCTTGTTTGTGTGAGGGCCGGCCAGCACACGGCCATTAGCAGCAGCTGAGCAGGGGGTGAAGCCGCTCAGCTGTTTAAACTGCCCCATGTATGTGTGTCTGCAGATGAATCAGGTGCCGTTGAGAAGATGAAGGTCTAACCCTTCAGAAGTCAGACTCCAAAGCTCATTTAGGTATGAGTTACAAGGAGAAGGAGAACAGAGGGACCTATGTGGCCCTCGTAATTAACTCCGCACGAGCCAGGCCTTCACCAGATCCTATTATCCCCACTCCTACCTTGACCCTGTGACCTCCACACACCATAACTTACAGCAATATGAGCCGTAATCAGCCCCAAAGTGTCATTGTTTAACATCGTGTCAGCCTTACGCATGACAAATGCTTTTTAAAACATCTTCTCTATCTCTCTCATGGCCTGTTGGACCTTGGATTCATATGTCTATCTGTGTCGTAGCTGGGTCTTGGGTTTGTATAGCTGCGGTCTAGGCAGCGCATTAATCTCGTCCAGTTTGGGAAGAAGCACCTGAGGTTCCTCATAACTATGCTTACCGAATGACATTTCTTTGTATGTGCTCTACAGCCAAACAGTGTGAATTTCACTGCAATTCAAATTCAGGAGTTGATTTGAAATGTAAAAGGCATTTTGAATACTGCACAATCATAGATTTTAGGGCTGGGTATTGGGACAAATTTCACAATTCGATTCGATTTCGATTCACAAGCTTGCAATTCGATTTCGATTCGATTCAATATCGATTATTTTGGATATCAGTTACAATAAATGGCCATTTTTCTCAAGGGAATCAAATCTCCTAAATGCTGTAAACTATGGGAGTCTAGTTGTAGCCTATAGACTTCATTAGCCTAATATGATGGTAATAATGAACTGTTTTGTAGCTATACAAACACTTAAATCACACTTTTATTTATTTTTATAATAAGAAGATTATATGAAATATAAAAATTTAAATGGTGGCTGTCATAAAAACCTGCCATATTTATTCAAATATGCATTAAATATTGAAGAACATTAAGATTATAATACATATGTAATATGGTGTATAGATTTAGCAAAATGCTCCTCTCTAGAGTTATTTTTTCTAACTGACTAACGAGTTGATGTGGGTTTTCTGAGGTAAATATGACGATACATGACATTAATTACAAGCTGTTTAACTGACGTCTTTCCAAACGCTGATTGAGCGAATCAATGTTACATGATACGGATTTCGATAAGTTGTACTCTGTTTTAACACACTTTCAGATGCTCATTAATGTTTATTTCGCGCTGTAACTGGCATTATTAAGCCGAAAGAGAGATCAGCGCTGCTGCTTCTCATGAGCTGCGTCAGAGCGATCTCACGCCATAGTGCCAAAACGCTATTTATGTTTCTGAATTTCTAAAGAAAATGGACGTAATTTGAAAATTGAGACTTTGTTTCATATCAGTAGTAACAAAGGACAAAGATTATTGCGATTTTTTTTTTTTGGATGCGCGCAGCCGCGATACAATGTCCCATTCATTCAAATGAAACAGGATGACTAATCGATTGTTGAGATTTAAGAATCGATATCGGTTCGTAAAAATGAGAATCGATTAATATCGAGAAATCGATATTTATTACCCAGCCCCAATAGATTTCTTGTTGTCAGGGTCAAACCTACAACCTTTTGGTTACCAGATCACATTTCTTGCTATTGTGTATAATTGCACCAATGTTCCCACAATCTGTACATCATCTTACTTCAGCTTCGTTCAGACTCCTCTTAGGTGTCAGTGAGGTGGCCCATAAGCTGGAACAACTTCTGACCTCACCTCCCTCACATTGTTTAGGGCTTCATCCGATCACCCAGCGTGTGTATAAACAGATCGAAATGATGTGGCCACCCCAGGCCAAGATTTACCCATCTGATGATAAAACTGTCAGGGCGGTGATTGTGAATAAAGATGAGTATTTTGGTATTCATTTGTCACTGAAGCACCAAAAATCTTCCTAAAGCTTCCAGATGAACTTGACTTTTGATGAATCGTGGAGTTGGTTAGCTGGACTCAGATTAAGAATTATTGTGTAATTTTCCATATCCAGTCACTGTTGACCTGTTTCTGTAGGAATAGGCTTAACCGTCCCATAACAAATGAGATGTTGGAGAGATGTTATTGAGAATGTGTCTTGTGTTTCTATGAGTTCACTTACTGAAACGATAATGTTATCTTGAGAGCTTTACAGTTGATATCAACATTCTTGAATTTCCAGCCTACTGTGTACATAAATTGAGATCTAGAATTGTCAGGCCAAATTCCCAGTGTCATAACTGTGAAGCATTTGGAGATCTTGTTTTTCTTTACTGTTACTTTTTGACATGATAATGGCTCTGTTTCAAACGCTAGAGCTCGTATCTCGTGCCCCAAGCAGCGAAATAATGCTTCCTAATTTTAGATGAATTTTATGTTTGCATCATATTTATGCTTTACGGATAATTATCAATGCAAGTGTGAGGGAAAGTTCTTTTCATCAAAGATTATGATGTACACGCATAAATAATTAATAATAAACGCTGCAATATTTGATAAATGGTGACGCCAAAGTAATTACCGAGTGTCACGTCATGTGAATTTGCGTGGCATGCTTGAGTGACTGTTAACAGAGTATTTTGGCTATGTAGACAGTAGACGAAGAGGCAGCTTGCTATGTTTTGGTACAGAGCCAGTATTTTCTTGTCATTTTTGTCACCAGTATATGGTTATAGACCTGGATGCCTCTTTAGCGGTGTAATAATTGACCCTTCGCTAAGCCCCGCCCTCCCTAGTTACTGTTGCTACGCCTGTCAAGCTTTCGCGACTGGCCCATCTATTATAGTGTGGATGCACCCGGTGTCAGACATTCCCAATGAGATAATTAGTAATTTTCGGCGAACAAGTGAAATATCTGAGAGACAAAAGGGACTACAGTATGCATTCGAGGGCATTATTCACGACATTATATGCAACCGATTAGAGAATAATTTCTTAAAAATTGAAGTTAAAGCCTAACGTTATAGTCCCAGTGCAAGCAGCAGCGCCTCATACGCTGACCGTTCAAATGGAAAACACAAATTAAGGAACAGCTATGTTCATACACAGCAGGGTATGTGAAAATAATCGTAATAATTATAAATCAAACAGCTTATAAATCTTGTGGAATAACTAATACCGGGAGAGCCGCGATCGGATTGGGTTAAGTTTAGGGGTAACGTTAGTAGGACGTCGATTAACAAAATGCTGAAATATATTTTAAAGTATGTCAGTGAGCCTTTGTCGTGTCTCTTTAATCGTCTTATTTTACGTTATCATTATGACCAAAGCGTCAATATTTCCAAGCAATGGGTGTTTTTGTTAAGCATGTCGACATTTACCAGAATGGGTCTCGCACATAGATGCTTGATCACGCCAATCATTTCTCCCCTTGGCTTTTAGATTTTCTGGAAGGAAAACAATTCCTCTCCCCCGTCCAAACTTTTAGTATACCGGTATCAGATTTGCACAATCCATACGCACAATGCTTCAGCATGCTCCCTCGTTCGAAAGCTTGCCAGACCTCCCGCGCATAGTTACGGTTGCTAAGGCATGATTGGCCAGTGGCGAAGGGTCAATTGTGTAACTTTCAGTGTCAGTCCACATTCTGAGTCATTTCCGTGTTTATTTGATTTTATAGGTTCTTAAATTGTACAGGGCTCATCCATTAAACCTGAACATTCACTGTAATATTGACCCACCAGTCTCGTAAATGAATCCCCATTCGGCCATAAAACCATAATTTTCGACATACAACCTTCTTTGCTTCTTGTTAAAGCTTCACTACTTTGACTTATTTAGCCAAAATTCCTATCTAAAATGACTTAAAATGCACTAATTGGAGGGACTGAAATGGGATTTCCAAGGTCAGTTCGACCTGGAAACTTAAGATAAGCAGCTCTGACCATTACGCTACCCACCCTTACAGACCATTGCATATTCTCTGCATATTAGAGCTTGTCTCGCAGTGAGTCTTGGCGTGCAGTCCAGCGGTTCCTTCCGTCTTTCTCCACCTGGGATGCCTCATCTGTGACCAAATGATGTGGTTTGGAGGTTTTGCTCCAGAAAAACAAGACCTGCAATATTTAATCTACTATCCCTTGGCCCTCCTCTTTCCTTAATGGAGCACTAATAATACACACAATTGTTTTACTGTAATGTTCTTTGCAATCTTGGAAGCTTATTTTGGCCCCCCTGGATGCATTCTTGAAATGCAATGGACTTTAACAACATATTGCACCCACATTTCTTCACTTCTAGCCCATCTCGGCATGGCTGATTGCCGCAGAGCTCAGAAAGGCCGGGAGATGTGATCCAGATGTACTCTGGGTGATGGAGTCCAGAGAATGGCCCATTAAACCCAAGCCCCCCTCTCATATTGGCTTTTATGGGGAACTGTATGATGGCGCTGTCCACATTTTCAGAAGGACTTTATGACAAGCGTAAAAATGGAAGTAGGGATTGACACATCGCTCCATGAGTTGTGGAGTTGCCAGCTTGGGCTCCCAGACCGGAGAGGAACCGTGAGCTCAAAGGAAAGGAAAATTATTAAAGGATCCTTTGATGATGTCTTCTAAGATGGCCTGTACTTCCTTTTTGGGGTTGGCTGGTTGTATTTTATTTCCATCTTTGAAAGGATCACAGCTCAGTTCCTCCTTGTCTGAATGCTTTTCTTGAGACAATTTAAACCATTCCAATCAAACCATTGATTTTTGTGACTTCTTCAAGGGCTGATATCATTTAAAGACAGTGGAAAGACTCGTCAGTCTTTTATTTGGCCCTCAGGGACGAAGTCTGGGTCTGCCAGGATCAGTTTGATGGGAGTGAAAGTTGATAAAAGTGCTCATCATAAAGACAGAAGGCTGTATCCGGCAGCTGAATACATCATCCCTCTGGCTGTATTTTCCTTATTTCCATCCCTCTATCTTCTAAACGTTCTCGAGGTGTGGATCCTACCATGTTTCCATTGTTCTTTAAATCATTCAGCTCTTGTTAATATCTTTAGGTCCAAATTGTCTCAGTTTTGATTAGCCAGTATTTGTTGAGCTACCTGTTTATGATGCTTTAAAATCCCCTAGTTTGAAATGGCCTTTTTTGATAGTTCAGTTTATCGTTTCAAAATGGTCAACATTCTTGTTTGTTTAAAATTGAATCTTGTTCTTGATCCAGTTTGGAAGATACGATCTTTATTATGTTACGTTTTTATTAGGGTTGCGCAAAATATTGATACGAAATTTGTTATTATGGATAATGCACCATGTCACAAAGCTCGAATCATTTCAAATTGGTTTCTTGAACATGACAATGAGTTCGCTGCACTAAAGCGGCCCCCACAGTCACCAGATCTCAACCCAATAGAGCATCTTTGGGATGTGGTGGAACGCGAGCTGTGCATCCCACAAATCTCCATCAACTGCAAGATGCTATCCTATCAATATGGGCCGACATTTCTAAAGAATGCTCTCAGCACCTTGTTGAATCAATGCCACGTAGAATTAAGGCAGTCCTGAAGGTGAAAGGTGGTCAAACACAGTATTAGTATTTAGGTGAGTGTATATAGATCTGAAATTGTTTTCTTTTTATATGTATTTTTTTGTTTAAAGCTTTTTTGGTTGTTGGTCAGGAGGTAGCATTTCCATGCTAGTGCTGCAGTTTTCCAGACTAGCTACGATCTTCACTCTTTGCTACACTCTTTGCGTCCGTCTGGCGTGCGACTGGCTTCGATGAGAGTTAAGGGAATTCTACAGCAGCTTGCTGTTTGGTGGGTGGTCGGAGTGGATCGCGCATGGGTCCAAGAAATGTTGAAAATCTTCCCAGCTACTCAAAATGATGTATTTGTCATATGTTGTGCCTGCCTGTTTACATATCATAATTGATACTCCAAAATGTACATAACCATGTCATCCCAACTCTGATTCGTGTTGGTGCATACTCTCTCTCCATTTGTGAACAGCCCATATTTATGTATTAACACGCATGCATGCACGTTTTCCCACAGTCTTTCGCTCTTTCCGGTGCTCACACTTGTTGCTTCTATCTCCTGCTTTTCTGATCACACATATATGCAATACACTCTCCACACATTTTTGGTTAATTCACCTGGGAAAGAGAGAACATTCCCCTTAACTACAGAGTTTTTAATGCAGTTTCAGATGTGGGGATTCATAAATCAAGCCTGCTTCTTTTAAACAAACACCTGCCTCCAAACTGTCACAGCTAATGGCAGCACTTGCCGTATAAATCAACCATAGCTGTAACTCCCAATATCATAGAAACGATTACACTGAGCACCTGCCACACAATGCTTTTTTAATAGGCCAGGCACAGCCGATAGCCCACGCTGTAACCGTTCGGACATTTTCCGGCTCTCTTTTAAAGTATGCGTGTGTCTTGAAAAGGTCTAAAAGGGATTTGTGGGTCACTTGCTCTGTCGTCTTAGTTTCTTTATGAGCTGGTGTAAGAGAACAAGGTGCATTTTCCCCCACAGCTGCTTAATTAAGACCAGAAACGGGGCCAGGGAACTGGAAGGTAACACTTTTTACTGTATGCTATAGGTATTTATTATTATGATATGCATGTGAACTTCCTCATATATGCCCTTTTCTGAGTCAAACATTGGTGGAATGTTAGTTTGAATAATAATAATATGAATGAGTGAATGAATAATTTTTTATTTCTTTTCATTTCCTTTTCCTCTTCAGAACATGGTCATTGATAACAGAGCATATTTAAACAAAAAATAATAAAAACAAAATCTCAGCACGTTCAAAAGAGAAAAAGACTTAAGAATATAGAAAAAAGAAAAAGAAAAAGAATATAGAAAAAAAAGGGAGAAGGAAGAAGCTAACTTATGTTTTCCTTCCCCTTTTACAAATCTGGATTTGAAACGGCTACTGTTTTCTCTTTACAAAATATCAGAATTTATCCTTTTTGAGAAACAACAACAAAAAAAAAAAAAAAAAAACTTAATCATTTGCAGTACATTTTATCTAAAAATATGTCACACAATACAATTATAATGTAAAAAACAAAAAATAAATAAATAAATAAACAAAAAACACAAAATGTAATACTGACAATGAATATTAAAGGAATGGCAAGAAACAGACTGTATAATAATTCAAATCATCCTCTTGAAGAGGAAATGAAACATATGTCCCAGTCTACCTTAAATCATACTTTTCTAATATAAACATTTTAAACCTTAACATTTAATATTTAATTTAATATTATCAATAACATTTCAGACATATTTAAAGATAATCAAAGCAGGAATAAACAAACTAGTGTACATTGCAGTGGCCCTGAAAGTATTTGGACACACTAGACGGCACACTTTTAAATCAAAACATGTTACAAAAATTTCTGATTTGATGATAACTGACTTCATGAGTTCATGAAAATCACTCCAGGACTAGTTAGCTAAATTTTTTTTAAGCCACTGGCTGCTTCTAGGAGGTCAAAGTTCATTTAGCGGATGAGATGGTAGATCCTACAGTACTCTACGCCCTCACTTCAATATAACCAGTCTCTCTACTCCTTTTATTTCAAGGTATTACTGTATTTTTGCAACAAAAGATTATTTAGATGTACTGTTGAATGAATTTTTGTGACTTT
Organism: Pimephales promelas; assembly: GCF_016745375.1. Next base: position 20,933,027 of record NW_024121210.1, read on the forward strand.
GTGAATAGGCGATAAATCAGTGGGAGGTCAGTTAGTCCGTTTAGTCTATTTTAGTTGGGTTGAGGTTAGGTTGTTAGGTTGAGCACGTTACTTTGTCATTGAGCGGTTATACAGAACAAAGAGAGGTTCTGGATGGGACAGATGGGGTCCACAGCACCCCAAAACATAATGTTTTCTCCTGCCACCTCCACACTGTAAAAAAAATATTGTTGGTTTAACTTAAAAAAAAAGAAAAAGTAACCTGGTTTTCTTAAAATTTTAAGTTCATTGAAATGGAAAACAGTAAGTTAATACAATGAAGGAGATTAATTTAATCACCATAAACTCAAAATATTATGTTATATGAACTACATAAATTATCTAAGTTGATTTGACAAAAAAAAAAATGTTGTGATTTACAAATCATTAAAATATTTTGTTTACAGTGCAAGTATTAAATATGTGTTAAATGCAAAAAAAGCAGATTCTTTTAAGCGGTTTCTTAACAATACATAAAAAGATTTTATATTTATATTTAAAATGAAATTAAGAGATTAAACTGTTTTCACAACTTGAATCACTGTAAAAAATATTGTTGGTTTAACTTAAAAAAATAAGTAACCTGGTTGCCTTAAAATTTGAAATGGAAAAAATTAGTTAATACAATGAAGGAGATTAATTTAATCACTAGAAACTCAAAATATTATGTTATCTGAACTACATAAATTATCTAAGTTGATTTGACAAAAGAAAAAAATGTGTGATTACAAATCATGAAAATAGCAATTACGTATTACAAAAATTATGTAAATATTAATATATTGGTATATTTTTAATATATATATTAAAAATATTGGTAACACTTTCTATTAAGCCCATTCTTACAGTATAATGAATTATAGCCCCATTTATACTTATTTATAAGTATTTCTATTCTATAAAAATATTTATAAAGACTTAAGACCTTTACTGCATTATAAGGACAGTTATAGTTGCATTTATATTATTTTTTAAGTCATGCATTTTTCAATGAGCATACTAATAATCCATTATTCATTGATTTATAAATTTTGAAATATAAAACAGTTCCAGATATACTTGTTTGCTGTACCAATAAGTTATCAATTGTCTTTAATTATAATAATGTTTGCATTAGAGGCCATGAATGGTAATCTCCTCAGCCACATGCAGAATTGCTTATAGCAGTTTGGAATTCTACATAAATATTATACAGTGTTTTTGCTAGTATATAACATTAAAAAATATATATATGTGTTTTTTAACTGTGTGAACGAATGATTTCTGTATTTTTAAATGCATGCATTTGTGATGTGGCTTGTTTTGGGAGACATTTTGTGTGAGGTGTCCTGTCACATAAGAGTGAACATTTCTCCTTCTCACTGTAATCCTCCACATTTCCAACAGTGATAAACAATTCTTATTTCCTCTCTTTCTCTCCTGTTAAACCGAACACACTTTTTCACATGTACGTACACACACATACTCGCTTCCTGCCCCCTGTTGCTCTGTTATAATATATTTGACTGGACATTCCCTTGAGGAATTCCTGGTGCTCTGTGAACCAGAGTCACAGCAGTATGATCTCACACACACACACACACACCAGAGAACGCTCATTAATCACTGTTAGGTGACGGTATGTGCACGCCTGCGTATGTTTGTGTGTGTGTGTGTGTGTGTGAGTGATTTTTGGCTGGGTTGCTGTCGTTGTTTTTTATGGAATGTGGTAAGATGTGGCTTTTGAGGATATGATTGGGAACCAAGTGATGTTCGGTTCTGGTTCTTGCACAATGCGAACAGAATGCTATACTGAAATACCCGGACAGTTTCTTGCACTTCTTATTTAGTTGCGACACAAGACTGTTATGGAATCTACAGCAAGAAATGTACATAGCGACCAGTGTAGTCCGATTCCCGAACGAATGACTCTAACAAACCAATTTTTTAGTGAATCAAATACATAAAGTCCAACCAGTGTTGTCTAACAAATGACTCATGATCCAGTTCTATTTATTGAACCAAAACGAAACAGTGCAACAAGTGTAGTCCGATTCCCGAACGAATGACTCTAACAAACCAATTCTTTTTAGTGAATCAAATACATAAAGTCCAACCAGTGTAGTTATTATCCAGTTCTATTTAGTGAACCAAAAAGAAACAGTGCAACCAGTGTAGTCCGATTCCCAAATGAATGACTCTAACAAACCAATTCTTTTTAGTGAATCAAATACATAAATTCCAACCAGTGTAGTTCAACAAATGATTCTTATGATCCAGTTCTATTTATTGAACCAAAACGAAACAGTGCAACAAGTGTAGTCCGATTCCCAAATGAATGACTCTAACAAACCAATTCTTTTTAGTGAATCAAATACATAAAGTCCAACCAGTGTAGTTCAACAAATGATTCTTATGATCCAGTTCTATTTATTAAACCAAAACGAAACAGTGCAACAAGTGTAGTCCGATTCCCGAACGAATGACTCTAACAAACCAATTCTTTTTAGTGAATCAAATACATAAAGTACAACCAGTGTAGTTATTATCCAGTTCTATTTAGTGAACCAAAAAGAAACAGTGCAACCAGTGTAGTCCGATTCCCAAATGAATGACTCTAACAAACCAATTCTTTTTAGTGAATCAAATACATAAATTCCAACCAGTGTAGTTCAACAAATGATTCTTATGATCCAGTTCTATTTATTGAACCAAAACGAAACAGTGCAACAAGTGTAGTCCGATTCCCAAATGAATGACTCTAACAAACCAATTCTTTTTAGTGAATCAAATACATAAAGTCCAACCAGTGTAGTTCAACAAATGATTCTTATGATCCAGTTCTATTTATTAAACCAAAACGAAACAGTGCAACAAGTGTAGTCCGATTCCCGAACGAATGACTCTAACAAACCAATTCTTTTTAGTGAATCAAATACATAAAGTACAACCAGTGTAGTTATTATCCAGTTCTATTTAGTGAACCAAAAAGAAACAGTGCAACCAGTGTAGTCCGATTCCCAAATGAATGACTCTAACAAACCAATTCTTTTTAGTGAATCAAATACATAAAGTCCAACCAGTGTAGTTCAACAAATGATTCTTATGATCCAGTTCTATTTATTGAACCAAAACGAAACAGTGCAACAAGTGTAGTCCGATTCCCGAACGAATGACTCCAACAAACCAATTCTTTTTAGTGAATCAAATACATAAAGTCCAATCAGTGTAGTCCAACAAATGATTCTTATGATCCAGTTCTATTTAGTGAACCAAAACAAAACAGTGCAACCAGTGTAATCCGATTTCTGAAAGAATCACTCTTATGAGCCGATTCTTTTTAGTGAACCAAATACATAGTCCAACCAGTGTAGTCCAACAAATGACTCTTATCATCCAGTTCTATTTAGTGAACCAAAACGAAACAGTGCAACCCAGTGTAATCCGATTTCTGAAAGAATCACTCTTATGAACCGATTCTTTTTAGTGATTCAAATACATAAAGTCCAATCAGTGTAGTCCAACAAATGATTCTTATGATCCAGTTCTATTTAGTGAACCAAAACAAAACAGTGCAACCAGTGTAATCCGATTTCTGAAAGAATCACTCTTATGAGCCGATTCTTTTTAGTGAACCAAATACATAGTCCAACCAGTGTAGTCCAACAAATGACTCTTATCATCCAGTTCTATTTAATGAACCAAAAACGAAACAGTGCAACCAGTGTAATCCGATTTCTGAAAGAATCACTCTTATGAGTCGATTCTTTTCATTGAATCAGAAACATGCATCACAAGCAGTTTTGTCCCATCACAGAATGAATTAATCTGATTGAGTCAAACACATTCAGTGCAACCAGTGTACTTGCACTACTTAATACCAGTAATTCTGAATGTATCGTAAAATACGTTATTGCTTTAAATCATTAACAAATAACTGCTTTACACTTCTATGACTTGTCCTGGAAAGTAGCGAAGCAGTTCACTAGGTTTGGGTGAGGAATAAGTTGCAACACTGTACCTTGTTCTGCTCTTTAACACTCAAAGTGACATGAATGGCATGTTGAAGTGTGTGCGTGTGTGTATGTTCAGTCCGTTGAGGGTTTTAAGTATGCACCTGCTTCAAGATTATGCCCCCCTGGGTCTGACGGGTCAGACAGGAAGTATGTGAGTGCGTGTGTATGTCTGTGAGAGACAGAATTGTTAAGACAGGAAGTACAGGGTGGGGATTTCTGGGTCTGTCTCCACTCTTCCGCGATTAAAAGCACGAGTCCCAGGTGTGACTGACAAAAAGGCCTCACGGATTACAGAGGAACTTCCGGAAGAACACTCACACCTCCGGGTTGTCGGTGTCTGCCGCCCGTAGGCTAAAGACTGTGACCCCGGTCCACGACTTCTCCTACTGTGCAGTTTTATGAAAATAAAATATGAATGACTGTACGTCGCACGTTCACAATCGTGAGACTCTTATAAATGCATTCCTCAGGTATGAAGTCTTGAAAACACACACGCTGTGTTTTAATAAGGCTGACAGCGCTGTCACGGGAGCTTTGTGGTTAAAGTGGTGATGTTTTTGTTGATCACAGGTGGTTAAGCTGAAGGCTTTTCTGTCCTCTTCTTGTTCTCTGTCTCTCTCTCCCTCTCTTTCTCTCCTCAGTAAGCTCTTAATAACAGGGCAGTAATGTCATACTCTGACATTAGGAGGGCTGCAGTTATGTCAGGTGTTATTGGAAGTAGCTTTGAGGACAGAATATTCACAAGTTGTCTTTCTGTCTGTTTGTTGAGCCTTTCCCATGTTTTTTTTTTTTTTCATAGGGACTTTCCAATTGGGTTTTTTAGGCCATATATTCCAATAAAATTTATAGGATGTTCGGTTCAGGATGTGTGCTTGTTTTTGAAACGTGTCCATTGCTGCTAAACTGCTAACTGCTAGCACAATTATTCAGTTTTTTATACTGTCTGTTCATTTTATTTTAGCATTTTAATCTAATTTACTTCAAACCAATGCTTAAAACCTAAGTGTAGCCTACTTTAAAACTTTCAAATCAATGCAAAGTTTTTTTTTGTTATCAAAATTTTATTGTTTAAACATACAAAATTATGAAGACAAACAATCAGCCATTACCCCAGTAAAAAAAGACAAGAGAAATATATAATATACAAATATATACATAATAATAATAATAGTACATAAAAAATTTAAATAAATAAACAAAAAATAGCAATAATAAATGAAAAATTAAGATAACACACACACACACACACACACACACAAAAAAAAAAAAAATATATATATATATATTAGCAAGGGTACTATACCAAAAGGATGATAAAGATACAGGAATAAATAAATGAATAAAAATAATATGGAAACAAAATATGTTATAAAACTACAAAATTATACAATACCTCCTTTTGTGTATAATAAAAAATATACACAAAACTATACAAGTTTTCTGATAAAAACGCTAAACATAAACTTAAAGCACTTATGACAAAATTTAACTATAGACAAATGATTGAAGGACCTACAAGAATAACAAGACAGACTAAGACCCTCATTGATTTGGCATTTACTAATAGACCTGAACGAATTACAAGGACGTATAATTTGATTACCGGACTCTCTGACCATAACATGACGCTGACTGTTAGGAAACTGACGAAAAAGCGTCTGCAGTACTTTGGTAAATCTGATCATGAAAAAACACATTTCATTCTTCCTAAATGTAAGACTGCACAATTTGAAAGAGAACTTAAAAATATAAACTGGGGACAAATTTTGACACTAGATGATGTAGAGGAATGTTGTAATTCCTTGACTACAGCTATTACATGTCTGATGGAAAAATTTACAAAGCAGATCAAATTGAAAAAAAAGGATTATACGGTGCCATGGATAAATAATGAATTACGAATTCTTATGAAGAAGCGAGATTTAGCCTTGAAAACTTCTTTAAGATCTAAACTCAATACAGATTTCTTGATTTATAAAGGTTTGAGAAATAAAGTTTTATCTGAGTTGCGGAAAGCAAAAGTAACATATTACACTAATTTAATTGATAGTTCCAAAGGCATAAATAACTCACTTTGGAAGCATTTAAACAATTTGACTAATAAATCAAATAAACATAAAAAAATCACAGAACTTAATATCAATGGCAAAAGCATAACCGATAGTGCCACCATAGCTGATGAATTCAATTCTTACTTTGTACAGTCAGTTGAACAATTATCAAAAGACTTCCAGCCCGTTGATCATTTTAATCTTTCTCTGAGAGACACCACAACAGATTCATTTTGTATTAAAGAGGTGTCAGAAAAAAAAGTTGCAAATATAATTGATGAACTTTCAAATTCCAAGTCTAATGATATTTTTATGATGAATAGTGGTTTTCTTAAAAATTATAAAGATGTTCTTGTCAAACCGTTGACTCACCTCATTAATCTCTCCATAAGAACCAATACATTTCCCAGTGCATGGAAGAGAGGAATAATTATACCTGTGCTCAAAGGTGGTAGCCAAAACTCTATAAGCAATTATCGCCCTATATCGATTTTACCAGTTTTATCCAAAATAATTGAAAAAGTAGTAGTAGTGCAACTGATGGACCATTTAGAAGAAAAACAGCTCCTTCATTGTTACCAGTTCGGGTTTAGACCTGGTTACTCGACAGAAATAGCAAACTGCTGTTTAATCGAAAATGTAAAAAAGTCCCTGGACAAAGGTAATGTGGTAGGAGCCGTATTTATCGACCTTACAAAAGCTTTTGATACGGTCAATCATAGTTTGCTTTTATCCAAAATGTTACATTTTAATTTCTCAAATGACGCTGTGTTGTGGTTTGCATCCTATCTTCGCTCTAGAGTGCAGTGTGTCAAGGTTGATCAAAACGTATCTGCATTTTCAAATATAAAAATGGGCATCCCGCAGGGCTCTATACTTGGCCCTTTGCTTTTTAGTCTTTTTATAAATGATCTACCTCTGCACTGCTCAGGTGCCAGTTGTCAGCTCTATGCGGATGATGCAGTTCTTTATGTGCCCGCCAAGTCACCTGAGCAGGCTGCAGCTATACTGTCCACTAGTATGTTTGACATTCAACAGTGGCTCTTTCAAAATCAATTAGTTTTAAATTTCTCGAAAACAGTTTCCATGTGCTTTTCCATTAAAAAAAATAGAAATAAAAGGAAGATTTAATATTAAGTTACAAAATAAAGAAATTCATACAGTTACAGAATTTAAATATTTAGGATTAGTCTTAGATCCTCAACTTAAATTTGAAAAACATATAAAGAAAATCCAGAAAACATTACAAAGTAATCTCAATTGTCTTAAATTAATTAGAAGTTACATTCCAAGCCAGGCAGCCTTAATGTACATACATGCTATGATATTTTCTCACATATCATATTGCATGACATCATGGGCACAAGCAGCTCCCACTACAATCAAACGCATAAAATCCTTATATAATAGAGCAATAAAACTTTTGGATAAAAAACCATTAAGTTATCATCATTGCAGCATCCTTAAGAAATATAATTTAATGAATTTTGATAGTTTTATGACATTTTCCTTTCTTAAACTAATTTATAAGTGCATTAATAATCTAGCACCTGAGCCACTAAGTACATTTATTGTGAGACAGGACAACATCCGAGTCACTAGGAGCTCCACAAATCTTGACTGTAAAATATCATACTGCAGGACCAGTTTTGGACAGACGACCTTCTCTGTAAAAAGTTCAAAACTCTGGAACTCTTTACCTTTCGAAGTCAAGACTGTATCAGACTTTAAGATGTTCATTTCCAGGCTGAAATATTGGTTAAAAACAAACCAAAACTGTACTCATTTTTAACTACATTTAATTATTTGAGTTGTATATGATATGTATGTATGCTTATTAGTATTTTTATTATTAGTATTATTATTATTATTTTTTTTTTATTATTAAATTTTTTTTTATATATATAATTGAAGTAGCTAAACATGTAAATTTTATTGTGTATAAAAGCCCTTCCAGGGACAGGAGTTGAAAATTAGCTATAGCTATAAACTTTATATGCAAAACTTCAGTGACATGCTTGGTCTTGACACTATGTTTGTTTGCATTGTCCCTGTCAAATAAATAAATAAATAAAAATAAAAAAAGTACAGACTGTATAAAATAATTATCCATTTAAAAATCTTGATTTTTAATTTAGTTTTATATTATATTATATTGTACTATATTATATTATATCATAATTATATTATATTGTATTTTATTGCATTGTATTGTATTGTATTGTATTAAGCCAAACTTTACTTCTAATCTTTTGGTGCATTACAAGCACTAATATTTCTTTTTTAGAAGTGCAAATTCGGCTCTTGTTCATATTTTATTGACTAATGATCAATATTTATATTGATGTATTGCTTCAAGAGGATAAAATGGTTAGCTAAAAATGAGTGTTGTCCTAATCATAGGCATCCAGTGATCTCTGAAACTTCACTATTTTTATTTAAAAAAAAAAAAAAAAGCTTTTTTCCAATATCTTATATTCTCAGTAAATGCTTCAATGTGCACCCTTCAGAATTGCATTAATAGTCCGGCGTGTTCATCTGTTGTGCATCTTGACTGGTTAGTTCATTATTCGTTGCTCTGATGTAGACATTGATATTGTGTGCCGTTCGGCCATTTCTGAATCATGATTACACTTGTGGTTTAAATGAGAACTGACCGAAAGAAACAAGCCAGAATGATGATTTTAAGGGATAATAGATTGTATTTCAGACATGCATTTGAGAAGCGGATCAGAACCAGACCTCCAGAGCTCCAGGCGGTCTCTTAACATCTGCACAAATGTCTTACGTCAGAAACGGCCTGTCGCTGTGCGAAGTTTGCGAAGAGTTTGAAGCATCATCATTGCTCAGTTAACTACACAGGACATAAACACTAAAAGAGTCTGGACTCTGAATGTTGGTTTGTAAATACAGTTATTAGTTTCAGGCTTTAAAGGTTTGGTTAGCTGTTTATCCAGATGACCTGCTGTTTTTTTCTTTTTTGTTTCGTGTGAGGTTGTGCTGTGCAAAGTTATGAACTGATTACGACCTCGTAAAAAATGTTCTTCGCTTTGTGTTTAGTATGGGAACCATGTGTAATTGTGCTGAAACTCTCTCATGATCTTGTTTGCAGGTTCCCCCTTTATCCCAGAGGAGAGCGTTTCCAGTTTGAATACGGTGTCTATTTGCTCAACAAAAACATCGCCCAGGTAAGAATCTCTCAACAGGTTCCACTGTAAAAATCAAGATGGCTGAATGACTGATTACAAAGAGTGTATCTGAAACAGAAGGGATGAATGTTAGTACTTTAAAGGAGTAGTTCCCTTTTAAAAAAAACTTTTGCTGATAATTTACTCCCATGTCATCCAAAATGTCCATGTCATTCTTTCTTCAGTCGAAAAGAAATTAAAGTTTTTGATGAAAACATTCCAGGATTTTTCTCCATATAATGAACTTCAATGGGAACCAAACGGTTCAAGGTCCAAAAGACAGTTTCAGTGCAAACTGCAAACTGCTCAAAGGGCTTTAAACGATTCCAGACGACGAATAAGGGTCTTATCAAGCGAAAAAAATTCAAGTTTTATAAGTTCGAACTCGTTTATCAAAATGAACGAATCTTTTCCAGAGTCAACTCATTCATTTCGTTCGTTGAATGAAACAAATGACACGAAAAAAGATTCGTACATTTATTCGTACACAGCTGAAAGTCTAGAACCGATGTGCATTGTAAATCACTTGCATTAAAGGGATATAGGCTAAAGGGAAATAGGCTAATTTTACAACTCCCCCAGAGTTAAACAGTTGGGTTTCACCGTTTTCGAATCCATTCAGACGATTTTCTGATATTTCAAAGAATATCAGCAACCAGACAGTTTCTGATCCCATTGACTTCCATATATCAGAAAATTGGCTGAATGGATTCGAAAATGGTAAAACTCAATGAGTATCCCTTTAATGCAAGTGATTTACAATGCACATCAGTTCTAGACCTTCAGCTGTGCAAAATCTCCACTTTTTTTGGAAACAGGCTCATTTTACAACTCCCTCAGAGTTAAACACAGTTGAGTTTTACCGTTTTCAAATCCATTCAGCCAATTTTCTGATATATAGAAGTCAATGGGACCAGAAACTCTCTGGTTACTGATATTCTTCTAAATATCAGAAAACCGTCTGAATGGATTCGAGAACGGTAAAACTCAACTGTTTAACTCTGAGGGAGTTGTAAAATGAGCCTATTTCCAAAAAAATAAAAGTGGCATATCCCTTTAACGTCATCCAAAAAGAGTTTCATAAGCCGTAGCTCAAATCCAATTTCAAGTTTGAGCTTTGATTCAGAATTATACAACATGAATTGAATCGATTTCCCTGGTTAAGTGTAAGATTAACACGCCTCCATGGCTCTGGGAGTGGAATCCAAGCCTCCTGTTCTCCAGCTGTTGCCCCAACTTAAGGTGGAGATGAATAATACAGAATCGACTTCAGAAACAACCAAGGAGGTCGACCGAATCGGTCCGTCTCTGACCCACGCGAGCGGCACGCACGTCGCTGGAACAAAAAACGTAGCTGTGCGTGGAATGGAGTGCTATGTAAGCTTAGCCAACTCTGAGGGGAAAACTTATATATCTGTCATGTTTGATATATGCCTCCATTTGTAGTCCGACTGCGAGATGCCCTCCGCAGCTTGTTCTTCATACTGCCTGTCGCCCACCATTTCCATTCCACGTCCCCTTAATCAGAACGAATGTAATGCTTTGCACCTTTGCCAGAAATCTTCATTAACCTTGTCAGGGTTTCTCTGTAGGGCAAACTAATGGAGCTTATCTCGGCGTGTCGACCGCGAGATCAAGCGCTTTTTAAACTCATCGTTTGTGAAGCCTCTCACCCGTAGTCATATGAGCTCAGTGAACTCAACATTTTGAAGCATTTGAGTTGGTTGAGCTCAAACATGGCTACGTGGCAAAACAGATGAGCTAGAACCCATTGAATTGTTGCACATGTGTTCCAGTTCGGGAGAGAAACTGTCCGGAGAATGCATGACGCTCTGCCCTTGAGTCACGCTACTTTTAGTTTAACTCACTATCCCAACAGCTAGGCCTGCTGTATATAGTCCTCCCGATCCGCCCCTTGCTAATACGAATAGGACTAAGGCTGCTTCATTGACATCGAGCCCCAAATATTCGAAAATTGAGCTTGGCTTTTCCTACCTAGCGGTAATATGATTTGCGAATAACTTGCCAGCGAAGTGCTGTTTGTTATTTTGTTGTTGTTTTTTCTCGTGGTCTCGGCCTCTTAACTTTTTCCCGTCTGTCCCTCTCGTCTTTAATGCGTTCCGTTCGTTAGACGTAGCCGCGGTGGCTCAGTGTGTCCGGCTGCTGAGACTAAGCAGAGATCGGGTTTCACGGCGGCGCTCTTGTTCTGGAATGGAGGAGATTAAACGTCTATCTTTTATTAAATTGTGTGTGTTTGAAAATGATCCAAGCAGGCAGGAGGGAGAGAGAAAGGAGGGGTGTTTTAGTTGCTTTGAAGCAGCGCGCTGACTGGATGTTGTTTTTATTTAGTCCTCGTGTCATGAGAGGAAGGGAGAAGAATGTCAGGTGGCCAGCGGGGTTTCGCCAGGGCACTTTTGTCTGTGATAGATGAGTTAAAAAAGTTTTTTTTTAAATATCTATCTATCTATCTATCTATCTATCTATCTATATATATATATATATATGTGTGTGTGTTAGCAATAAGGTACAGCACTTGCCTCGCTTTTATAAAATAGTTACCACAGAATAAAAATATTAAAGTAAAAAAAAAAACCGTATTAGTGTAACTTTCATGAAGTAAAATCTACTTAAAAAAAAACAAAAAAAAAACTAAAAGCCTTCATTTCGCTAGAAAAAAATAGTCTCTGACTACTCATAGCTGTGTTTTATCATGAATAAAGCACAGCTATTGACCAATCAGAATGAAGTACTGGAACCAACTGTTTTGTATATATATATATATATATATTATGTGTATGTATATATATATATATATATATATGTATATACTGTATGTATATATATATATATATATGTGTGTGTACTGTATATATACTGTATATATATATGAAGAGTTCAGATGCAAAAGCCTCTAAGTGCCATTTGAAATTTTCTTCTAAAATGATCATTTTTATCAAGCTTGTATATTTAAGTTCAGTAATTTCACTTAAGTGGCAATGAAGATTACCTATTAATTGCCATTTAAGTGAAATTACTGAACTTAAATATACAGGCTTGATAAAAATGACCATTCTAGAAGAAAATTTCAAATGGCATTTAGAGGCTTTTGCATCTGAACTCAAGTCTGTGTTTACATAATATATATTGTGTGTGCTGTATATAATTATTTTGTATATATAAATACACACACATGCATGTATATATTTAAGAAAATGTGTTATTCATATATAAAATATTTATATAATATAGGTTATGTATTGATTTATATATATATATATATATATATATACAGAATATAAGCGCAAATAATTCTTAAATATATACATGCATGCATAGGTATTTATATATACAAAATAATTATATACAGCACACACAAATATATTATGTAAACACAGACTTTTATTTTGGATGCGATTAATCGCAATTAATTTTTGCACAGCCCTAATCTATATATATATATATATATATATATATATATATATATATATAGTATTTTTATTTGTTTTTCTCTGCCGTTTGCACTATTGCTTTGCTGCTAGGGATGAGTCCGAATAGACATCTAGTTTAGTTTTCATTTTTGCTTTAATATTTAGTGACAGTGCTTTAAAAGCGTTGAATTTAGAGCATTTTTAACGTGCTGTGAGAAGTTCTGTCTTTTAAGTTAAGTCTCTAAATCCATTCCCTTTAAAGCACTGTGCTGTTGCCATCAAAGCTAAACAATTTCACCTACATCAACAACACATTTTCAGGCAAGATCAGTTTTTTTTTTGTGTGTGTACATACAGTAAAAATGAATGAATAAAATCAACCCATTATGCTGGGTTTAATAAACAATCACATTACTGGGGAAAGTTAGCCCACCATGTGTTCTGTCCTACGGTATATTTGCCCTTGGACTAAAAAGGTTTTTAACCCAGAGTTTTTTTCTTTTCCTTTTTTTTAAACACATTCTGTGTGAATGAGCTCTAAGAAATGCATCTTATTGGTGTTTCGTGACCCTAATCTAATGTAATTATAAAAGGCTTCTTTTGACTAGTTATTCTGACAACCCACATACGTGCCAACTGTGAAATTATTCTTAAATCGCAACCTTACGTGACTTATTTGGATGTTGTTAGCGAGGTAATCACGGCAGAAGCTGGTTTGTGTGTGTGTGTGAGAGAGATTCAAGCAGTTTTTGTCTGTTTTTGTTGCATTATAGAGCATGTTTACCAATGAGGTCTTCAAACCGAGACTGAAGCTCTAATTTTTTTTAGGTCGTTAGGTTTGGCTAGTGTACTTCCTTTGGTTTGGACTTCAACACAAGGAAGACAAGTTAAACATACTGTAAAGAAGAGAAAAAAAACCAATCCTTTTTTATACGTCTTTTCTGTTTATGTTAAATAACAAGAGTATTTAATTCATTACGCCTCTGCCGAGACTTCCTTCAACTGTCATAACAACATCTGGAATGTTGTGAATTTGGCTTTTAATAGTCATTAAATGTTTGTTCATGTTGGCAGCACAACAAACACTCTTGTGCTGCTGTTGTTTAATGTATTTCATATGGATCATTCAGAATGTTGGTTTGGAGATTTGGACAGCATACCGTTGAGGTCAAACCGGGTTTGAAAAAGTTTCCAAGCATTTATATGTGTGAATTTGTGTGTTGTCTAAGTGGTTCATCCTCCCCTAGATGGCAGAAGTGAAGTGACCAACCCTCAGTTGAAGCACCGCAGCACTCTGAGGACGGATTACCTCCTCCCGAGACGCTGCATAAACTGAACGGTGAAAGAAATATTACAATTAGCACTCAGTTGCCAAGCTAGTGAGATATCTTATTTGGCAAGGAGCTCAGCAGGAAGGGCTGGAATTAAATCCAGAGTGGGTTGAAGATTATTGGGGAATTTTGTAGTGTAGTCTAGCATTGTGCGCAAAGCCAGGAAACCTGGAAGTATCAGCACTGCTCATTGACTGGATCTGTTTCTTTATAATGCTAATACGCATATTTTGGTGCACTCATGATTGTACGTTTGATAAGGGTGCTTTTGGACTTGTTGAGGTACTGACAGTTTCCACTTGAGAACCGTTCTTATATTGAACATTTTATTTAGTCTTTATCTTTTAATTTATTTTCAGTTTGTCTTTTGGATTTAGTTCCGTTTTCATTAGTCATTACTATGTCATTGTTTGTTTTAGATTAATTTTAGATTTTTAATTTTTTAATGTTTTTGGGGCAGCAAAAGTGGGAAACTGTTATTTAAAACGTAAAAGCTCAGTTCGGTTTCAGCTACATCTGCGATCGAATCATTCGAGATACATGAATATGTTTCGTTCCTTTGCAGGTGCACATGAACTCTAGCTGTAAAAAGGCTGAGAGATTCTTGGTTGCCATTAGTGTCATGGCTGTTATCTAACATGACTTTTCTGTGATGGAAACCATATGAACCTTAGGTGAGAGAGGAGATATGCATGCAAACACTCGCACGCCTGTAAGTCTCATTTACTGTCACACGTGTGTAGTGAGAGACTGCTGGTTCCTGTATGAGAAGTTAACTACTACTATTACATACCTGCCTTCCTGTGAGAGCGTTTTTCCTTAATGCGAGCGTTAGCAAGGCCACAACGGTGCTTTGTGAACAAAATCACCTCTGTGTGATTAATGACTCAGGCTAAGTGGCTTTATTTGTGTATATTAAGCAGGAATTTCCATATGTCACATTCAGCATTTACCTCCATCAGACTGTGTACATAACCTCGGAGTGTGAGCCGGCAATGGCTCTCCGTTAGATGTGGTGCTATTTTCTTATACATGTTCATCTATGTGTGATTTGTTCACTTTTCCAGTCCATCTAAGGCTTTAATTTCTTTTTCGTATGTTGTCTTCATTCACGTTTCTTCTTCCTTTTCTTTTTTTCCTGCTCTCGTCTGAGGGTTTTCCTCTTGTTTGAATGCATTCTAACATGACTGCGCTTTTATCTTACTTGATTTACTGTGTTCTGTGAAAGAAAGATCAACACAACGTTGAATGTGATTACCATCATGGGTCGCTAACTGTAAGATGAGTCCAAACACTGAGAGAAACGCAGAGTTAGGAAATCAGATCGTGATTTTGAATCCTTTTTAGTTGTATTCCTGAAATAGAGACTTGGATCTAATGATCTGCACAAGCCTGTTGCTGATCTACCCTTCCCTTTGTGGGTGTTTCTTCAACTTTGGCCACTTTCATGTCCTATAGGCTGATTTTTATGAACGATAACAGATTTGAACTATTTCTGTTATATAAAGATTGCTTTACAACAGCCTTTTACAAACTTTTACCATGCCTGTTTCTTGTTTTAGCCTTACCCTAGAACTAGACTTTTAGCCACTTTCAATTACAAAAATCTGTCTTATATATATATATGTATATATATATATATACGTATATATATATATATACGTATATATATAAACCAGGGCTTTCAGTTAAACGCGATATTAACGGCGTTAATGCAAACCCGTTTTAAAGGCGTTCATTTTTTGAGAATGTTAGTGTGAAAATGAACACAGTATTGTCAATGTTATTTTCAATAAAAAAACATTTGCAAAAAGCAAGCCGATACACTTTTCCATGTTGATGAGCATTAAAATGAGAAAAAAAGAATGGGACAAAAAGAAATCAGGAGACATTTAGAAAGGATAAAAATGTGTGATTAATTGCGATTAATCACGAGTTAACTATGACATTAATGCGATTAATCGCGAGTTAACTTTGACATTAATGCGATTAATCGCGAGTTAACTATGACATTAATACGATTAATCGAGAGTTAACTTTGACATTAATGCGATTAATCGAGAGTTAACTATTACATTAATGTGATTAATCACGAGTTAACTTTGACATTAATGTGATTAATCACGAGTTAACTTTGACATTTATGTGATTAATCGCGAGTTAACTATGACATTAATGCAATTAATCGCGAGTTAACTTTGACATTAATGCGATTAATCGCGAGTTAACTTTGACATTAATGCGATTAATCACGAGTTAACTTTCATATTAATGCAATTAATCACGAGTTAACTTTGACATTAATGCGATTAATCGCTAGTTAACTATGACATTAATGCAATTAATCACGAGTTAACTTTGACATTAATGTGATTAATCGCAATTACATATTTTAATCATTTGACAGCACTGAAATAAACTATGACAATCTAAACAGACTCATTCCATATTTGTGTATAAATGTAAAATTTTAAAGAAATACTATACCACAGTTTCCACCTCACCGAACTGAATACCAACTCTAAAAATTAGTTTGTGTGAAATTAGTTGGTGTACTTGTTAACCAACGACACAAGCATTTCTATTTGTACTCTTGTCTTAGATCCAGACATTAAATCTTATTCGAAGATCTTAGATCTTATATTTCAGTATGTATTGTTCCAAGATGATTTACATAGGTATTTTTCAAGAACTATATTTCCACATAATTTCCACCCCACCATGACAACCATGTCAGTATAATAAATCAAGGTGAATGTAATTTTTGTTGTGAGTGTAGTTATTGTGCATGATTTCTAATCATGTGTAAAAATATAATTTATTTGTCTATTTAGGATACATAAAGATTGAGATTCGTGATTTTATTCCAAAAAAGTGTCAAATGTGTCCACAGTAAATAATGTGAGATGTATCGAAAATTACACTGGGGTGGAAATGTTCAATAAAAGTAAATAATTTTGTTATTAGACTAATGAAGTAAGCTAGTCCGAATGTGAAAAGTGTTATTTTTTAGTTTCTAATAGTCCACTGGGCCAAAAGTGGTTGAAGAAACACCCACCTCTCAATTCCTTACTCAGTTTACCATTGAAGGCAGCCCATTGAGTCAAAAAGGCTGACTGGTCATATTTACTTATTTACTCTTCCTCCTTTTAATTAAGATCAGACAGGTAAATAAAAGTGGGAGTTGATGAGTGTGAGAGAAGACTCCCAAGAGAACAGCATATTTAGCTCAAACTATTCCCAGGCTATCCCAGAATCCTTCCTCCCTGTCCGGCAGACCTGCCTGCGGTGAGTGAGTCAGCCCAACGCGGCGAGCTGGACCCTCCAGAAAAAGCCGCTGTATTGCGTACGCACAATGAGAGCCCTTCTCCTGTCGGCCCTCCATAAAAAGCCTCATCTTCACAAACCAGGCTCAGTGAGTCCGTCCAAACCAGCGCTACGCCGTGTTTGTTTGCGTAGCCGTGAACCCTGGTCCCCCTAGTTTCACCGCCAAACCAACATCACTGGGGACAAGAGAAGAACTGGAACTGATCAACTCTTTAAGCAGCTCTCCATCTCTCCCAAGACGGACAGCATCCGCTTTCCATTTCAAGGAAGTTTGCTTTGGTGAACTGCATAATGAATCTTGTTTTCTGTCCTTTAGCCCTATGGAAGTTCACTCGCTGTACTGGTAATTTTCGTTTTCCTGTAGAGGAAATCGAAATGCGATTTTAGCAAACATATGTTGGTCGTTACTGTACTAAGAGCCGCTCGGCCACGTAATCGTCGAAAATGTGTTTTATATTTTAATATATTTAGGTGCCGCTTTAAAAGGGTTAACTATAAAAAATACCACTTTTTAAGCCACTTTATTTGTCACATCTCAACCGCAGAATTGTCTTTGGCAGAGCGTAAACGGGCTGCACTTGCATGCATGGGGACCACCCTATGTTCTCAAAAGGGTATGGGAACGAAGCCCGTGGACCCGCCGTCTCCTACTTCAGAATTGATTTATGGACTGATTTAGGGAGGGAAAAACGGATTAACGGATGGACTCAACTAGTCTAGATGAAGAGATTACATCCCTCTGCTGCACCTGACTGGTGGAATTTCTGAGAAAAAGACGTGATTATTTGGTTTGTCTCAACAGCTTTATGTAATGGCGCTCCGTGTAATTACATCGCAGTGCGGGTGCACGTTTTCGCTGTTATCTTAGGAGCGATTTGTTTTCCATAAGTCATCAGGCTTAATAAGCTGAGTTTCCTTCAGCCCTGGGAAGTGTGTTACACCTCATCCATTAGGACTGTACATGCCCACCCAGTCAGTAATAAAAGCATTGACCAGTTATTCTAAGATAACAGATGGCTGCTGTATTTCAAACCAAACTGAAATTACGGATATTAATGCAGCCAGTGATGGATCACTGGAAAAGACCCAGCTAAATTCTTTCTTTCAAAAACATTTTAAAAATTCTTACCGACCCAAAATGTTTGAATGGCAGTGTTAGTTTATATAGATTAAACTCTATTTATTTGTATTTTTATTGATTTATTGATACTTTTCTTCGTCCAAATCTTCATTGCATTTGTTTCTTCCAGTCATCTTTCCATTTCCATCTTTCTTCTACAGTCAATGACTAGATGAAACATTGAGATTAGATCTGATACTTTGGCCAGTGTTTTTATATGGCTGTGTCATATCACCAGAGGAAGCCCTGTGCTTTTGTCCAGAATTTGTTGGCGAGCGTTTGCTCCTTTTAACTGTGATATTCTGTTCAGGGAAGCATGATTCAGATGTCCTCAGAGATTCTCAACTTTCTCCTTTCTCATAGCTTTATATATGATCCCAGTTTCTCCTGGCTGATCTCTTGGACGAGCAGCTCATTTTACTAGACTTCAGTCTTATGCCTCGTTCACACTACAAGCGACTTTCCGTACGTTCACACCGCCGCCGACTTGAGCTTCCAAAGCGGCCGGAAGTCATTCGTTTTCAATGGAAGCTGGCTTTTCTCAGCTGCAAGGAGCGTCAAATCCATCGGCGTTGCGTTTTGGGCGTTTTAAGCGTCATTCAGAAAGTTGAAAGAAGCTCATCTTTATGGTAATGAGCTGTGACGCGGTTCAGCAACCAATCGGAATATAGACGTCCTTCACGCTGGCTGATTCCGGAGAAACATGAATGTAAACTTTCGTTCCTACCAAAACATTAGCTCCGAGAAAATGGAAGAGAAGCTATGACATGTATCATTTATAGTATCATTTATGACATGACGTTATTTGCTCATAGGGGACGGCATGAGCGCAACTTTTATTTGAAATATTTACGAATGCTCGTTTTAGGCTATGTTGTTTACACGGACACGATTCTGAAGAGAAAACATAAAAGTGGCGTTGCGTTATCACTTTTTATTCTGCGTTTAGATGAGCGTTTTGTGTGGGAAATCCGCCTGCAGATGGTGACGCAAAAGTCTGTGAAATTCAATGTAGTATGCACTCCAGGCGGCTAGGAGTGCATACTACAACAACACCATGTCCACGCGCCTGCTTAAAACCTTCACTGTCAAGCAGACCTTTGCGTTTTTACTGTTTACACGGGAACGCGGCGGTGGAGCGTTTTAAAGATTTCCACTCTGGAGGGTGGTTTCACTTTTTTGCGTTTTTAAGCCCCAAAAATGCCGTCGCCGTGTTAACAAAAGGTACATCCGATAAAATATTTTTACGTTTTCACCCGCGAGCGTTCTTGTGTAAACAGGGCCTTAAAGTTGGAATGCAATAAATTTGCTCATGGTGACACCGATTTGACTGCAATAATAATAATAATAATAGCTAACTATTTTTTTTCCTGACCAAAACCGTTATAAAAATGCTGTCATTAAAAAAGTTTCTTCGAATTTTTGTTGCTTGTTTGTTGTGACACTTCTATTCTACCTGCAACGTCAGAGCGTTCAAAGCGGCCAACAAGCTTCCCCGTACTTTTTGACAAGCGTCCTATATATACAATTTTGTACTATAAGTAAATATTTTCTATATAAATAACAATTTTTTCTTAAATATATACATGTATGTGTGTGTATTTATATATACAAAATAATTACACACAGTTCACACACATGTATTATGTATATAAACACAAACTTTTATTTTGGATGCGATGAATCGCGATTAATCCCGTAATATTTTTGAGCCAATTGGTTTTTAAATACAACTTCAATATTATTTAGAAGAACTTTTATTAATTTTTTTATTTAATCAAATACTACACTGTACTGCTTAGACACAGATAAAGTAATTAAAAGACTGCCACTGATGCCCTCTCAAAAATTGGCCCATTTGATGTATGCACATCACAGCTGAGATATATGTTCTAGCCATTACACGGTGGGGTCTTGGTTCTTAATTTAAACCTGGCAATTGGTCTGGTTCTGAACTGTTACAGCACATGCTGTTGTGGTTGTTCGTCTGTCTGGTAACATTATGTGTTTTAGCACACACTCCTCCCTGGCTTTTACTACTCCCACTAGTTTTAGCTTTGTGTGGTCTTGCTTGTTTCTGTAGCACCTACAGCAGCTTGCGGAGCGAGCTGGAAACCTCTTGGGGATGCCTTCCAGTACTCATAAAAGCTATATCACACCACAAGAAATTACTGAGCATTTCACCACAAGGAGTTGCCCCCATCATTCCTATTAATGTAGCGCCCAACAGCCAACTGTATCTCACAATTGTGCTTCCATTTCTAAATTTTCTGTCTTCCCAAACCTGTATGATTTTTTTATTTGTCAAATTGCCACATTTTGAAGAAATGTAGTCATTACTTATTTAATTACAGTGAATGTGGATGAAGCTTTTTTTTTTTCAGAAAGTATAATAAAATGAATCCACTATATTCTAAGTATTCTGAGGCCATTTAATAGCTTTATGTGTGGAGCGGGCCGAAAAGTATTTTTCTTAATTTGAATAATGACTTGCATTCTGGTCTGTTTCTCACTCAAAGCTATTTTATGGCATAGACTTGGAATATAACGCACAATTGTATGGACCACAAGCTCGAAAGCCTTAGTCCCATTCATTCTAAATACAGGGACAAGTTTGACCAGTATGATTCTATACATGAAATAAGTAATGCAATTTTGAAAGGACATGAGGTTATACAATGACAAAACATTCCTTTAAAGAAAAAATAAATTGGCCTTAAGACAGAGACCTGAGGCACACCACACTTTCTTCCGGTCCTTCTTTTGATCCATCTGTAGAGAAGATTCAAAATCTCTTCCTCTTTCCATTTCTTGCTCACTCATCTATCAGTGGATTCTACATTGGCTGGTGACCCTGAGTGGGTGGGTCCTCCTGTGAGCTTTTGGATGTGCATGAAGCTCAGAAACAGCGGCTTGCTCTTAGCCCAGGACTTCAGCCAACCCAACTGATTTACGAGTGTATCTGGGACTGTTGTTTTGTCTGTCATTGTCCTCCTGGTAACCTATTCAGCGTTTCTAAGCGAGGAGAGGGGGAGTATAAAAAGAGAGCACAGGACCGTTAGCACTCGTCACCTTCACTTGCTCCTGGTTTTATAAGCATACCTCTGGCTAGCCTCCTATGGCTTTATGAAACACTTAAATGGCTGTAATTGAATTTCCACGGTTTTAGGTCAGGAGCCAGGGGTTCGCCTCACACCGCAAAGAGGAGAGAGAGCCACTAAATATATATGTTTCAGAAAAGGTAGTCCCCAGTCTCCAGTGGCCCACTAATGATGCGGGTGTGTCTCTAGGGTACTGTATATGTTTGTTTGTTTACTGCTCTATGGAAAGTGAAAGCTCTCAAACAGAAGGAGGGTTTCCCTTGAGCCTGACCGTATGCCAGACATTTGCTGTAAGCAATACTAGAAGAGCCAATTCCATATTAGCAGGTTATTTGAAATTCCAATCACTTTTTTTTAGAGCAGAACTCGAATTTATGAGCTTTTCCCAAGTCTGAAAATAAATGATCTTGAGAATACATATCATACATTGAGCTTCATTCAAGTTTTTAAAGAACACGTTCTTTTGAAAGTCTACGCCTGCCAAGCCCTTGACTCTGTTGACGAGCTCTTTACTAAATAAAAATGAAAAAATGTTCTCACAGATGCAAGAAAGAGTTGGCGGACAATCATTGTCAATGACTTAATAGCTGAGCTACTGTTTCCAGCTGTTTTTAAATTTAGAGTGGTTTGCAGTGGTGTGAAGTCTCATTTGGCTCTCTTCTATTTTCCAATGAAGTGTACTTTTTTAAAAATAATCGATAACCTCTGGTGCTCCTTATAAGTTTCTCTTCAAATACAGTTTTTATAATGACTGACAAATTACATACAGGGAAAAAAGAAAACAGGGAAAAGTGGAGAAGTCGTCATTTAGTCTGCAAGGGGTTTATTAAGTTCCTGTTATTCTCCAACTGTGTTTTGAGTTGTCATCTTATCAAGAAAGTGTGGTGACGTAAAGCTGACTGCCATTTTTCAGTGCTGTCATTTGTCTCGCTGCAGGAACAAAGAGACCGCGTGAAAGTTGAGGCTCTGTTTCACAGCCGATCTGAAGAATTTTACAAAGAAAATCTGTTTGTTGAGTATTTCAAGATTCACATAACAAAATCCAGTTTATTCACACACAGTGGTCCAACCAACCCCAAAACATACTACTGAGTTTACAAATAGCTTGTGCCCTGGCACTGAGAATGATGCCAATCTATTGCAAGTTCGTGGTTTCATTGTACTTAAAATAAGTTTACTCAGAAATTAAACTCTCTGGTGCTCTTCGGTCAATTTTGACCGAAAAATTTTCTGTTTTGAATTTTTTAAAAACACAGCTTCATCGAAATGTTACGAAACTTGGTGAGTTTTATGGCATTGGGTATGTGAACACACAAAAAAATTAAGATCATGATCTGAGAAAAAAATAGTCACACGTGTGCTCTTCGGTCAAAAATGACCAATAATAGGAAATGAATGGGAAATTGACAAAAACACAAAAAGTCTGAGAATTTTTGTGTGTACAATCTACAATTTGGCCACAATCCAGAAAAAAGTACTCAACAATGAAGGGGTGACACTGTAAAACACCAAGAGTGCAAATCACCCACACATACACACCAATACATTTTGACTGACCGAAAAAATACATTCAAATCCACATCTTAAAAGTAAGTAATTTTGTCCAAAAACAACTAGAGAATCCACAAGCCTCTCCATAGCTTTGCCCGGATCATAATCTTAATTTTTTGTGTGTGTGTGTGTGTGTGTTCACATACCCAATGCCATAAAACTCACCAAGTTTCATTATGCAACAATGGATAAAGTTGAGCTTACTAAGTGTTAGCGTTCACGTAGAGCTTGATTTGACCCGAATCTCTGGCTGAAATTCTTCTTGAAGTAAAGTGAGTCTTTAAAGTGGTTTAGATTGTCATCACGGTGGTCACAGAGCACATCCGTACAAAGGGAATGTCAATTGGTTTAGAGATTGGAAACCGCTACGTTCGGCTCTCCTCTGTCCCGGCTGCAGATTCCGGGGAAGTTTTATGTGTTTAGGGCAGGAAGACTTGTTGTTCTTCTTAATTCACACCAAACCTTTGTGGGCTATTTTAACGTGTCACGCTTAACTTGCTCAACACATCTGCTGGGTAATTCTCCCTTGATGAAGTTAAACCGTCTCCCAGAAGAAGAAAAAAAAGCTTGATTCCATCTGGTGGAGATTTAAAAAGGATGAGGGGGGAAAGAGTAAAAGCCTGATGTTCTGGTAGTTTTCAGGCCTGTGCTGGCCATTTCTGAAGCATCTGGGTTGTATTACTGCTGATCTGCAGCTTTTCAATCTCATTTGGGCACAATGGATGAGCTGCGATACTTTGAAGAAGATCTTTGGAAGAAATAGACAATAGTTCAGTTATAATCTAGCTTTCTTCTTCCATCATAATTTATCATTCATTTGGCTTTTTTTCCTCTATCTCTCTTTTCCATTCCCTCTTGGACTCTCTCTCATCGTTCGGTTCACATTCACGCTGATTGTCGCGTTTTTCCGGACTCTCTCGGGGCCTATAAAGTATCACTCCATTAAGGAGGATCATCTCTACCTTGCGCCCATCCTGTCAGCCTGTATTACTGTACTTCGCCTGGAAGGGGAATGGATATTTATCAAGGATTTTGAAAAGCATCAGTCATGAACTTCACCCCGAGAGCTTACAGAAAGCTGTGGATCTTAGCAAAGTGAATGAAGTGTTTGGTGATGGGGTGAGGCCTACCGGTTCCCTCTTCTCCCAGGGCCCCTGTAATGGTTTCACAGCTGATGAAAAAGAGTTAACTGGCCAGTGAAAGTGGCTGTTAAATAAACACCACTGAAGTTTAACAGTCTGGAATTGCTTAATTTGACTCTCTCCCATGCAGACACACACACACAAACCTCATGACTCCTGACACCTCTCGCCCCTAATTGGTGTTAGATGTCACTCAATAGTTGATAAATCTTTTTTAGCCAGATATGTGATATGAGGCATCTAAATGGCCACAAAGACACCAATTGGCTTTAGCACCAATTACCATGGGGATATAATGGGGATAGAGCATGCTCAGACCTATAGACCCAGGGTTGGAAATTTTAGGATGCATAAAACACTGCCCAGGACGTGAAGGACATTTCTTCACAGTAAGTTCAATGTTTTTTTTCAACAAAGCAGTATTCTGCTGCTTTCACCGTTTTGTGTGTTTGCCCATTACAACATTAGTTTTCTTTAAGCTTCCAGAAAGACTTGGCTTTTTTCCCCTCTGTCTTATACTTTTTCACCTCTAACACCATCCATTCATTCTGTCTCCCGAGGAAGGCTTAACTTCCCAGTTATCCAGGCATTTCCTCGTGTTTCTGATGGGTTGTGTAAGCTTTTCCATCATCCTGCCAATTGGACAAATCCCACCTGCAGCCATTAATTCAGATATCTGCTCCTCCCGTTTACATGCTTTTTTAATTTTCAGATATTTCGTACATTGCTAGCATATTTTTTTTGTCCATATGGTCCATAAACTGCAAAAAATAACTACTAGTAAAAATAAACCTCTTAAAATCAATATAATATGTATACAGACTTCTTTATACAGAATACAGTATTGCTTGTTTCAATTTTCATAATTTTTAATCAAAGGATCAGTGGATCAGTGACCATTTAAAAAAAAAAATATATATATATTTATTTTAATAAAATCAGAACTTAAATCTAATTCAATACTAAATAGTTATATTTTTAATATACCTGATATATTTTTTGGTTATAACAGTGTTTATTTAACTAGGTACTTTTCCTAGATATTGTTTAACAAGGAAAATGTTATATTCAACATTGTGATATTCTACAGCTTAATTGTTAAAGGGATAGTTCACTTTGAAATTAATTTTTGATATGTTTTAGCTTACCTCAAGGGCATCCAAGAGGTGTCTTTGTTTCTGCAGTATTTTCAATTTAGGTCAAACCGTACTTGTCTGTCAGTCATATAATGGAGGTCTATGGTCACCACCTCAAAGAGCATGCACAGAGAAGTCCAAATTAAACATGATTCAATGACTCGTAAATGTAAGTACACATTGAAGACACGAAACAAGCGGTTTGTGTGAGAAAACAAACAGTATTTAAATAGTTTTTACCTCTTATAACCACAGCCATGTCCAAGTGATATGAGGCCGTTGGCGCTTTGGTCGCTGGATGATATAAATACTGTTCGTTTTCTCACACAAACCGCTTGTTTCGTGTCTTGGGCCGTCAATGTGTACTTACATTTATGAGTCATTAAATATATCATAAATATATATTTACCTCTTTGAGGTGGTGACCATAGACCTCCATTATATGCCTGACAGACAAGAACGGTTTGACGTAAAAATATCAAAATTGAAAACACTCGGGAAACAAAGACAACTACATCTTGGATGTCCTTGAGGTAAGCTAAAACTAAAAAATAATATCAAAAATTAATTTCAAAGTGAACTATCCCTTTATCACTTTTAAATTTATATGATAATATAAGCAATCATAATGCAAATACAAAAATATTCAATATTGGCCAAAATATCTATAGAACTTCATCCCTGCTTAAAACTCACTTAGACATGGTGCTATCGAGCAGAGGTAGAGGAACGTGGTGAGAGAGCTGCAATGTGTTAAATGACTCAAGGAATATGTACTCATTATGCACAGGCTCATTCACAATCTCCTCATTAGTGTGTTCCTGCTCAGAGCCGTTGGCCAAGTCCTGTTTCCACCAATGGCCATTAACCAAATCACCATTAACAGGACACGCTGTGGGTTTTGGCCTTGGCAAGTAGGTGTCAGAAGCGGAAAAATGCAGGACGTTATTCATAATTCGGGACTTTATAGTATTTTTTTTTCTGTTAACCAAATTCGCATGGCCTCCTTTTGAATTGCTCTCTGAAGTTGCGGCCAGGGCCGAGAATAATGCCCGACTCTTTTTCTGGCGTGGAGTCTATCGGAAGGTTTAGCCCTTAATCTCAGTCCTCCCTCCCGTTTTTCCCTCTACCTGCACCTTTCTTGTTTTTCATGAAGGGGAGAATGGAAACTTTGTCTCTGCCATCTCTAGGTCTGCCCATGAAAATGCCCACATTTGCTGTGTTGTGGGAGCAGGATGTAGTCAAAGCGGTAGCATTAGGAAAACTGATATCGGCTTGGCATTTATCTCAGTCTCTTGGGGATTAGTCAGTGTATTGGAAAGATCTTAGGCAGGTATACTTTACTTTCTAGTTGATGTTAACCTGTTTAAGCTTTTAACTAATCTTTTATGAGCTGGACAGAGAGAAAGATTCCTAAAAAAAATCCCCAATTCAACAATAATTGAGGCCATTGAGAACCTGAGGTTCTTTGGTTTGCTAAGATACACTGAACAAATCTGGTTATTTCATTATTTGCGTTGTCTAAAGTTGTTCTATATAATGTCATATACACATTATTTAGGTTTGATAAGTACAATAGTGGGGTTAGGCAGTGATCTCCATCTGAAAGATTGCACAAACGGGAATTGTGGATGCTTATCAAAAGCTCCCACATTTGTTCACGTATAACTGCCTCTTGTTAGTAGACTTTTCGTTTCACAAAAGAAAAATAAATTGTTTTATCTCTAAAGATTACGGCGTACCTCAGCTGGACAATTCCTTTTTTGAAATCACAAATTCTTGGCACAAAAGGTTTTGGAAGAGATAAGTCTTCATGCTCACCGCTACTTGCTGGAGTCTCCCAGCGTCCTTAGTTTTGTTTGGGGATGTATATATGGATGGATATTTAATAGTTGTGAAGAAATTCTGAACAGGCTGTTTTTTACCTTGTAAAAACATTTGCTTTGATATCTGTTCCTGTTCCTGTTCTTTTTTTATTATTTATTTTTGTTGAGCTCTTGCTGGATTGTTGTTCTTTCGGGAGGCATAATGTGGACTTTGTGCTGAAGCGGACCACAATCTCCTGCCTCAGATACTTCAGGGTATCAGCTTTAGCTTATCTCACTGTTGGCTTACTGCGGGAATATGGCCCACTTCTTATAGCACTGTATATTTATGCAGACACATTTATGTTTACCTAGTTACAGCAGGGTGTAAAAGTCTCAAAATGCTTCTGTTTTTCATTTATTCATTCTCCTACATCGCTTATAAAGAGCAGATTTAAAATGTATCTATTTAGTAAATGACAAGCACATGAATATTTGTGCCTTGCTGCTGATATTTATCAAGCAATAAAAATCTCGGGATGAGAGTCCGAAATAAGGAGAATTTTAGAATGACATGACAGCCATTAGACATTTTAGACGGACACTTATATCATTATGCCAATTCTACGTCAGTACTTTCCTGTATCAGTTTTCAATTTGATCAAGTTTGTCTTCTCGATCGCACTAGAAAAGGTTTAAACCACTCTTTATAATCTGAATGAACTTTATTGGGATTTGGCAATTCTAATTGACAGGGACTTTTTTATTTCAACTGTGCTACAAGTCCAATTACAATCAGTCCTTGTAATATTTTTTTTCTTTTTTAAAAATAAATCTAATAATTATTCCACATACAAAAATCCAAATTCCATTCCTACTTCTAAAATATTTACATTTTTAAAAACTAATTTTAAAACTTTGCTCTGATTTTCTTTTTATTTCTATATATGAAGTGCCATTTGATTTGATTTTTTTTTTTAATTTTTATCAAGCTTGTATATTTAAAGGAGTGGTTCACTTTAAAAAAAAAACATTTGCTGATAATTTACTCACCCCCATGTCATCCAAGATGTCCATGTCTTTCTTTCTTCATTTGAAAAGAAATGAAGGTTTTTGATGAAAACCTTCCAGGATTTTCTCCATATAATGGACTTCAATGGGAACCAAACGGTTCAAGGTCTGAACGAATCTTTTTTCGAGTCATTCAGTTCATTCAACGAATGAAATGAAATGAACAAATTGACTCGGAAAAAGATTAGTTCATTTTGTTGTTCGAACAGGAGAGTCACGAACGCGCATCACAGAACAGAGAAAGGTGAGCATTTGTGCTTATAAAACTTAAACTTTTTTTTAAATTTTTTTAAATTAGTGATCGTTTCGCTTGATAAGACCCTTATTCATCATCAGGAATCGTTTAAAGCCCTTTGAACAGTTTGCAGTTTGCACTGAAATTGTCTTTTGGACCTTGAACCGTTTGGTTCCCATTGAAGTCCATTATATGGAGAAAATCCTGGAATGTTTTCATCAAAAACCTTCATTTCTTTTCGACTAAAGAAAGAAAGACATGGACATCTTGGATGACATGGGGGTGAGTAAATTATCAGCAAAAGTTTTTTTTAAAAGTGAACTAATCCTTTAAGTTCAGTAAATTCTTCACTGCAATTTAAGTGAAATTACTGAACTTAAATATACAAGCTTGATAAAAATTATCATTCTAGAAGAAAATTTCAAATGACACTTATATAATGAAGAGTTTATATATATATGAAGAGTTTTTTTGGACAAAAGTAAACCTATTTGGACATAGTGTTGCCTACAATCAGAACAATCTCTTCAGACACAAACCTCAACAGAATGGGCTTTATTAATACACTTTAATCGATTTGGACGCAGATACAGTTCCCAACAGATTAATTTACAGTAGCTTTTTCTTATATCATGTCCTCAATATAACAACCAAAGACCACCCAGCATTTTAAAACCGATTAAAAAAACTTCATACAGTATCTGTATTTGTTTCGTCTTCGAGGAGGCACAGACTGACATACCTGTGTTGAGAGATTACCCTTTGAGCCACACGCCAAAAATGCTGTTCAAGAACTCACAGCCTAGTGTTAAACTCCAAAAAAGCAAAAAAACAGATCTGTCATCATCTCAAAACAGGAGATTGTCAGCACCCTTTAGTCTGAACTGCAATTACAACGATAAAACTTGCTGTCTGACGATCACTGGTGTGAAATGGCTTGAAACATCCGGTTTGAAGTGTTTACTGCAGAAATCCCCACATCTCAAATTTGGAACGGCCTCTTTCAGGAGTCTGTCGGCTTTGATGGATCCTTTGTCTATTGTTTTTAGGTTATATTAACTTTTTGTCCTGGCAACTGCTCATTAAATCACTGTAAATCAATGTCATAGTCATTTCAACGTCAGATTAATTGATCTTAAGCTCTTTTTTTCTTTAATAATGCTCAAAAAAGCGTTTCATTGACACCAGAAATGTTTACTTTACCTCTTATTACACCAAAGAATCATTTTGGTTCATCACCAAGAGAGATGAACAAGAATGCGCACCATTCAGGGCTTGAGCACTAACCTTTGACCTTTGCGGAGAGGCTTTTACACAATCCTCCACCATAAAGTCCCTCTATTAATGCAGACTGAGAGGGGAGAGCACAATTGAATGGGAGAATGGAGGGTTTATTGCAATAAGCTGTGATTGTGTAGGTTAGGCATCTTACAGCTGCTCCGTGTCATGTTTTTTTTTTCCCGTGCCCTTTCCTCGGCCCTAAAATAACAGGCCCAATAAAGAAAGCCTCAACAAGCTCTATTCCAAATTATAAAGGCTGATTATAACCTTGCCAAGCGTTTTGGCTGAAATGAAAATAATGTTTTAATGGCTTTATTTGGCAGTTACACCTAAATGAGGTTTTTTCATTCGTTGCGGGTTCGGAATTAATCGGAAAGGGCTCCTTTTGTCTAAACTGTAAATACAGTAATATAGCTAAAAAAATGTGTCCTGTACACATTTTGCGAATACTTTAAGTTGGTGGCGCGTCCCTCCCCACTTGATCGGATGAATGGCTGTCTTTGTTATGTCTCTATGGTGTTAACAGGTTACTCTGACCCCTTGCAGTGCAGTGTTGGTTTAGAGTTACCCCTCCTTAGGTTAACACGGCTGACGTTACTCCATTCATTCAAGTTTACGACACCAGTGATGGCTCTGGGACCCCTCGGAGGGCGACTGCTCTGACAGGTGCCAGTGCACCATATGTGGTCATTACACTCTATTAGGCTTCGTTCGTTCTATCTATTCAATCTGCCTGTCAAAAAAAAAAAACAAGTAATGACAAAAATATTTTTTAATGACATTTTTGGAGGAGTGTTCCATTCATAACATAGGAAAATACTATAATTAATGTAGGCGAAAAATGTAAAAGGAACAAAATTCATAATGCTGGCTGTGTAAATGTTCCTTTTAACATCCAGTCGTCATTTACCATTAATATGCACCATATGTGCCTATAATATTACAAACCATAGACTATAGCTTTGCCATTATATTTTGTGACTCACCACTCAGATATTCTCTTATAACGTTATAAGGCCAATTATTAAAAGCCATAATCTATTTGACGGCTTCTAATGAATAGGCACTTTCTTTTGATATCAATAATTCAATACCTATTATATTATAATCAAGGATATTGCCTGCCAAAACGTTCAGTGTTACCGTCTTATATGCCATTGTTAGTTCAAAACGCCGTGGGAAAAAGCCCGAAATAAAAATTAAGAATTAGAAGTTGATTGATTTTTAGCATTTGTGCATATTAATCAGAATAACACAGGATAAATATGTTTGAGTGTTGAGAAAAGAAATATTTTGACAATGTATTTTTCTTTATAATTTGTCTAAATCTATGACCAATTGATAGTATATTTGCAGTATTAAGTATTAAAATGATCTGTCATTGACAGTAATTTTGTTTTATCTAAATTTGTTTTTATTGACAGTATCTTTCAATATTTGTTTTTACATCTGTATTCATTTAAACATATTTTTAATATTTTGTCTTAAAGGAGTAGTTCGCCCAAAAACGTTTAATTATGACATCATTTACTCACCATCATGTTTGACATGACACCTTCATAATCATGACAGGACACATGTCATGAATATGAAGGAGGGTTTATGCATGTTTATAACAACTTATTAACAACTCATTAACAACTCATTAAGTGTTGTTCACTCAATTATGACATTTTTAATGCAAAAATGGCATTGTCTGATATGGCTTTGTTATGACAACTCATATTTGACACTCAATGACAGTGTCATGTCATGTTTATGAAGTTCTTATGGGCATATCATGTCAGTCTTATGCACACCCCTTCAAGTAAAGTGTTACCTATTTTCCTACTATAGAAGTCAATGGGGACCAGAAACCATTTAGTTAGTTAGCCATATTCTTCAAAATATCTTCTTTTGTGTTTATCAGTAAAGAAACTCGTACATGTTTGGAACAACTTGAGGGTGAGTAAATGATGACATCAACTTAAATTGTGGGTGAGCTATCCATTTAATCTGGTATTGCTAATAGGATATTTTTTAATATTACATATTCCCTATTGAAATAATTTAATTAGCCCATTACAAACAAAATATAACACATTTAATATATATTATTGCAAAAAATAATTGGTGTATTAATCAATCAGATATTCACTGTGAAACAAACTCTGCCCTGACTTTTCTTAAAAAACTTGACTTGTGTAGATGCCCAGTCTATGACATCACATTAACAATGGCACATTAGTTTCCAGACATACACCATTAAACACACACGAGGAGCTCACCTGGCAAAGCCTTTATCGGACAACCCTTTATTGTGCTATCGAACGAAAGTATGTACACGTCTGAAACTGCAGCGTGTCGGTCTAATTATACTCCTGTAATACAGCAGCTTTGGTGTCTCGTGAGGGCCTGGAAACACAGTGGGCCCTTGTTACCGGTGGTCTCCAAATTAAATTTCCTATTCGTCTCTGTAACCCTTTCCCATAATTATGTAAATATGTTGTCTCTGTAACGTGTCCATATGATACTCAATAAAGTGTAAGGTTGAGGAACGTAATAGCTGGAAATGTTTTGAATTAAGCTTTTTGGCATCTGGCTAAATTCGACCGGTACGTATAACCACACCTGTGTTTTATTATTACTGGATTTGACGGAAAGAAGGGAAGAACAGAGGAAGGGAAATAAGGAAAGTGTTACAGAGGGTTTGAGATAAAAGTGTCAAGGACTGTGAAACCTGAGGTGATATTAAGAAATTTGGTATACTTCCTCTAAACGTAACACACATTAAAAAATGAATGAGCTCTCAAAAGAGGTTTTTCCCCCCCGAGTCTGATTTGGCATGAGCTTATTTGTCAATCAAGAAAACACATTTCAGTGTTATCGCTCTAAATCCAATATTAAGTCCTTGTTAAGAATGTCTGTCCTCATATTTTCTGAAAGTTTTGACAACTGTCAACAGTGTTTTGAGGGTTGAGGAAACTATAGGCCTAAAGATGACAACAGTTGTTAAACCATAAGAAGACAAAGATATTTGGACATTGTGTTGATTAGAAGAGGATTGTACCGGCTGTTCTTAACTGTGTGTGAATAAACTATAAATATAAAATATAAATAAACCATTTAGTTCAGTTTGACAACTCATGCTACAATGCTATGCTCCAGAGCAGTCGCAGCAGGAGTCAGATTTTACTACGTAGCGTAGTAAGGAGAGATGACTGACAAGAATATATTTTCTTTTAAAGGGATAGTTCACTTTGAAATTAATGTTTGGTATGTTTTAGCTTACCTCAAGGGCATCCAAGATGTAGGTGTCTTTGTTTCCGCAGTAGTTTCAATTTTGATATTTTTAGGTCAAACCGTTCTTGTCTGTCAGTCATATAATGGAGGTCTATGGTCACCACCTTGAAGAGCATGCACAGAAAAGTCCAAATTAAACATGATTTAATGACTTATTCTCGCTTTGAGCAAAGCCATCATTTTGTGGACTTATGAGATTGTATACCTTCCATATAACATTAGACCATTACCAAAAACCTGATTAAGAACATCCAGAATCTCTCGAGATGTTTGCGTGTCTTTTACTCCCATAGTTTGTTCCTGGCCCCTTTATATCTCTGACCTGGGTGGGTAACATAAGGAAAGCACCTGTGCCGGCCCCTCCTAAGCAGACTAATAAGGGACCATCCGGGGCCCCTGATTGCCATCCCTTGGGGGGGGGCAAGAACTCGGCCAACCAGCAAAACCATTCCCCATGTATATATTTTATGAAACGTGGCAAGAAGGAAATGTCCTCGTTTATACCTAAAGGATTCAGTTTTTATTGTAATTTACTGCAAAGGTCACTGCGTGGATCCAGAGCTGCTGCTCGGCCATCTACGTTTGTAAAATGACTCTGCTGATGAAAAGTTATGGCCTAGCGGATTTCCGACCCTCCCAAGCATCTGCCTCGCTGTGTTATCGAGATGTTCTCTGCGCTCCTTTGCATTGAATTGATGTGACTTTTTCGATGACAAAACCCTCATCAACACGACCTCTGATGGATTAAAAAGGCTTCATTTGGGACACAGTCTTCATATCCTGTGACATTTCTAATTTCCCTCAAAAATGAGAACCTCTTTAACCTCTAGTATGTTAGAAAATTGGCTGTGGCAGAAATGGGAAAAATAACCAGGAGAAAGGGAAGAAAAGGGGGATTTGAATTTGAATAGAGACGAAGGAACACAAATACAGCTGGGATTCCAGGTGTTAAGATCATTTCTATTAAATGTTTTTGTTATTTTGGGAATCTCTATATACACGGTGGGGTTCAAATGATATTATATTAATACTCTTTTTTTTTTTTTAATGCACTGTAAAAATGAATATGCTTTATCTAATCACTAAAATTGTGGCAACAGATTACAAGCAATATTATTTATTAAATTTAATAAATTAGAATTGAGTAATAGTTAATCAAATTAATATTCTAATTTATTCTAATTTGTACAATTTAATTAATAATATTGCTTGTAATATGTTACCACAATTTTATTGATTAGATAAAGCATATTTATTTTTTTCAGTGTGTATTGTTATTTTGTAGGATTATTTTTTATATATTTATGTAATTAAGTTATGTTTTAGTATATTTGTTATTACAGAATATTTTTCTTTAATGTTAAAGGAGTAGTTCACTTTAAAAAAAAAAAAAAAAACTTTTGCTGGTAATTTACTCACCCCCATGTCATCCAAGATGTCCATGTTTTCCTTTCTTCAGTCGAAAAGAAATTAAGGTTTTTGATGAAAACATTCCAGGATTTTCTCCATATAATGGACTTCAATGGGAACCAAACGGTTCAAGGTCGAAAAGACAGTTTCAGAACAAAATGCAAACTGTTCAAAGGGCTTTAAACGATTTCAGACAATGAATAAGGGTCTTATCAAGCGAAACGATCGCTTACTTAAAAAAACAACAACAACAAAGTTTAAGTTTTATAAGCTCAAATGTTCACCTTGCTCTGTTCTATGATGCACGTTCCTGACTCTCCTGTTCGAAGTCGTTTTTTTTGTCCACTTTGTTATTTATTTATTAAATGAGTGATTGTTTCGCTTGATAAGACCCTTATTCATCATCTGAAATCATTTAAAGCCTTTTGAACAGTTTGCACTGAAACTGTCTTTTGGACCTTGAACCGTTTGGTTCCCATTGAAGTCCATTATATGGATAAAAATCCTGGAATGTTTTCATCAAAAACCTTTATTTCTTTTTGACTGAAGAAAGAAAAACATGGACATCTTGGATGACATGGGGGTGAGTAAATTATCAGCAAAAGTTTTTTAAAAAAAGTTTGTTTGGTTTGTTTCAGTTACGCCCAAATCACACCTATGAATAACGAAGCTTCTTCAGACAAACCCCTTTTAAACTTGCGTCGGCCGCAAGAGTCATTTATCCCGCCGGTAAAATAGCAACAGCGCCCAAGACCCGCCCACAAAGTTTCTTGCGCTGTCGCTTGATACTTGCGTTTCAGATTGTTAAAATTGAACCACAAGGGAAAAAAGGCATGAAGAAAAGTCTGTCGCCTTGAATCCTCGTATTTTTTTTTTATATATATAATTCAGTAGCTTACACATACTTTCAAATGACCCTGCACTATAATGTTTATCGAAATCCTCACCAAGGTTTTAAATCCGTCCGTCGTTACACTAACAACACATCATTCACCCACGATTCACTTTGCTCTGTCTGTCAGCACCCGCTTTGATTTAAAAACTAAATATACTGTCGTGTTAGTCTCTCGCTTCTTTCATACTTTTTTAAATCTCTATTTGCGAGAACCCAGTGCCACCCGCTGCACTGTTTGTTGCTTCAACTTGTCAGCAAGTCAGGCCGTCGTTTTTAATTAACCGACGTGCAGTTCCCGTCGCAACTTGGTGTTCACCGATGGCGTGTTTTTCAGTCTTCTGGATATTTATTTGTTTGTCCTCGAGCTTAGGGAGGGGTAAAAGGGCAGTTTTTTGCTTAAAAATACTTTATGTCCAGGTTTATACTATAATCTATCCCAGCGCTCTTTGCCAAAAGCAGTTCACAAACGCTGCAACTCAAGCTACGGTGTAATGTGAAGCACACAGGGGAAAGAGGAGCGCGCATACCTCCGTCACGCAGCACGCCAGCGTTGGGCTCGTGGGCCAGATGTGCTCGGCTATTAAACACGTGTAGCAGAAATTGTAAGGATGAACAAAGCCAGTAATGAAATCAAATGTCCATGCCAAATGCCTTTGACTTGCAAGATTGCAGGAGCAGATTTCTTTTCCCGTGATGCATTGCTTTGTAGGGGCTTTGTGCCCGCGGGAATATTAATGACTACTAGTTGAATTATCGACATGCTACGTGAGTTTTTTTTTTACGGTGTAAAACATATCTTTCCTTTTGTCTGTTTATATGCTCATAAATGTGTGAATAAAAAGGGATTTTGTTGTTTATGTGATATGAGAAGGGTTGGCGTGCAGATGGAGGAGGCACTCACAATGGTACTCTAGGACACACACACACTGACGCAAGTCTACAGTCGAAACAATTACGACTGTGCCCCTTTCGATCCAATGATGTCACAATTCCGCTCTTCCTATCGGGTTTCGGATCAACACCGTTGGCTGCATTTCAGGTCTTCACACAAATGCTCTGTTCTAAAACTAGTGAAATGTCTACTGAGACAGTATTATTAGGCATCATGGGCCCATTTTTTTTGGCTAAATACTAAGGCAGCGCCACATATGTCCTTCACCGGAAAAAAAAAAAAAAATCTCATAATGCATTGTGATGAGCTCAGTGAGATAAATCCAAGATGGAAGTATATAAAGTAAATAAATGTACAGTAACTTTCAAAGGTTTGTGGTCAGAAAGATGTTTTAATACTTTTGAAGTCTCTTATGCTCACCTAGGCTGCATTTATTGAATCATTAATACAGTAAAAACAGTAATATATGCAATTTACAATTAATTTAATTTTCAGCATCATTACTCCAGTCTTCAGTGTCACATGATCGTTCAGAAATCACTCTAATATGCTGATTTTTTTTATTATTATTATCAATGTTGAAAAAAGTTATGCTGCTTATTAATTTTGTGTAAACAGTGATGTATTTTGTTTTATAAGTATAAAGTTCAAAGGAACAGTATTTATTTGAAATACATGAATATTTAGAAAATTTAATTTTCGATTGGTAGTGTATTTGATTCCAGTAATTAAAAGTAAAAAATGTGTGATTAAAATTTTATTCATAATAATTTTGCATTGAAGACTAAACACACAAGTGATTCAAAAGAGCTTTATGTGCGTTTCACTAAGCTTACAGTATGATACTCTAATGAACTTAAAAACACGCTTACAAATATCTAATTTTAAAGGTCCCCTGACATGGGGTTATTTTATTATTTTATAATCTTTCCTGGGTTTCCCTTATAATGTTAGTATGCTTTTTTTCTAGTTCAAAAATAGTTATAATTTAGAAATAAAAGTGTTTTTTTTCTAGCCGGATTTTAGATTTGAACGCTTTGTTTAAGGGGCGTGTCTTTTGGGATTCAGTGGAACCGCCCACTGCTTTGATTGGATGACATGCCTGATTCAAGATCAGCCCATCTGAGCTTGCATTTTCTCAAAGGCAGATTGATATGGCTAGCCACTTGGGGACCATAACTTTAAATTTTTTATTAATTAAATTCCACTAAGCTATTTTTATTGATGCTCTTCTACATCAAATCAAGATTTCTTTGTGCTTATTAACGTTTTTGCACAATACATTCTGGGATTTTTTATTTTTTATTTATTTATTTTTTTTGCGAAACTTGCAATGCTGCATTAAAATTTGACCAAAACTAGTGATCTTCTTCCTGCAAAGCTAGCATTTTTCATGTTTTGGACCAGACCTATAGACTCCTCATCAGGGAAGCTCATCAGGCAAACCGATAATGATCGTCTTCTTCACCACAGAGTGAAAGCCACGTTTCCTAGCATTAGTGACGGTTCGTAAAAACATTCACGCCGAGTCAACTCTTTACGAGGGGGTCGGATTGGATTGTGTGTTTGGCTGTTCAACCATGTCCGTCCTACTTCATTTTCAGTTTCACTTTTCTGGAAACTCTCACCGACTTTTGGGTTTAATCTAATCAGTATCTTTGTCAGAGAAACACTGAACAAATATGGTTTTAGGCCGTCGGCCAGGCGTAAGTGGTACACATCGTTCTGATTCTAATACGGAATGCTGTTGCTGTTGGCACATACATCCAAAGTCCTTTTTCCTTTTGGTCCACATGTGGATCCCAGCACATGGTCATCTGGTCAAAGCCAGAGGTGTACTTTTATCCATGAATGAATAAGGCTGTTAGTTCTGTGTGGAATTGACCATTTCATCACCAGCCGAGACTTGGAGCTGTGCCCTCTATAAAGAAACAAAAGGTAGATCCCAGGGGTTGTTTTGTTGAAAAGAAACTACACATATTCACAGTGATGTCAGATTGCTCTAGGGAGGCAAAGAGAAATAGCACACTGAATACAAAGACTTGGGTATCAAAATGATGTTATATTGCTGCTAACGTTATGATATTTGCACTTGACACTTTGTTAGTTTGTTGATGTTAAAACCATGTAACCCAAATGGATGGAAGTCCAATA
This sequence comes from Pimephales promelas, assembly GCF_016745375.1. Next base: position 20,971,440 of record NW_024121210.1, read on the forward strand.
TGCAATTCAAATACATTAAAGGTGCATTGCACAACATTTCACGTTAAAAATAGCCATTTTTCTAACCTGACGTCATGCGCATTCACGCTAACCTGGCTATGACTGGCAGTTTTGTGTATTCGCCGCCATTCTCCGTATCAGCGTAGACAACTCAAGCGACAAAACTTTGGTCAACTTTCGACAATATTAAAATATGGATTCAAAGAGACCGGCTTGTAGTTCATTCCAAACCCCAACGCAAACTCCACCTAAGAGAACGAAAATAAAACTTTTGTCTAGTGCCAGGCGTCGGAATAAGACGAGAGTCGACATCAGGAAGACTTTCAACAAATGCAGAGATCTCCGGTCTACTCTAGGGCTCAAACGGGATACTATACAAAGTAAACACTTATATTGTTAATGAACGTGTTTCCATAATAATAATCATAAGTGGATACAGTAAACACATAAAACAGTTTAACATAGAGATAGATAGAAACAAAAACCTGAACGTTTTCCCCTCACACACACATAAGTGTGTAATTTACTCAAATGCCTTTCCTTTCATATATTTAAAATGACTTGCAGATTTATAACTTTAATACCTATGAAGACTTGACTTGACTCGGTTGCAGTTTCGCTTGTCGCCAGAGGGGGCGTAGTTCTCCAAAAACTCAGACACTTGCGCAATGCACCTTTAAGGCCTAAATATTTGTTTTTAATCTATATTGGTGCCGTATCGGCCAATTTTATGTTGAGTTTTATCATTTTGGTTGATAATAGATTGTATAACATGCTCATTTCCCCAATATCTGTCCAGTATTATGAAATAAACGGTCCTTTTTTTTGGCCTGTAGCAGAGCACTAGCGAACCAATGGAAATGGCTTTTGCTCCATGTTGTCATTAGTTATCACCTACTCCATTTTCCAAAGTATTTCTGTCTCTCATTTTCTCTCTCACCCCTGGTATCCCTATTGAATTCTTGGCCTGTAGGAGTGTGATCGTGGCAGCAGTGTCAGTTGTAATTGAAATCACATGCGGATCACCTATCATAGTGTTATTATGATTGATCAGGTTTTATGAAGACGTACGAGGGTGGTGCCATGCGGTCAAGGAGTGTCCTTAATGCATTAGTTGCCCTTGAGACCTCATGCAGTTGTTTTTCAATTCAAAAATATTGACTGCCATTGTTGCGTTTCACCTCCAAGCCAGAAGGGGTGCTGTGGTTTTCTAAAAATATTGTTACTTTTACTGTTTAATTCTCGCATACGGTTGGGGGACTGTTTGGATTTTGGCTCTTAGGAAAGACAGTTTTGTCAATGCCATAGTCAAAAAAATACAAAAAAATCTTGCTTTTTGGGGAAGAGTTGTGTGGTTTTTTTCCCCAACTCCCGTCTTTCATTAGTTCCAGATGTGTGCCATTTCTCTCTCTCTCACTTCCTTTTTCTTATCTTTGTCTTTTTCCCCTCCTACATCCCATCCCCATCTGTACACACACTCACGCTGTATATTATTGTGGTTGTTGTAGTGTGTGTTGATGTTAACATGTCAGAGAACAATGATGGCCAGTGTTTTAGACTGAGTGATTGTACAAGAGGGGGAAATAAAATGTTTGAGCTTGTTAGGTCTTCTATCACACACACCAGTCTAGTATTTTCTTTGACTGAACATCTCTTTCTTTTACTCTTTATCTTGTCAGTGTATCTCTTCTGTAGCTTCCCCTATAAAAGTGCTGTGTTGTGGTATGGCACAGCCTTTATTTTTTTAATGGTTTACAAGGCTATTAATGTTTGAGATTGACACAATAATATTCATAAATATAAATAATTTTATATTATTTATTTGTTTAAATGACTTTAATATATTTATATATATTAGGGCTGTCACATGATTAATCGCATCCAAAATAACAGTTTTTGTTTACATAATATATGTGGGTGCACTGTGTATAATTATTTTATATATATAAATACACACATGCTTTTATATATTTAAGAAATATTTTCATGCATATGCTATATATAGATTTATATATAATTTATATTATACATAAATCTAAATATTTTATATCGAAATTAAAAAATTTTCTTAAATGTAAACACAAACTTTTATTTTGGTTGTCATTAATCGCGATTAATCGTTTGACAGACTTTATATATATATATATATATATATATATATATATATATAAAACATGCCTGAACAGCTTTAAAAAATCCTCTTTTTTATGACACCATCTTTATTAAATATTAATTTGAAACTGAAGAGAACCAGGAGCTGGTTTATGTCTCCTGTCAGTGGTTCTGCAGCATGCAGACTAAATAACTTAAACATCTGCAGATGGAAATCCTGTGTGTGTGTGTGTGCAGTATGTTCACCTGTGGGGTAATGCATTAACCTGCTGCACTAGCTGATGGCATGATGCCCAGGTGATGCAATATAGTGACTGTATACTCATATTGTTCAGACAGGTGATGATGGTTGTAACAAACATATTTCCTCTGTGTTTCTCATTCTGCAGTTGAGGTACCAGCATGGGCTTTCCACCCCGGACCTACGTCAGACTTTACCCAACCTCAAAAACTTCCTAGAGCATGGACTACTTGTAAGATGGTGAGTTATATACCATTATTATTGGTGTTTGCTAAGCTGTGGACATAAAGTAAACCTCCATTTGTGATCAGAACACTGGCCAAAAATAGACTTATTTTAAATGATGGACCCAAGCCATATCTAATAGGCTTGGGAGTTGGCTCTTTTGACTTGGCAGTAACCACCTAGCAAAAACCCAGAACATCATAACAACGGCATAGCAACATTCTGGCAACTACTGTACTAAATCACAAAGTGCTTCACAATAAAAGAGGAATACATAACATAAATAAATACATTAGGATCCAAGTAACCAGTGCAAATATACATATACATATACACAGATACATATATATACATACACATGCATATTATATTTATCTTTTTCATAATTCCTATTTTTCTACAGAAAATGTAAAAATATCCATAAAATGTATAATTATTTTCTATATTTATATTTGTACAGACGTTATACAAATATTTGTGTTCTATATTTGTTTTCTATATTGTCTTCTAATAATAATATTCATATTTTTTATATTTTCTTTTCATATTTGTACTTAGATTTTTTAGAAAATGTAAACATATTCTTTCTTCATTTTCATATTTTCTTTACATATAGTCATACATTTTCAGAAAATGTGAAAATCTTGTTTTTATTAATGCCTAGCAAGAAGCTATTTTTATAATTATGTTTTCGAACTGGTAAATCCTTATATCTAAAAGGTTTATAAACAGAACATTTGCTTTCTAAATCTGGAAACTGTTGATATGCACTATGAAGTAACCTAGCCAGCAACAAAATTAACATTTTTTACAAAAGTGTATCCCTTTAAAACCAATGGCAGTCAAAAACACACCGCTAAAAAAGCCTTTCTTGGTTCAGTGATAGATAAACCGTCTATCTAAACGTTAATTTAATAATCTGTGTTTTGAAAGGAAGGAGGCCAGTGTAAGTAAAATGCTTCAGTAACCCCCACCACACCCCGCCCCAAAAGTAAATGTTTAATGGATTGTGGAAACGCTTAAGATGGAACAGATGAAAGAATGACCTTTTGACCTTTTGAACTGTATTGGCAGGAAGTAAAGGAGGAAGTGGAAGTCCGGTGAACAGGCGGTTGCGCTGCGTGGCTAAGCGAACCTGGAGGGCAGTCGTGTTGACTTGACGGTACGCTTAGAACCGTGAAAGAGCAGTTTCCGTCTCCGCTGGGGAGGGGGGGCCGTGTACACAAACACAAAACTGCAGAACATTCCTTTCGCCATCTTCCTTATACGGCCCCGCGGCCGTAAACCATAACTTACAGCACGTTGAGACCCTCGAAGAATCATGTTACGTTATACAGATTGGCGGTCTGCTAGCGTTGACTCCTGAGTGAGTCAAACACGAGGTCTAGACTCGTTCTCCAACTCTCTGGATCCAGAGCTGAAATATGAAACATAGAGTAAATGGATTCTTTTATTTTCCGTTTGTTGCAGACTGCTTTTATTACCCTTGCATCCACTTCCTCCCCTCTCAGTTTAGATAATGTTTCCAGGGCAGGGGCCAGAGATGTGAATTATCGGCGCATAAAAACCTGCGTCAGGGCAGCTGCAGGAGGTCCTAAGAGGGGAATCGCACGGGAAGAAATGGGAATGGTGGGAGTACTGCACAGGTGTACCATGAGAACTTCTGGGGATTCAGAGGAGTTCATTTTGGGAAAATATGAAGATTTATTTTGCCCTTCTTCCTTAATCCCAATGGACGTTTATATAGTAAAGGGAGACGGTGGAGTTTTCGAGACAGGCTTAATGAAATTGTTTGATCTTTTCAAATTTGTTATATAAAAAAACACATACATTGTACATCGCCCCCGATGTGTGAGCGAGTGTGTTCTGCATTTCTAACAACTGAATTTCTGAACAAGAGGTTATTAATATCTGATCCTTTGGCAGAACCGTTGGCTCAGATACCTGGACTCGGCTCAATTTACAGACTGGACGATAAAGTAAAGCTCTTTTTTCAGGGAAAACTAACTTGTTCCATGTTTTTCTGAATAGTTTTGGGAATACGATATTTGACACTATTTAAACATGGCCGGAAACAAAGGAGTTATTTGGTAAATGGTGACTTAAAACAATCAAAATTATTAAAATAAAATTGTACTCAATTCCTACAGAACTTGTTTAGCAAACTTTTGCTGAGAGAATTTAAAACACAGTAAATGATGCCTAGATGATGTTCAGTATGAACAATGCTGATTTGCTTCCTTTCACGTCACACTTGACCCTTAATGGTAAGATTAAAGGGTTAGTTCACCCAAAAATGAAAATTAAGTCATTAATTACTCACCCCCATGCTGTACCAACCCCGTAAGACCTTCGTTCGTCTTCGGAATTGCTTCGGAATAGCGAGAATTGCTATCTGCTTACACTACTTCAGATCGCAATTCTCGCGCATGCGTCGTGGAAATCTAAGGAAATCTCGTTTCTGGCCTACAAGGAAGAAAAGAAATAGTCGAATAAACTCATTACTTTTGTTTGTTTTTTCGCACAAAAAGTATTCGCGTCGCTTGATAAACATATAGTTGAGCCACGGTAGTCACTTGGGATATTTAAACATTTTCTTCATTGACTTTCTGGGCCGTCAAGAGGCAGTCCCTTAGGCAGCCAATGTGGTAGTTATACAGCTCTCAAATTTAATCAAAAATATCTTCATTTGTGTTCCGAAGACGAACGAAGGTCTTACGGGGTTGGTACAGCATGGGGGTGAGTAATTAATGACTTAATTTTCATTTTTGGGTGAACTAACCCTTTAAGTAAAACATTTTTTTTTTTTTTTTTTTAATTTTTTTTTTGAAGATTTGGGTTTTTGTCACAATAGTGTGGGCATGAAACGGAAGTTGTGATCGTCTTTTCTTCCCTATTATGATGTTTATATGAGAGAAACAGCTTCAAAATGGGCCTTGATTTTGTCCACTGGCAATCCAACCACATTGTGGTTTGCTATTGGTCAATCTCATGTGAGTGGGAGGTTGTCCCGCCCTCACACTAGTAAACATGTCATCAGAGAAGAGAAGAGATGTCGCTGCAAGTGGGAGAGGGAGTTATTTTGATTATGCAGGCACATTAAATTACATTTGTAAAAACACTCTTTCTAAAAAATCTAATTTTTTTTTAGATTTGTCAATTTAAAAAAATGTCACATTAAATAATGTTTGCTCAAGTCTATTAGAAATGGCTGACCAACAAAACCCATGCAGAATCTGTGGACTTTGCATTTTCTGATCTGCTTTTGAGGAAAATGTAGAACTTTGTAAAAGACAGGCACTCCTGTATGTTGAGCTTTCTGTGGGTGCAAATTGTATGCAGATTGTGCCATATCTTTCAGTTAGTCTAAAACGTTGAGTCCTGTCGGACAAGCTCAGTCTGCTTATCTCACATCTCTAACTGATCCTTTCACCATCCTGTTGCTGATTGTCAGCGAGATTCAGTCCTCTGGAGCCATAATCAGTTTCATGCGTTCTGGCGGTTTCCATTTCGAGCGGGAACGGTCTGAGATGCCAAGTAGGGAAGAAGAGCAAAACGACGAGAGAAAAAGTCACAGTTTAGAACAGTGGATGGAGTATTAGAAGAAACAGAGAGCGAAGATGGTGAAAGGCAGACGGGGAGGGTGCAAGACATGGTGCCGCTGTGTTAATGGCGTGTCCTGCCGAGTTCAAACCGAATATGCGAAACATTCTCTTATTTATGGCTCAGGACTCTGGCAGCGCTTTAGAGGTCCTGCAGCCCCACTGTGGAGCTCTTGAGGACGGGTAAAGACAGGAAGGCGCAGGGGGGAGTGTGGAAGTGAAGGGGCTGATGTGATTTAACACCCCAGGATGGAAGCTCTAGGGTGGGGTTGGGAGTTCTGAAGAACCTCCTGGAACTCTGGTGAAAGTGCAACACTAATAACCCATAAATCTTCATCTTTTTATCTTTTTCAACCCTTCTTGTTTTTCTTTGGTTCAAATCTAAACCCCACCCACCCAATTTAGCCTATAGCGCTGGCCCAACTTTACAAGCTCCACCCATCTACAGTAAGTCCTAAAACTTGGCACCATAGGTGGATTCTTTTCCATTCATTTTAGAGCATGATTCATCAAGCAACTGTTTTATTATAGATTTTCACAACACGCTTTTGCTAATCCAGTATATAAATGCCTGTCAAATAGTTTGAAGGAAGGCCTGACTCATTACAAACAATGTTTTTAGATGTCCACCCATAGTAATCCCTTAATCCTGGGTACACTTAGAAATATAAGTCCTTTCAATGTTAAAATACCTTCTATTATGCCAGTTTAATGTGGACAACTTTAAGTTAACCAATCTTGGTTGAAACACAGGTGTCTCACATAAAATGATACATTTATTTTGAGGATTCTAAAGAATTGGTGCAAACTGTTGTCCCACAACCAAAAATACATTTAAAAGGTTTTAAAAGGTTTAAAAAGATCCTTCTATCAAATATTGAATCCCACAATAATATTTTAAAAATCAGTTAGCTTAATAGATATATAAAATCATAATTTATTGAGTACTTTCAATTAGGATTTGGCTGTCCCGAACCCTAACCACTAAATTTCAACTTGCAAAAATTATATTGAAATTTTTTTTTTCGTCTTTATTGTTGTTTTTGAAAAAAAAAAAAAAATCTTTTGTATTTCTTTTAAAAAGTGAAAAAAAAAAATCTTTTGTATTTCTTTTAAAAAGTGAAAAAAAAAAACACATTTAGATTTCATTTTTAAATCATGAAACATAATGTAAAAAAATGTGTCCCGCATTTTCTTGTCACTACCAAAACTGTGTTTTAGTCCATTGGCTGAGACTGATTTTAACCACACCCCTACATTTTTAATCAGGAAATATTCTTGTGTGCCTCTCTCTTTCATTGTAGATAGATACCATCATTTTGAGGGAAATGTGTTCAAAAATTCAAACTAATGAATTCTTAACTTTGAAATCAGTATGATTAACTTAATGCCTTTAACAAAGAAAGATTGGATTCAAAATACAACAAATCTTATAAATTACACTTAAAATAGTGTTACAATTGTAATAGTTATTGATTTACCGGTGAAATCTTTTTTTTTTTAAAGCAACAAAAACAAGAATTTACGAAGTAGATGCAAACAAAATATTCACAGGTCTCCTTATTAAATTAATTGTTTCGGTAGTGACAAATTTGCTGACACACGAAAGATGTTCCGAAAATTTCTGAAAATACAATATGATAATTGAACTGCACAATTATTTGAAATGTGTACCTTTGTGGAAAATTTGTGGAAAAATACACATTTTTAAGACGTTTCCAACTCTGACTTTGAACCAGTTCTGTAGAATGACCCATAAACAAAGTAAACACACACACATATCATTTTAATATATATGTAAATATATATACATTTTCAGTTTTATATCAGTTGCTGCTCACAAACAAAGTTATAGGTATTGAATAAAAGTGAAGAAATCTTGGAACTGTCCAGACAGATTTCCACAGTGGGATGAAGCCGTCTCTGTGAATAATGTACTGATAGGTGTTTGTACTTACATCTGGTGGAGCGTCCCTCCATAATTCCATCGGCGTTCCTCCAGTGTTCCTTTATTCTTTACAATCCTCTCAGCCATCCCGCCAAGAAAGCATTCCGATCACAGAACCCAAAGCAGACCCCGGTCGCCATGACAACTTCAGGCATCATACTAAATTTCCGGAAACAGTCTCCATAAAATCTCCATAACATGCAGGATGTGTCGTCGTTTTGAAGCATCATCACTGGTCCGTATCCAGACAGGCAATACAGGAAACAATTTGTCACCCCCATAAACAATGCATTTTCATGTCAATAGGTAAATTAGCGCAAAGGCATTTGTGGGATGCTCCTTGACTCTGAATGAAGACCAGCCCTGCTATAATCTGAAAAAGATGCTTTCTCAGTTTCCAAAAAGAACAGAAAATGTCCTATTTCATTTTCCTACTCATACCCTCAAGCGAATGAAGGAACGCTGCTCCGCTCGCTTGCAAAGTTACATTCTCTCTGAAATTTTCTGTTATATTATTGTAATTAAATAATCGTCAATTAAAATTTTTTTAATTCTATTATTATAATTACATAATCCATTTTTATATAATTTTTATAGTTCTAAAGTGATCTGAATGTCTATGTATTTGTTAGTGTGTTTTTACGCGGACATATTTGCCGGGCCGTTAATGTAATGTTTGTAGAAGAGGTGTAAGGTTTAAAGCAAACATTATTCAAACTATCTTTTTTTTATTTATCGTCGTCCTTTTTAATTTATTTTCACTTCTCACCCAACTGTGGAGAATTTGTGGTTTCCCGAATTCCTCCTGGGTAGTTTGAATCTGTTTCTCGTTCCAGAGTCTGTTTCACAATAATACACACACCGCCGCCACCGTTATTCTTCCACAGCCCCTCCGGTTCGCTCTCGGACCACCACCCATCCTCACACAGGAAGCCCTGAGATACGTTCCCTTCTCTCTGCCAATGGATGGAAGGAAGGGGAGGGAACAGCCTAATTGGCCAATATTAAAAGTCAAATTTAAGTCCAACAGAAAAAAAAAAGTGCTGCATGAAAAATATTATGACGGTTCTGGGAGATCAGTCTGGCATGCTTGAGCGCAAAAAGCCCCCTCGTCTTCTGTCCCGACTCACACCAGCACACATCGGCCCCTTGCTCTTGATTAAGGGTTGCGGTTTGACACATGTTTAGAGGAACTCATTTATAAGAGGAAGCACTGTGTAACAAATAGCCTCCTGCTCCAAACAAAAAATGCTTTATTTTTCCCTGCTAGGGGGGCAGGGGGTGACGTCTAAACACTCGGATAGATGGAGCCCATATGTTTTACATATCTACATAACACATGCATAAATTGGTCGTATTAAAGGAGTAGTTCACTTTTGAAAACACTTTTGCTGATAATTTACTCACCCCCATGTCATTCAAGATGTCCATGTCTTTCTTTCTTCAGTCGAAAAGAAAATAAGGTTTCTTCATTTTTCTCCATATAATGGACTTCAGTGGGAACCAAACGGTTCAAGGTCCAAATACTCCTTTAAGATATTTAAAAATAACCAGCTGTATATATATCATATATATATATATATATAAATGATTTTAGTCTAAGAGATGGAGTTCAACGACAAGTCTTTAGTTGACACGTTTTTGAACGCCACCCTAATGCTTTGCAGATACTGTACATCTGACTGCTGTTTTCAAGTGCTATGGTTTTGCTCACAGTAACATTTCATTTGGACCATCTCTCTCAATTTCACATCTGAACACTGGATCTAATTACGTTCTGAGTGGTCTGCAAGAGTGCAAGAAGAATAATTTGGGAAACCCAATATACGGTACACGACACGCCGTGGCCAACCGTTAGATGTTTGTTTTCAGTGAACTGATGAAGAATTTGGGAGCATGTTTCTTTGCTTATTCTTGGTAATGAAATTCATTGTTGCGGTTGGACAACCTCAAAGCATATAGCAATGGTTCCTGTCCAGACACACAGGAATAAAACCGCATATTTCTCCACCACACATACTGTAGGGCTTTGGGTGAATATCCTCACTGCTGTAATGAAGACACAAAGATTACATTGTGTATCGCCAACAATTGAAAAAAAATCTATGTGAAGAAATAGCAATAATCCATAAACATGTTATGTTGAAACGAGTGGTATTTAGTATTTATTTCAAAACCTTTTAAATCCATTTTTTTTTCTCTCAAATTGTTGATTTTTTTTTCTCATTGTGAGACTCACGTTTTATGTGAGTGTTAACAGTTTATCTACATTTATCCATCCCCATGTCATCCAAGATGTCCATGTCTTTCTTTCTTCAGTCCTAAAGAAATGAAGGATTTTTCTCCATATAATGGACTTCAATGGGAACCAAACGGTTCAATGTCCAAAAGGCAGTTTCAGTGCAAACTACAAACTGTTCACAGGGCTTTAAACGATTCCAAACGATGAATAAGGGTCTTATCAAGCGAAACGATTGCTCATTTAAAAAATAAATAACAAAGTTTCAATTTTATAAGCTCAAATGCTCGCCTTGCTCTGTACTGCGATGTACGTTCGTGACTCCCGTTCGAACTCGTTTATCAAAAATCTTTTTCCGAGTCAATTCGTTCGTTGAATGTATCAATGGGGTATTTTACCTTGAGCCTGACATGCTATTATTTTTTTCTTAATGTAAGATAACTACACTGTTTTAGCATGTATAACTTCGTAGCTTGTTTCAGCTCTCTGAGAAGGATGACTAATCTTATACAATTGTTTTACTTTCTAGATGCCATATTTCAGATGATGTATGTAGTCCAACAGCTGTGTGTGTTTTAGGGGGGTGCGAGTGTATTTGTTTGAGTGTGTGTGTGAGGTTGAGGATCAGAGACTCTTGCTGAGCTCTCCCAGGCTATGAATGTGTGTACATGAATTATGAGATGATCCATCAGCAACAAAGAGCTCCTCTGACATCAGCATCTTCACACTCTCGATTTCTCGCTCTCCCGATTCTGAAGCGAATTAAAGGCGATGGAAAATCATAACCGTGTGCCTCTGTTTCTGTTCTTCTCTCTCAGCGACAGGCACCACGTCTCCATGTCCATCCCCGTCCCTCTGAAGTCTCATCTCAGCGTTTCCACCGCATCCGAAGTGGGATTTCCAACTCTCTCCAGTTCACCTGAACGGGACGTCCAGAAGCGGTCTGGCTCAGATGCCGATAAACGGAAATGCCGAACCCCTCCGCCGAGTTACAACACTACTATGGCGCAACCTGATCCCATGGCCACTCCGGAGATGCCATCAGCGCCGTCCATGGAGATTGCGAGCGTGGAAGTAGGTAAGACTGTAGAAACACATGGGGATGTGGAGACTGTTCCCGAGGCACATACGGAGAAACCTCTGGAAGTACCTACAGACATAGCCAGTACATTACCGTCTGACTCCTCGCCTCAGCACGCAGGGGCCATGAACGGCTCGGCCGTGCCCGGCGGGGGTATGGGATTGGGTGTCGCGAGCAGAGGTGAGCTGTGCTGCTCCGTAGAGCAGGCGGAGGAGATCATGGGCACTGAAGCCACGGGGCTGGGATTGGGATTGGGACTAGGATTAGGGTTGGGATTGGGAGGCGGCGCCAGACTGGACGATTACCCATGCATCCCGGTGGAGCACGCCATCGCAGTCGAGTGCGACGAACAGGTTTTGGGAGAGTTCGACGCCGCCGGGATCGAGGAGGTCTCGCGGCGCATCTATGCACTAGAGAACATGTCTAGCTTCCGACGGCCTCGAAAGAACTCTGAAAAATAACTGGGATGCAGGAAAAACGGGTCAGAGAGTGACGGGTGTCCAAGTTGGTTGGTGACACAAGGCTGAGCCTGCGTAATATTTCACCCTGACTGTAACAAGTATAGACATTGCATAAAGAAATATATTATTATTAATATTGTTATAATAATCATTAATATTATTAGGAAATATCTGGAATATTGACCAATTTGCACTTCTCAAAGCATTTCTATAATCCTTTAAAGTGAAATAAAGAGAATGTTTGTGGTTGAAATGCGTGTTGGACGTCTTTCTGGGTGAATGGATGCGCAGTCTTAATGGGATAGTTCACCCAAAAATGAAAATTGTGTCATCATTTATTCACCCGAACGTCGTTACAAACCTGTGTGACTTTTATTCCTCTGTGGAACACAAAAGAAGTCATGTGCAGGGCTCCAAACTTAATTATATTCCTTTAATAGTTTGTTTAATTTGTACAGATTAATTTAATAAAATAAAAAGATATAAATGGCAATATTAATATTTATTATCATTATTATATATTCATTTTGAACGGGTACCAAAAAACTTAAGTTTGAATGTGGCCTGAGGCAATTAATGGAGAGATTAAAAAAAAATAACAACTATAAATGGTTTTATATCCTTGTGCTCAAGCTAATATTGATCAGCAATTCAAAATGCTAATATTAAAATATTTTTAAAAGGTAAAAATCACTGAGATATGGAAGCTTGTTTCCGCCACTGAATAAAAATAAATAAATAAATAATTGCGACTTTTAATCTCACAGTTGCGAGATATGAAGTCAGAATTGTGAGAAATAAAGTTGCAATTGCGATATATGAAGTCACAATTCTGAGAAATAAAGTCGCAATTGCGAGAAATAGTCTTAATTCTGAGAAATAAAGTCACAATTCTGAGAAATAGTCGCAATTGCGAGATATAAAGTCGCAATTCTGAGAAATAAAGTCGCAATTGTGAGATATAAAGTCGCAATTCTGAGAAATAAAGTCGCAATTGCGAGATATAAAGTCGCAATTCTGAGAAATAAAGTCGCAATTGTGAGATATAAAGTCGCAATTCTGAGAAATAAAGTCGCAATTGCGAGATATAAAGTTGCAATTGTGAGGAAAAAAGACAGATTTGCGACTTTTTTTCTCACAATTGCTGGTTTACATCTCACAACTCTGACTTTATAACAAATTATTGCGAGTTTATATCTCGAAATTCTGACATCTTTTCTCAGAATTGTGAGAAATAAAGTTGCAATTGCGAGTAATCAGGCCAATTCTAAGGGGAAACTTTTTTTCCCCTCAGAATAGTTTATATCTCACAATTCTGACTTTACAACACGCAATTTCGACTTTATATCATGTATTTCTGACTTTATAATAGGCAATTGTGACTTTATATCTCGCAATTTTGACTTTATAACGCGGAATTCTGACTTTATATCACAGAATTCGGAGAAAAAAAGTCCGAATTGTGAGATAAAAAGTCCCAGTTACCTTTTTCATTTTTCATTCTGTGGCGAAAACAAGCTTCCATACTGAGACACTTTTCAGAATGTTACATTTCTGCTTTCGTGTTCCAAAGAAGAAAAAGTCATGCAGGAATGGAACAACATGATGGTGATTATATTATGACAGAATTTGTGAGTGAACTATCCCTTTAAATGCCACGCAGTGTTACAGCGGGAGCTCTGGACCACCCGGATCCACCTGAGAGCAAACCCTGATATATCCCAGGCCATGGGACGGCTGTTGGTCAGGGTGGGCGGAAAGGGCGAGGAATGTCCGCGTGCCAATGACACCCTTTCTCATGCTGACACACCCGAGTCTTGCCTCAAGAAGATGAAAAACATGCACACACATATTGCGCAAAGCTCCGTTTTTCCCAGTCTGACTGTTGCGAGACCTTGTATTGTTCTCTCTGATATCCTGACAGCTGTGCTTCACACACACACTTTGATGCCTTGTCAACACTGGATGTGAGTGGCACATCACCACCTAACAAATCTCAATAGCTCCTATAACCAACAAATCTGTCTACACTTGAAGTGTTCATTGTGTCGCATTGATGACGGCCCGTTTTCATTTTTGCACCCAATTCTCAAATGTTTTTCTTTTAAAGACTTTCGCCAGTTTAAATTTTGTGTGTGTGTGTGTGCTGTACAGCCACTCCAGCTTTGTTTCCCATCTGTTTAATGTAAAGAAATCGATTACATGAATTAATTAAAGTCATCTTTGGTTTTTTAAACATATAAATAACCTATACAAAGTAAAATGGCATACCTATGTGGAAACATGCGACATCAGAATAGACATGGTGTAAAAGATCTAGATTACCATGGGCTTAAATAACAGTTTAGGCAAAATCTAAAGGTGCTTTAATGTCAATGATCTTTCCCACTGTATACAGTTATTCAGCTATCAGAAACACCAAAATACTAATGATGTGCACTGTACACTGTTGAAGAGGAGCAGGATGGCCGTTCCTCTGTATTCAGTGCGGTTCTTTCTTTCTTTTTTTATCTCGATCATGGCATTAATCCTCATTGTTTTGTGTAGCACACTATTCTTCAATGTAATTTCCTCTAAAAACAATATTCATCCATCTGCACAACTTTTAAAAGCCATTTTGTGTTTTTCCCTAAGCAGTATTTAATTCTTATATTTATAATTTGGTGTCCTTTACTCTAATCTGCTTTTCAGGTATACACTAGAGTCCATAAGAATCACATCGTGAATGTAATAAACACTCTTAAGGAAAGGTCTACGTTGTCAGGAAGGACTAGTAATGGTTGACTTTTACATTATTTCATCCTGGCCTGATACCCTGTCTCTTTGAATGACTGTTGATACATGATGTATTTAAGACAACTACAAAGAAATGTGTTTCCATAAATTGCTGTGACACTGTACATATACTTTTGTATGAAAGGTGTTTTATTAAAGACCAGTTACATGATATGGCTTTGAGCATTTTTTCTTTCCACAAACCTCAATGAACTGAAGCAATGTTGTAAAGAAGAGTGGGCCAAAATCCGTTAACAGCGATGTAAGAGACTGATATCGTCATACAGAAAACACTGACTGCTAAAGGTGGTTCTACAAGCTGTTAAAGGGATAGTTCACTTTGAAATTAATTTTTGGCATGTTTTAGCTTACCTCAATTGGCATCCAAGATGTAGGTGTCTTTGTTTCCGCAGTAGTTTCAATTTTGTTATTTTTAGGTCAAACCGTTCTTGTCAGTCAGTCATATAATGGAGGTCTATGGTCACCACCACAAATAGCATGCACAGAGAAGTCCACAGAGAAAAACAATATAAATATTGTTCGTTTTCTCACACAAACCGCTCGTTTCGTGTCTTAGGACATCAATATGTACTTACATTTACGAGTCATTAAATCATGATTAACTTGGACTTCTCTGTGCCGACTCTTTGAGGTGGTGACCATAGACCTCCATTATATGACTGACAGATAAGAACGGTTTGACCTAAAAAATATAAAAATTGAAAATACTGCGGAAACAGACACCTACATCTTGGATGCCCTTGAGGTAAGCTAAAACATAACAGAAATTAATTTCAAAGTGAACTAAACCTTAAAATCATTGCACAGATTGGTTCTTCTAACGCTATGGCATTAACCAATCAGACATACTTCCTAATCCATGTAATCATATATTTCGTACCCTAGCCTGCGTTTGCCCTTCTATATTTGTATGTAGTACTGTATATTTTAGCACAATATAGGGTCATGTCAATTGATTACATTAATTCTGTTTAAGCCCTATAAATAATCGATAATGTGTGATTCTGTGGCAGATGTAATCATTTGGTGCTGTTGTTCTCACAGAGTGCTGCTACTTCAATAAATCGCTCTGCAGGAGACGCCTAATGTGAACACGACCACGGATAAACAGTGTTCTGTTTCCCAAGACAGAGGAGCTGTGGAGTGAAGACTCTTTCAGACTGGACAGTGTCCTTCTGGACAGCTAATCCACTGCAGGTGTGAGGAATTCTGGGATTGAAGGCAGATCTAGCAGTTAGCTTCGCTGGAAAATCACGTCACCCCATCAGAGAAGCAGGTGACGGCACTGCCACGGCAACCGGATTGCTGGAATGTGTGAATGTGAATGTGTCTGGTGTATTATTATGGGATAGGGAGACCGCATTAGAAAACTTTCTTGAACTCTTCATGCTGTCATGAGAGTGTCACTGATTTGGCTTTTTTGACTCTTTTTTGAGGTTATTTTCATCTCTTTTTGAAGGATGGGCACAGTCATGCTTGAGATTCAATAATATATATATATATTCTTGCATAAATTCCATGCTGAATATGCTTGACTGTAGATTTTGATCAACTAAAAACAGAATACAAAACAGTGCAACATGCAAAAATACACTATATAAAACAAAATATTGCAAAAGACATATAATGAAGCTCGTTTTTGTTGTTTAGCTTAAAGGGTTAGTTCACCAAAAAATGAAAATTCTTTCAGTATCTACTCACCCTCATGTCGTTCCAACCCCGTAAGATCTTCGTTCATCTTCTGAACACAAATTAAGATGTTTTTGATAAAATCCGCAAGCTTTCTGATCCCTCCATACCATAAACTGCAATATTATTAGCACTTTCAAAGTCCAGAAAGTTAAAATAGTCCATGTGACTACAGTGGTTCAACCTTAATGTAATAAAGTGACAAAAATACTTTTTGTGCATAAATTAATGATTTTATTCAACAATTTCTTCTCTTCAGTGTCAGTCTCTGATGCTGTTCCAGTTGTAAACGCGCTCTATGCCAGAACGGCGCACAAAAAGTATTCTCGTCACTTATAACATTAATGTTGAACCACTGTAGTCACATGGACTATTTTACTGAAGTCTTTACTACCTTTCTGGGCCGTGAAAGTGCTAATTGCAGTCACTTGCTGGTTCAGAAAGCTCCCGGACTTCATCAAAAATATATTAATTTGTGTGGCGAAGGTACGACATGAGAGTGAGCAATTAATGACAGAAATTTCCCTTTGGGTGAACTTACAGTACACTTTTAACTTCTTTTGCCATCTGAACTTCAAGAAAAAGACAAAAAATCTGTTATCTGACAGTGTGAATTTTATACGTCCATGTTTGCAGTAAATTTGGTGTGAAAACACCAAGAGACCGCCATGTTAATGCAATGCAGCTCCTCCTTGTTGAGTGTGTTCTTGATCCCCTGTATGTTAATTCAGCTCATTCGTGCACACTCTTAGAAAAAAGGGTTCTTTGGGGTTCTATATATGAAGCATAGGGTTCTTTACTCAACTCCAAAGGAACTTTTATGCTAAAAAAGGTTCTATAATGACAAGAAAGAACCCTTTTGGCACAAAGGTCCTTTATAGGTTATTATTCATTCATATATTACATTACATTATTCTGCAACATTTTGTAGTTGAAATTAAATTATTGTTTATTAAAAACTTAATATCACATTTTAATCATGAGATTTTTGGAGGATAAAAATTGAAATGTCACTCTTCACGATTAATTTTTTAACCCCCATATCTTGAATTTTGTGATCATTCACATGCATTGCATTTTAGGGGTTCCAAAAACGTAGCGCTTTAGAACCTTTTAAGGTTCTATATAGAACCTTTTCGTCTAAGAGTGTGTGTGCTGCAGTGAAATCAGTCCAGTTAGTGTGTGTGTCTGCTTTTCTGTTCCTCATCATCAGCACCTCACAAAAGCGTCCAGCACCCAATGGCCTCAGAGACACACTGCATGCTCAGCCTGTGCACGATACTGTAAAAACCTATATTTGGTTTACAACAGGACAATAACACCTCTACATGATGGGAGTGCGATGTGAAAAAAGAGGATTGTTGAGAAGTTTCAAATTTAAAGTAGTGCTTTAATACTTTTGCAATCTTTATTCGCTAACGGCAAAGTGTCTCATTCAGCCGATAAATTCAAGGCAACAAAAATGTCTAATCATTGTAACCTTTTATATAGTTCTATGACTCTTGATGTAAAGTCTAGAAAAAGTCTAGTTATTTAAAAATAACATAGTTGTCACGGATATAGCCTAAACCCTCTTCAATCAAATCTTCAGACATTCGGGATTCCCGAGGACATCGTTTCAGATTGAGGTCCTCAATTAATTTCTCGTGTCTGGAATTCCAAGCTCTTAAATATCTGTAACTTAAAGGGATAGTTTGCCCAAAAATGTAAATTCTGTCATTAATTACTCACTCTCATGTCGTTCCTTTCGTTTCGTTCATCTTCAAAACACAAATGAAGATTATTTTTGATTAAATCTGAGAGATTTCTGTCCCTCCATAAAATTAATTTTCTCATAATGCATCTGCTAATTTTCTGCAATCTATTAATATATTTGACTAGTTAGCATAAGTCTTATTGAAGGCTATTCCATCTTGCCATCCAATCAGCTGTCGCCGCTGTTACGGCTCCCAAAACAACAAATCACTTCTCGAAAGCTCTTGGCATTCTGGACGTGTTACACAGTTAAGCCTCATTGCTTAAGAACACATCATGTTTTTACTCAAAACCCTTAATGAGACTGAACTTTGCTTGTTCTCTCAGTCTCTCTGC
Source organism: Pimephales promelas (assembly GCF_016745375.1). The sequence continues at coordinate 20,989,925 of NW_024121210.1, forward strand.
GGCCTCATGTTTGGCCTCTTGAAATGCATTTGAGCGGAACGGATATTACTGGATCAATATCAGTATTTAAATTGGACCGATTTGGGGCACGTAAGCTCCAAAAAGAAAAACAGTCAGTCAGGTGACCATGCTCCGCGACCTCTGCTGGAAACGAGCGCTTTGGACACAATGGCCTGAGACTGACGTCAACTCATTACACCCTGACAAGCTCAAGTTCACATTTTGTGTTAAATTAACACTTCCACACTACGTGGTTTTCTATAATCACCTTTAAGCATGTGCCGATGACGTAACTGACACCAGGCGTAAGAGTGGGCAACATGGAAAACTCCCTAAGTCACAAAAGACTAACCTTTGTTTAACAATAGGTAACAAAATCACCGTAATCCCTCTCATAATGGCACAGGCGGATCATATTTACAGCATATGCCTTTGTGTGTTGAAATTTGGATGTATATGTTATCTTAGACCATGTGTGGATGTTTCTTTGTGCGTTTCCTGCTTTATTTGTGACTAGCGCACCATCCGTCATCTCTTTCTCGTATTCTGTTCTTTTTTCGGTTTCGGCTTTTATTATAGGTCAGAATGCTTTTGTGTGATACAGAATGACTGTGCAGCTCGGCCGCTAGCCTGAACCAATCCAGCATCACGGATATTAAAGGAGAACTCCGGTCAATTGAGCTCATTTTTTTGTACATTTGGAGTGCTGTCAGTACAGACAAAAATGACAAAAATCGGTGTTGCCTACACCATGTTATCGTCTTTTTAGACTTGAAACCTGCTTTTAGCCTCTTAACATCCTTGATTTGTCATTATGAGTGCACAGCCATGTGAGTTGTGTTATTAAGAGTGACCACAATCAATCTGACTGTAATGTAGACAATGTTGTATTATGATTAAAGGTGCATTGCGCAAGTCTCTGAGTTTTTGCAGAACTACGCCCCCTCTGGCGACAAGCGAAACTGCAACCAGTGGTGTGCACGCTCACGGACAACACACACACGCTTGCACGAGCTGTTCATAACCAAAGGAGCATCAGCTGCACAAATCTTACAGTCATAATGTCTTCAGAGGTAATAAAGTCATAAATTAGCAAGTCATTTTTAATATATGAAAGGAAAGACATTTGAGTAAATTACACACTTATGTGTGTGTTATGGGTAGTAGAAAACTTCAGTCTTTGTTTCCATCTATCTCCATGTTGAACTGTTTTATGTAGGGATGCACCGATATGAAAATTTTGGCCGATACCGATAATTCTTTATATTTGAAAGCTGATAACCGATATATCGGCCGATAAATTTAAATTCAAATTTTTATCTAATTTTGAGAGCCTGATTTCAAAAACAAAAGTCTCACAATTAAATACATGTCTCAAGCGCACGATTATAATGATGTTCTCATTATAGTGTTGATGACAGATTTGCGCTGCACATGTTGTAACGAACCGTATTTTAATTTTTAAAAATCTCTTTTTAAAGATATTTCAAGAAAATCAAAATTATAAACAGTGCTCAACAAGTGTCTCAGCTGAAGGGAATAATACATTATTTATCGGCTATTAATATATATCGGCCACATTTTCTTACAAGGCCGATAACGATAACATTAAAAATGAACATATATCGGCCGATACCGATATGCTGGCGGATAAATCGTGCATCCCTAGTTTTATGTGTTTACTGTATTTACTGATTATTATTATGGAAACACGTTCATTAACAATATAATTTATTGCTTTGTATAGGATCCCCGTTTGAGCCCTATAGAGCGGACAGCCTTGTTGAAAGCCTTGTCGTACAAAGTGTAAGTTGTTTTTGATTCTAGATTTTTATTTTAAATGAATTTAACAGAACTGTTTGACAAATATATGACAAGTTTGTTTTCATAAGATTGCATAAGCAATGAATTGTGCTACATTGTTTCATTTTTAGGTCTTATTTTACTACTAATTTAATGTCTTCTCTACACTGAACTACTTTTTATATGTGGCATCCATTCTGTAAAAAAAATAATTCCTGTCTGACTTATTGATGAAAATATCTGATGTTCCCAGATTATGATCATAGTGAATGCTATCTACACAGTTTCCACATAACCTCCTTGATATGCCGATCCATTAGAGGAGTGAATTAGACGTTGAATTAATTTGCTATTGTTCTTTCTTCTCTAACTCACAGACGCCGTTACCTTCCAGAATGAAGCGAATGCCTCCCTAAATACATTGGACTCATCATAAAGGTTTCGGTCGTGTTGGAAACTGATGTTTTTGGCAGATCCCTATACATCTGCAGCTCTGATGACAGGTTAAAAGATGGACACTTTGAATGATGGAGGACAGGAAAAACCGGGGTAACGTGTGGAAATGACGAATGGAGGTGAGAACAGATGAAGCTTAGAAGAAGGGAGTGTTGGAGAAGAAAGATGTGCTTGATATTATGTTTCAGGTCAGAGGGGGCAAATGAGGCTTTGGCACCAGGCACACCAAGGGTTATCTGGGTTGGCCTGACACTCATAAACATATAGCTCTCACCTGATAGTGCCGTACAGTGTGTGCTTCAGGGGGGTTTCCGTGGTGGTCTCTTTCTCTGACTCCTTCTGTCTACACACAGAGTGGAATTCCTTCCAGTCTACTGAAATGCTTCACTATCTGTAGAGTAACACTATGGAAACATTGGGTTTGGCTTTTCTAACCTCCTGTGACTAGAGCTTTGAAACTTAGAGCCAAACCATTTTAAATTTATTTGATGGGTTTGTCTTGACAGTTTCAACTTGAAAATACCAATTTATATACATATATTTCTAAAACATTAGACCGCTCTGTCCTTGCCAAACCCAAAAGTTGGTTTTGTGTGTCTGGGAAATCGAGTTAAGCCAGCCATTTATAGATATGTCACCTTACATAGGCTTTAACCTGATTTAATGATTGCTTTTTTTTTCTACTACATTTTACTTTGATAGCTTCATCAGGCAGTTCCTAAAAACTTTTTTTTTAATGAAAATCAGCTGAGCTTAGATGTCTGTAACGTAAAACATTTTATTATATTATATATTTTTTTATTTTATTACAAATAAATAACAGTATTTTGATCATTTACAGCCATTTCATTCATCTTTTTTGACTGGTGCTTGGGTTTCTAACTCTGGCATCAAATACTACGGAAGCATATTGCATTTACTTGAAAAAAAAATTTACTCTGTTTTTCTGAATTAACGAGTTAATTGTCTCAGAATTACATGATAGTTTTTCATAGAAAAAAGTTTTTACTCTGTTTTTCTAAATTAACAAGTTAATTATCTCAGAATTACGTGATAGTTTTTCATGGAAAAAAGTTTTTACTCTTTTTCTGAATTAACGAGTTAATTATCTCAGAATTACAAGATAATTTTTCATGGAGAAAAGTTTTTGCTCTGTTTTTCTGAATTTATAAGTTAATTATCTCAGAACTACGAGATAATTTTGCAAGGAAAAAAGTTTTTACTCTGTTTTTTTTAATTAATGAGTTAATTATTTCAGAATTACAAGATAATTTTTTATGGAAAAAGTTTTTGCTCTGTTTTTCTGAATTAACGAGTTAATTATCTCAGAATTCTAAGATAATTTTTCATGGAAAATACGTTTTGCTCTGTTTTTCTGAATTAACGAATTAATTATCTCAGAATTATGAGAATTTTTCATGGAAAAAAGTTTTTACTCTGTTTTTTCTAATTATTGAGTTAATTATCTCAGAATTACGAAATCATTTGTCATGGAAAAAAGTTTTGTTCTGTTTTTCTGAATTAACAAGTTAATTATCTCAGAATTACGAGATGATTTTTCATGGAAAGCACACATTTTTTTCCATGACAAATTATCTCGTAATTCTAAAATAATTAACTCGTTAATTCAGAAAAAAAGTGCGGATTTTTGTTCTTCAAGTGAATCCAATACGCTTCCGTAAAATACACACTTTTTTGTTGTTTTTTTGAGAATCTACCCATTAAGCGCTGGTGCAAAAGAGTAATGCGTTTGGATTATCAGGAGTCATGCCTTGTCAGTAAATGCATTTGCTGACTTTCTTTAATGGAGGACACCACCACATTCGTTACTTCACATCTTTTCAGATTTTCATAACATGCCAAGCCATTTCCTTCTCCTCTCACTTTGTCCCCAAAGGAGCCATCATCAGATTCACCCGTTGCATCGGCTCGCTAGCAGTGTTGGATGTCGATGTGCTTCATTTCTCCAAACTCTCATTGTTTTTGATTGTGTTTTCCCATGTGTGCATTAACAGCTGTTATTAAATACGAGCCTTCATTTCCATCATCAGAGGGACACATAATATATGATTTATATTGAGACATATGGAAGATCCAAGTGGGATTGTTAATGGTTTTTGCCAAGTTTGCATTCTTGGCATAATGACACAGACTTCTGTGCAATGGCTCGTGTTATCTGTGTCGTAGACATTCTGTGTTTATGGTCTAATTTCCATGTGGTCAGAGCGAGTGATGTGAATGCATTCTTTTGAGGACCACATGGCTTTATTTTTTCACTTGGGAGATGAAGAGCATGCCAAGTCAGATCTTCTCTTCATAACCCCTGCTGAGGGATCCAGGACTGTGGCTGGCCTGGCAAGCGAAGCCCATTCCTCACTTCCTGCCCAGCCTTTTTTCTCTGCCCATCAGACTCGGCTCAGTAAATTATAGTTATTCAAGCTCTTGTGAAATCCATCGACGCATTAGTGAGATACTTGATTTTTTTCTGTCGGCTACTTTCTTCTCGTTCTCTTCTTTGTCTCACTCATTATAGAAGTAAAATTGTCTTTGGTTTGTGAATGTTTGCAGCTGTGGTGCATTGCTGTGTCAATTTAAAAAGAGAAACAAGCTACATGGCCTTGGTGCCATCAAGGTTGGTTTGCGCTTCTTGGATCCATGGGGCCTAAAACTTTTTGATCTTAAATCTTTTCTTTGGTCTTGGAAAGAAGAAAATTGTTAAAATCTTAAAGCTTCTTGAAAATAAAATAAAATCTCTTAATATTGGCAGTTTTTACCAAGGGTCAAGGGTTTGGCTGGTTAGCATGGTACTGCTGCATATAATAAATATGATTATTAGATGTTTTTGGAGGGCTATATATAAAATAAATGTTTATGTGAGAAAATAAATCTAAATAATTCAGTAGTTTCTTCTAGTTTCTAGTGCTCGCTAGTTTAACTCAAGACTGTTTGTGGAAAACACTACCGGCAGACTAATATTCAGCCTGTCCATCTGTTCTTATTTGTGCTTATTATACATACCTTGCAGTGGACATGACCTTTTAATCCAAAGTCAAGATATGAATTTGGATAGCTGGTGCTTTTGAAGATAATTATCATGTGAGGACGGACGCCTCTCGCTACCTGACTTTGAAATGGCTTCTTTTGCTGTGACATTCGATATTAGGGCACAGCGGGGGGAAAAAACAATTAGCTAAAATGCTACGGGTAAACACGATACCTTCATTATAAGGGATTTTCAGCATTTTTGCTGATGAAAGTAGCCAGTGCTGCCATTTTTGTTGATAATGACAAAAATAATCACCCCTGAAAATGAGGCTGTCATCTTTAGCTTCATGGCAAGGAATGGACATACACATGGACACACACACACACACATATTTTCATAGTCATGTTTTTCTTTAAAATTGGTAATAACTGTAAGCTTAATGGTGTAATAGGGCTATTTCAGACTTAGGGAAATGTGATATGAGAGATTAACTTTCAAAGGCTCCTTCTGACTAGATTACCATTAGCTGTGTTTTCAAGATGACCAGTCAACTTGCATAATGTAAATGAATGCAAAGTTTTGTGTAAGATTATGATGTTGAAATGAAGAGATTATAGTATATCAAATTAAGAATAATAATTTAATACATACTTAAAAACAGTCTATTATGCCTAATTACAAGTAACAGTAACACTTTACTTGAAGGGGTGTGCATAAGACTGACATGACACCTTCATAATCATGACTTGACATATGTTTTATGCATGTTTGGGACAACTGTCATTAAGTGTCATTCGCTCAGTTATGACATTAATGCAAATATGACATTGTTTGAGATGTCTTTGTTATGACATCTTGACATAAACCATAAACATCATAACCTGTCAGTGTCTTTGTCACGACAACTTGACATTACTAAGACAACACAACCTGTCATAAACAAGACATAGCAGATTAATGATCAAACTTAAGAAACCACCTAGCTTTATTGGTTAACATTTCATTAAACGGTCTGCTGGTTGGTTTTGACAATGGCTTCATGACAGCTTTATGAATATAACTTTTTAATGACAAATTCAGTGTGTACCACTGTAGTTGAGGTCACAAACAATATTCATGACACAGTTGTAATGGCCTCATGTCAAAGCCAACCACATAACAATTTAACTTCATTGTATGTCAAAGTTGTCATCTTAAACAATGTCATATTTGCATTCAAAATGTCATTATTGAGCGAAAGTATAAGTGTTACCCAAGTGACTAACCCTAAACCGAACTCTAACTCTATATAGTAAGTACATGTAGTGATTATTACTTATTTGACTAAGTACAATGTAAATACATCACCTTAAAATAAAGTGTAACCAAACAAATTAGTATTATTTATATTAAAAAAAAGTATAGGCTGCAGCCTTAGAAGACAGCTGACTATGTATACGGGAAACAGCGAGGCAGTTTCTTAGGTTTCTGTAACAGAGCTTAATTATATTATGCTGGTTTAATCACAAGCACGTCCAGAACATTCGAAATTAGAATTTTTTGGCCCAAAAAAACTTGAGCTGCAGCTGGACCGAATACAAATTCTTTCAGCAAACGGTCTTGTCTAAACCTATTACCGCTGTCTGTAACTGTCAAGTCAAGTCTTCTTCAATCTATCACTCATCTTTCCCATAAACAGATTCCTGAAAGCTGTCAGAAAGAATCTGAGTAGTTAAACCCAAATTGTTTGTTGACTCACTCGCAACAGTCTGATTAACTACTGCAAATACAGAGGAAGAGCCAGAAATATGATTAAAGCCTTCAGCTCGACATAAAGTGTATGTACGTACATGTGTATATATGTACAGAAGGTCATTTGGTGGGTTTGATTTCCATCAGTCATTTTAGTCCATCCACCTTTTCTTAATCTGTGACAGATGTGTGTGTGTGTGTGTGCCGAGGGAATGCAATGCAGACACTGTAAATAGCTCATGTTTCATACACATAGAGGTTAAAGGGTCAAAGGTAACGGTTGTGAAAGGCTTTCATACTGTGTCGATTTATCCCTGCTGTTGTTTACACAATCAGAGCTCCTGATCTCTGGTTTCTGGCTCTTTAACTCTCGTCACCTCAGTCTGAGAGCCTTTCACTATGGCCTGGAATATACTGGGATATCACTTGAATATGGCTCAAATTGTTGTGTTTGATTGAACAGGGTCACAGTAAAAAAATATATAGCCTATATATACTGGTTTGTTTAAAATTTTAGACTTTCTTAAAAGAAAAAAGTACGAATATTTTTTTGTAATGAATGTTGTTTTCAAGTAAAACATCTTTCTTGCTAAAACACGACGTACTTGTATTAAATTAAGACATATCTTCAGAGAATGAATATTGAATTAAAGGAGTATTTCACTTTAAAAAAAAATATTTTTGCTGATAATTTTCACCCCCATCTCATCCAAGATGTCCACGTCTTTCTTTCTTCAGTCGAAAAGAAATTAAGGTTTTTGATGAAAACATTCCAGGATTTTTTCTATATAATGGACTTCAATGGGGACCAAAAGGTTCAAGGTCTAAATCAGAGTTTCAGTGCAGCTTCAAAGGGCTTTAAACGACACTAGACGATGAATAAGGGTCTTATCTAGCGAAACGATCACTCATTTACAAAATAAATAAAAAAGTTTATAAGCTCAAAATGCTCGCCTTGCTCTGTTCTGTGATGAGCGTTTGTGACTCTCCTGTTCGAACTCGTTCATCAAAATGAACGAATATTTTTTCGAGTCATTTGGTTTAGAACGAAATGACTCGAAAAAAAAGATTCGTTCATCCTTTGAAGCTACACTGAAACTCTCATTTGGACCTTGAATCATTTGGTTCCCAGTGAAGTGCATTATATGAAGAATGTTTTCATCAAAAACGACTGAAGAAAGAAAGACATGGACATCTCGGATGGCATGGGGGTGAGTGAATTATCAGCAAACGTTTTTTTTTTAAAAGTGAACTACACCTTTAATGAAGCTTAACTGAATTTGGATGGATGGATATTCCATTGATATGCTCCATTGCTCCTGTGTTGCGCGTTTGTTTGTGTCGCATTTATGATGATGTCACAGCAATAGAGGGTGTGCAACCATAACAATGAGTCTAGAACCCCACCCCCTTTGAAGCGATACTAAAATCAGATAGATGGATAGATCATTTTTATACATGGAAGACAGTTCACTAGATTGCAATTGTTACTTACACTCTAAAAAATGCTGGGTTGTTTTAACCCAATTTTGGGTCAAATATGGACAAACCTGAAATGTTGGGTTAAAAATGTAATGTAAAAATTTAACCCAACGGCTGGGTTAGTCCATATTTGACCCAAAGTTGGGTTAAAACAACCCAGCATTTTTTAGAGTGTACGCTTCATGATGTCTGTAAGAACAAAAATGTGTAAAATAAACTGTAAAGACAATTCTTTTCGTAGGACAGGCCATTGGGGGCAGCAGTGGGATCCGCTTTCATCTCTCCGGATAAAGAAACATGGTAGATCTCTAAAGAGACGGTCAGGTTACACATTCACCCCAACAGTAGCTCGCATCTGTCTGTGGAGTGTGAGTTGAATAATTATTTACTACGTCCCAGGTGGTCTCTCGGTGAACTGAGCCCCATCAGAAACTGTGAGTTGTGACTGGGTCACCACAAAGTGCTTCCACCTTTCCACTTTGGATTGAACAATGGGCACCCCAATCCAACTGAATCCAGAAGGCTGTCTGTCTTTTCCTTCCGTTCCGTTCTTCGCCTCCACACCTGCCTTTTTGTCTCCTGTTTTCCAGGAGCCGAATGAAATGAAATAGACAGATAGGGCAATAAATGGTTTGGCCTCGTCGGCCATGGCCTGTTCTGCGTTAAGACATTGCCATCCCTCTAGATTCGGGAACCCCGCTGGCACGGAACTTGTGCTAAATCCAAACCGGTCCTTTTTTCTGCACAGCGTCAGGAATGGTTTCAGAAGAGGCTGGATAAATGTGGTCTTAAATCCTGGTAGGGGGGAATTGTATTTTATTTACTGTGTGTACTCTGTGGAGCACGACCCGCCACTTGGGCGTCTACGTTGTGATTGATGGACTTAATCAAACCCTCCCATGGCTGATGTCTTTAATATTACATGCTTCTCAAACTCACTTCAAAGACTTGAATACGGAGGTTGCAGTATTTCATTGAATATGTCCATGAGCTACCTGATGGATTCCAACCTGACGGAGATGCATGCATTTCTTTCTTTCTTGATCTTCTTTTGAGATCTTTAGAGATTTGGCTGGTTTTGGTGCAGATATGGTACAATGTGAGAACATTTCTCAAACTATATATACACCATACCTGTCAAAAAATGTGAAATATCTTTTTTCACAATTTTATCAAAATATCTTTGAAAGAAGTCTCCTATGCTTACCAAGGCTGTATTTATTTGATTATTTATTGAAAATACATTAAATATTATTAAAATTTAAAATAACTTTTATATTTTAGCATATTTTATAATGTATTTTTTAGGGCTGTCAAACAATTAATCATGATTAATCGCATCCAAAATAAAAGTTTGTGTTTACATAATATATGTGGGTGCTCTGTATAATTATTTTATATATATATATATATATATATATATAAAATACACACACATGCTTGTATATATTTAAGAAATATTTTCATGTATATACTGTATAAAGATTTATATATAATTTATATTATATATAAATATCAATAAATATCATTATTGTATATATAAATAATATTTTTATCTTAAATATACGTGCATGTGTGTATTTATATATATATACAAAATAGTTATACACAGTGCACCCACATATATTATGTAAACACAAACTTTTATTTTGGATGCGATTAATCGTCTGACAGCCCTAGTATTTTTTCCTGTGAATTTGTAATTTGTAATGCATTACAATTATTGTAACTTTCCCCAATATTGTCAAACACAATACTACTGGCCTAAAGTTAATTTTTGCATTTATGTTGATTCTACGAACACACACATCAGGTCATATATTTGGCCTTTACATTGCATCATGATTGTGTTTTTAACATTAAATGTCAAACTAATATCTAAAATAACTGCCTGTTTATTAACTCCATGCGCATGATTGTTGAAAAATAGGGTTTTAACACAACTTAAGCTACATTTTTCAGACTGCTGATCATATTATTGAAATATAATCTTGACAAATAGCTTGGAGATTTCCCCATTCAAGTAGAGTTGAACTGCCTTGACTTTATCTGGCCATGAGGATGTGTAGTCTTCAACATTATTACTTCATAAATTTCCTGTCATAAGCAAAAGATCCTTCGGAGCATCATGACTACTCATACAAATCAGACAAAGCTAATGTAATCCAGTTCAATGGTCTTTGTAGAAGCTATTGTTTATGACCTGTATGTTTGAAAGTGACTTCTTGGGATCTTTAGTGGCTTTTTATTTGCAGTCTGGAATGAATTAATTATAGTGGCTTTCATTTCATATACTCCAAAGATTTATGCATCACAAAAACATGTTCTCTTTTTGATCTCCTTTAATATTTATATCCCTGCCCTGCCTTGTCAGCAATTTGCTGTCAGTTTATTTATCAACGCTTGCCATCTCTAGCATGCAGGGATTTTTCACACTATTCAAAACAAATCTGAGGGATAAAACTAAAATATATTGTAAAATAACACATGGGGCGTAAAATAAAAGATTGTGCCTGTCATTTTCTAATACAAATCACGCCAGTGCATTACACTGCTTTCATTAAGCCGATATTTTGATTGACTGTTTGTGTAACATACAGTACGTGTCCTGAACAGAAATGTGAGTAATTGTGTTTTGTTTGATCTCATCGGCAGAGATTCACTGTCAGCCACAAAGAGACAAAAGTGGGATGTGATTCTGGGATTCTTGTGGAAAGTATTGGGCTGAGATCAGAGGCGAGTGGGATAGTGGGATGAGCCTAAACGAGACCGACGGGATGAAGGAGCCAAATTGTAAAACGCATAGTTTTGATTCACCTTTTATCACCTGCAAAGCATCACCCTAGACCTGATTTATTCACCTATCCTCTGATGTTTGGTTAGTTTTAGAGGCTTGAACTTTGACTCTCCTCATCCCATCTTGGAAAACGGTATTATTGGAATCACATGTGAGCGTTTTTGGAGATCCTGTGCATTTGGCATGCCTATTACAAAGACGGCCTCGGAATGGATACAGTGACATGGTGGCTTGGTTCAGAGTGATTTCGGATGGACTTTAAACTGGTTTAGTTCCGTCTAGCCACAACATCCGCCAGTATCCCTTATCGCTGCATCTCTGACCCCAAAGGCCATCGAGCAAAGCGTCTGGACCGCTGTAGGGCACGCTTTTTCGTAATAGCATGTAATTTTGCAGCTAAGTGTGGGCGGTTTCACGCTTCTAAAGGGGTTCCATATCCTGTCTGGAGATTATCATGCTTAACGTGAAATTTCTACACACTGTTTCCATTCAGTTTGTGTGGAAAGTTTGATATATGAGCCCAAAACTGTCCCCACGCTGCTGCTTTCGTGACGGTTTATATGTAGAGTAGTGTAGCGCCGATCCATCTCAAGAGGACGTTCATTCAAGACGGTGCTACCCTGCAGCCAAGGAAAGCAGAAACGGCCTTACGACAATCAAAACCCGCGCTATAAATAAGATCTGATACTCAGCTGAATCAGAGCGCTATTTTGGGAAAGGTGGGAATTCCGTGTACATCCTCGCTGTGATCTCTGTCCTTTTGTTTGGCATGGAAATACATGTGTAACACCCATTGAGCACTTAGCCTGAACTGTATTATCAAAGAGAAACCTTAGACTAGCATAGCCCTCAGAGTCGCTCTCGTTCTCAATGACATAGTGGATAATATGGTTTGCGTTTGCAAGGCGAGCTATCGGAAAAGCAGCTTGTCATGATCGGTTTTCACATCTGATTGTGTGAAACCGATGGCGTCATATCTGTTTAACTGTACCTGTCAGGGTGTTCTGAGTTCGAGCTGTAAACCTTATCAGGGCGAAGAGGTGCCGTCGCTATCTGTGAGCGGATGTGAAAATGATCCTGTGTGATTTTGGGCTGTCGGCCTGTGGGAAGGAAACGGCATGTGTTTTAATTTAAAGCTGGGGAATAAATCTCAGTAAATGAGCAGAATTCACACTGACCCCACAATACCTTGCACACACTGAGGTATTGTCATAACATAATGCATGTAAAAAGCAGTGGAGCCCATAAATCTTGAACTCAGAATCGTGGCCTAGCAGTTTTGTGTCTTGGTAGTAAGAGAAACATCATTTTTAGATCACATTATACATTAATAGTATATAGTATGTATGACAGTATAATATAATAGTTATATTTAAATTATTCACAATTAAACTAGTTTGTGTGTGTGTGTGTGTGTGTGTGTGATTTATATATATATATATATATATATATATATATATTAGGGCTGTGCAAAAATTAATTGCCATTAATCGCATCCAAAATAAAAGTCTATGTTTACATAATATATTTGTGTGTGTTGTATATAATTATTTTATATATATAAATACCTATAAATGCATGTATATATTTAAGAATTATTTGCGCTTAAATTCTGTATATATATAGAAATACATAATCTATATTATATAAATATAAATATTTTATATATGAATAACACATTTTCTTAAATATATACATGCATGTGTGTGTATTTATATATACAAAATAATTATACACAGCACACACAAATATATTATGTAAACACAGACTTTTATTTTGGATGCGATTAATCGCAATTAATTTTTGCACAGCCCTAATATATATATATGTTAGGGATGCACGATATATCGGCCAGCATATCGATATCGGCCGATATATGTTCATTTTTAATGTTATCGTTATCGGCCTGGTAAGAAAACGTGGCCGATATATTAAAGCCGATAAATAATGTATTATTCCCTTCAGCTGAGACACTTGTTGAGCACTGTTTATGTTTTTTAATTTCTTGAAATAGGATTGAAAGCACTTCAAAAAATGAAAATACGGTTCGGTACAACATGTGCAGCACATATCTGTCTTATCGGCTATACAACACTATAATGAGAACATCATTATAATTGTGTGCTTGGGACATGGATTTAATTGTGAGACTTTTGTTTTTGTAATTTAGGCTCCAAAATTAGACACATATTTGGATTTGAGTTTATCGGCCGATATATCGGTTATCGGCTTTCAAATATAAAGAATTATCGGTATCGGCCAACATTTTTATATCGGTGCATCCCTAATATATATATATATATATATATATGCATGCATGTATATATTTAAGATATATATATATTAGGGCTGTAACGGTTCACAAAATTCTTGGTTCGGTTCCATACAAGACGATACACTTGTGTCACGGTTCGGTTTTCGGTACATTTTCGATACAGCAAAAAGAAAGAAATGCCAGAGAAATGTCCTTAATACAATTTATTAAAAAATTTTTTATTTAAACTAACATCATAAAGTATGATATTTCTTTACTTTGAGCAATGATGGAGCTATACTTGACTTTTCTTAAGAGCATATAAAACAAAACAGCTCCTTGGACAAATTGAAATGTAATATTGTAGTAGTAATAAACAAAGGTTTATTTTAGTTCAGTTATTAACATTTGAGGGCAGCGATTGTATTCATAATGTGAAAATAAAACCGACGTGATGTTACTTGAAAGCAATATAGCCTACTATTCCTGCCAAACTGACATGGTTACGGTTAGTGTTACTACAGTAAACCCATGGTGAATGTTGCTGATCTGTGGACACTGAATAGTTCATTCGCGGATTGTAGAACTTAGGCCTATATAAAAATAATCAAATTAATTGCGTCAAACATGTTTCATTTCAGAATGTTTAATAATTTCTATTAAATGTATTAAAATATTTATTCTGAAATAAAGTATGTTTGACGTACACGGGGATATTTTTAGATTATTCTGAACCTGACTACAGTGATGTCATTGAAGGTGATAGGCAATAGCGTCTTCCTCCCCATAACACATTCTGTCACGATACGATGATACACAAAGGTGATGATTCACCTGCAGGAACACGGACATCAGCCTGTGGCATGCTTGTAATGTCTATTAATATGAGTATGTTTTTTGTACGTTTTGTATTAGAGTAGAGAGAGAGAGGGGGGCAGGTAAATGGAGAAGACGGATATCCTCTGCACAGGAGCGCTCGGTCCCGAGGGTGAAATGAAGCCGGTTTTTGAGTGTGTTTTAATGACAGCTCGGAAGTGTCAAAAACAGCCGAGAGAGCGGGTGAGCTGTAGTAGAGTTTGAGTGGAGGCTTGTCAACAAGGTGATTGCTTTGGAAATGGATGCTGTGAGGATGCCAGCCAGGAGGAATTAAAAACACTCATGCATGCGCATGTGGCCACACACAAGCCTGTTTATGCCAGAAGTGAACTGAGCTCCAAATAACTCGCTATTTAATGATGTGTACTACACACAAACTTCACAGACTCACTGTGTTTCAGATATTATTTCATATGCAAATCAACTTTGCATGCTTCAGATTTCAATCAGTTCAAAATCTCCAAAAAGTGATGAATATCGTTGTTTTAGAAAACTAAACATTTTCTTACAACATATTTTGTTAGTTTGTATTTGCACACTTGAATTTTCAATACAATACACAATAGCATTCAGAATTTTTGGGTCAGTAAATTGATCATTAAAAAAATTGCTTTTACAGTAATAAAGTAGTATTTTTTTTCTTTTTAATTGTTCTATTTCAAATAAACGCTGTTCTTCTGAACTTTCTACTTATCAAAATATCCTGGAAAAAAAATAATAATCCTGTTTCCACAAAACATTACAGTGCAAATGTTTTCAACATTGACAATAATAAGAATTCATCATGTCAGAATGATTTGTGAAGGATCACGTGATACTAAAAACTGGAGTAATGATGCTGAAAATTCAGCTTTGATCATAGGAATAAATTATATTTTAGAACATATTGAAATAGAAAGTGACAAATCTTTCATAATAATAATTTTTCACAATAATACCATTTTTTCTGTATTTATTTGATCAAATGAACAGTCTTGGTGAGCATAAGTCTCTTTAAAAAAAAATCTCAAACCTTTAAAGGGTAGTGTATACATATTGTATTAGTTACTTTTAAATTGCTTTCTAAAACACCCACAAAACCACAAAAAAATACCAATGTGACGTCCAATAAAACCTTTGCTTCATTGAGGTTTCTGTTCACCTAGAGTATCTTATTTTACTTTTCCGAGTTCCTCAGTGGTGTTGTAATCTAACAGCGCCAGAGCAGAAAGGACATTATTCTCAAGTATTTCTACAGCTTTATGACAAAGTGCATGTCTTTTCTGTTCTGATGGAGACCTGATGTCATCATGGGAACGTTTCAGGAATCCCTCTGTCTGAATACAGGTTTATGACGAAGAGGAGATGGATTTTTGTGTTGCTATAAGGCTGTCGTTATGGGACTTGTTACTCATTTTGATTTAATCGCCTCACACAGACTGAATACTCTCCGATGGCTGGGCGCAGAAGTGTTGTTCCTTAATCAGTTCTGTACTAATAATGCCGCTGATGGAGATCGGTGGAGTTCTCTTCTTTATTTATTAGAAAAGAAAAAAAAATCAGTTTTTTTTTTTGTTTTCTTTTCACAGTTGCGTAAAGAACGAATACGTATTCGTAAGGTAGGAAGGCATCAAGGCACATCCAAATCCAAAGTTATCTTCACGTCTCACCTAAGATGCCTTCATCTAATCGATTTTTGAAGGCAGTATTGATGTATCCTTCGCTGCCTTAGTACTTAGTTCAGTCAACTCATTGTCATGTTCAAGAAACCAATTTGAAATGATTCGAGCTTTGTGACATGGTCCATTATCCTGCTGGAAGTCACCATCAGAGGATGGGTACATGGTGGCCATAAAGGGATGGACATGGTTAGAAACAAGGCTGTGGCATTTAAACGATGCCCAATTGGCACTAAAGTGTGCCAAGAAAACATCCCCCACACCATTACACCACCACCCCCAGCCTGCACAGTGGTAACAAGGCATGATGGATCCATGTTCTCATTCTGTTTACGCCAAATTCTGACTCTACCATCTGAATGTCTCAAGACTCATCAGACCAGGCAACATTTTTCCAGTCTTCAACTGTCCAATTTTGGTAAACTCTTGTAAATTGTAGCCTCTTTTTCCTATTTGTAGTGGAGATGAGTGGTACCCGGTGGGGTCTTCTGCTGTTGTAGCCCATCCGCCTCAAGGTTGTGCGTGTTGTGGCTTCACAAATGCTTTGCTGCATACCTCGGTTGTAACGAGTGTTTATTTCAGTCAAAGTTGCTCTTCTATCAGCTTGAATCAGTCGGCCCATTCTCCTCTGACCTCGAGCATCAACAAGGCATTTTCGCCCACAGGACTGCCGCATACTGGATGTTTTTCCCTTTTCACACCATTCTTTGTAAACCCTAGAAATGGTTGTGCGTGAAAATCCCAGTAACTGAGCAGATTGTGAAATACTCAGTCTGGCACCAAAAACCATGCCACGCTCAAAAATAAAATATTGTTTTTAAAATAAAATAATTGAAGCAGAACAAACACATTTAATTAAATGATGGAAGAATTGTGTGTCTGAGCCCTCTCACGACTACTGTAACAGCCAGCCACATGTGCGTGAGAACGGAGGGTCTGATGTGATTGTGTGTGTGTGTGGAGCGAGAACTCTGGGAAATATCTAGTGTTGTATGATTAATTTCACCGGAGCAGGCTTTAATACAGGGGTTCGCATGGCTGTAATGTTCAAAGCTTTGGAGATGCCTGTCTGCTTTCACTATAAATGCGGCGAGTGTGAGAGAGCGTGCCCGTCATGCCCCACTGAATCATGGGTAGATGCTCACGGATTCCCTCTCTCTTATTCTCGCATTACACTCTTTCTTTTGAAGGTGACCATGTGGCCTAAGACAGATTTTACTATTTGTCCCAGGTGGAGAGCAGCTGTTGAGTGAGTCTATCTACCCTCGTCCTCTATAAATAAAAACACTGTCATCTGCACCAGAATCAGCAAATTAATGATCCCATGTGACGGTTGTGAAGTATTTGTCTATCGAGGCTGTTTCTACCTCCCCGGTATTTCCTCTCCTGTAGTGATTGGTGTAGTCTTTTTATAAATGTTCCAAGCTGTCCCATAACGCGGAGCCCGCCCCCCTCACTGACCTCTGCAGAGCCCTCTGATCATGTCATACGCATGTGATGGTAAGCGTGAGCGAGAGCAGGCATTCCTCAGAGGAGCTGATTATCCATCAAGGGCATTATCCATCAGCGCTTTAGGAAGGAAGCACAATGACAGGCCCATCTAGAAATGACATGCTAGATTATAACAACCGAGTCAACTAGAGTTAATAGCATTGAGATTTTGTAGTTTTGTTTTTTTGCTTTTGTTTTGTGTTGTCCTGTTTTCCATTTTCAACCATTACAAATGCGCAAAAAAGGTACAAAAGCTGTCACTGGGGCGGTACCTTTTCAAAAGGTACACTTTTGTACCTAAAGAGTTCATATTGGTACCTTAATGGTACAAATATGTTTTCAAAAGGTAGGTACCAATATGCACCCTTTAGGTACAAAAGTGTACCTTTTGAAAAGGTACCGCCCCAGTGACAGCTTTTGTACCTTTTTTTTCTGAGAGTGAACCTGTATTTCCAAATATGCACCTTTTTGAAGGAATATTTCACCCAAAATAATCATACTATTGTATTGGCAATTTTTATAATATATATATTTTTTTTGTTTAGTTATTTTTTTTTTTTTTATTGATTTAGGGGTGCTCTTTTTTTCCATTTCAGCATTTTGCCATTACAAATACAATCTCTAATTTAATATCTCAGTTGTTTCTATTGTTAATACAATTAAATTATATTTTTAGTAATAGTAATAATTCACCCAAAAATGACCCTGTTATTAGTGGCTCACCATATTGACATTTTTTTATGATCATTATATGGTCTTTGGGGTTTGGTTGTTGGCTTTATTTTGTTTTAAAACAGCAGTTTTTGACTTAAATGAGATCTAAATGCACCTTTTGAGAAGAATAATTCACCCACAAAGAAATTTGGAAACCCACATTGAAATTTGTTTTGTCATTTTTGTGCTCAAAATGTAATGATCTGCCATAAGAGGAAGGACATCAGGTTTGGAATGACATGAGGGTGAATAATTAGTGAAAGAATTTTCATTTTTGGGCAACTATTCATCTAAATCTCCTACTTCACTGAGTTTTCTTCTAATAAATTCCCCTTACTTATCTCACACGTTTCTCATCTAGAACTCCCAAAGAGATCTCAAACATGTCTGAAGATTTAGTTTTGGCCGTGATTGGGCGGGTTTTGAATGGTAAATGGGCTGGTTTTGTTATTCAAACCTGGCAATCCTGAATGCTATCTACAATAATATTCTATATTTTTTTACTATACTCTCAGAAAAAAGGGACAAAAGCTGTCACTGGGGCTGTACCTTTTCAAAAGGTAAACGTGTGTCCATTTTAGGTGCTAATATGGACATTTCAGGTGCTAATATGTACATTTTAAGTGTTAATATGTGCATTTTAGATGTTAATATGTACATTTTAGATGCTAATAAGTACATTTTAGGTGTTAATATGTACATTTTAAGTGCTAATATGTACATTTCAGGTGCTAATATGTACATTTTAAGTGTTAATATATACATTTTAGGTGCTAATATGTACATTTTAGATGTTAATATGTACAGTTTAGGTGCTAATAAGTACATTTTAGATGTTAATATGTACATTTTAGGTGTTAATATGTACATTTTAGGTGCTAATAAGTACATTTTACTTGTTAATATGTACATTTTATGTGCTAATATGTGCATTTTAAGTGTTAATATGTAAATTTCAGGAGCTAATATGTCCATTTTGGGTAGGATTATGTACATTTTAGGTGTTAATATGTACATTTTTGGTGCTAATATGTACCACTAAGGTACCAATATGCATTGAAAAGGTACAGCCCCAGAGACAGCTTTTGTACCTTTTTTTCTGAGAGTGCTAACAATTGTCTCATTTTAATTTCCCAGTAGGATTTTTACTAAAACACCTGAGACATCTTCAGTAAGAACTCCATGAAGTTTCCTGCCATTACTTTTTCTAATTTTACAAAAGAGAGAGAGGATAGTGATGAGTTTGTATATAGTAACACCTACGTTTGGTTGCTACCTTTGCACTCGGTCACCCTGAAAGAAGTCTGTATGCAAACCCTTGAACAGACCGCTGTAGACAACACGTTTTGGGTTTTACTGGAACACTGACTTCACAGGCTCAAGTGAGGTTAGGGAAAAGCGATCCCTTAGAAATCAGCGCTGCGCTGCGATCCAGACCTCACTCCCCTTGTACTGCTGTAAACACAAATAGCCTTGTGTTTTTATGTGCCAAGGGCGTTTGCTTGAATAGTTCGGCATACAAAATCCCAGCCAAAGCCCTGTGGGTTCACCCTGCTCATAAACTCAGCTGTGTGTCCAGAGGTGTTTACATGGTCAGGTAAGGAGTCAACGAGTGCTTGGAGACGCATGCTGACACGTTATGACCCCACCGCCTCTCACCACACACACACTGAATGTGTTAGTGACCTGTAACCACATGGGCCTGTACACCTCAAGGTCATGTTTACATGGTCAGCGCTGGAGCCTGCAGCATAGGACAGACGCTTATCAGAGATTCCCGGCAACTCCCGGAAAAAAAAAAGTGTGGGATTTTTAATATTTCCTTGGAGCAAACAGTATGGTCTTTGAACCCCAAAATTTAGTTCTCACCTTGAAACTGTGAAACACAGAAGAGGCCTCTTGAGAAAAGTGAAGATTCGCTCTTGGTTCATGTCAAACATAGGCTCATGAGAGGAGAAATGCTTGTAATTTCCAAGACTAAACTTCCTCGGAGGATAAACACAATCGTCCTCAAGTGGAAGCAATCTCAGCATGGTATCATGGGAAAATAATACCAGCCAAAAATGGTTCCAGCGCTGTCAAATTCTTCGGAGAAAACCGCAAGACAACGAGGCATAGGTAAAAGCTCTTCCGACTGATTCAGAGGAGAGGGAGATGCTCGGTCGCTGGTTTAAATCATGGCTGGCGTTAACCGAATTCTTCGAGTCCCTCGTGACAATTAAACTGGGGGAAAGTAATAACTCTTTGATCCCAAACTGTTGCCAGACACTTCTTCAACATGCCCTCGTTCATGAATCTTACATTTTACCATGCGTCAGGGACGCGACAGTAAACCGATCCACCAACCTCAAGGTTCTGACTCGGCCAAGCAATTTCGTCTGCTACAGCACAACACGCACTCGCCAGAGACTTTCAGTTGTAAAATTGGAGTTCTGTTTTTAATCAATAGTTTTGTGCTATTTTATGTATTGGATAATGGAGGAAGTGATACATATTTATGGCCATACCTATGTTCTGGCTGTCCACCAATAAGCTAATTTGTCTCAATTTTCATGCTTTTCAATCTAAAGTGACTTCTATTTCTCTTTAGGTTGTTAGTTAGAAGCTAGCTCAAATGATGGATAGATGTAGCCTGGGAAAACCCAGACAACTTACGGTAAATTTAGATTGCAAAGAGCTCATTCAAGCCCATTTTCAATCCGTCGAAACCGCGGCACCAATCAGAAACGTTGGGGCGGGCTTTACACGATGACGACAGTGCTGGGATTTTGAAGCAGGGTTTGTTACAAAGATGTATGCCGCCGTCGAACATCGCTCGTTCGAATCAGCTATCGCGTCTGTTTTAAGCGATTTGAACGTTTGCTTTTTACAAACCGAGCAAAGAACAACAATCGGAGATGTTTCTCCACCGCTCTGCAAACGTCATCTCATTCATCGCTTTTTGGTTTTATTGGGATTGGTTTTAGGTCTACCCGTGACGTCCGTTGGTGACGCCCCTCTGGAAATGATTTGTCTATGACGCTTTGCCAGACCATAACTCAGTTACAACTGGTTTTAACCAGGCTAGGATAGATGCTAATTGGTAGCTAACATTCTAGGTGGCGGAGGCTGTTGTAATGCTAATTATAGATGAAATAAATGAAAAATGTATGATTCAATACTGATGATTGAATGTTTTTGACTCATTATCTGCTCAATCCTTTCGAACGGTTGCCATAAAGTCATATAAGTGATTGTCCTGTGAAAGCCTTCCAAATGAATCGTGAGTGATTCAGATCCATGTTGTTTACTGGAGGACACTTTAAGCAGTTGTTTTGTGGGTATAAACCTGATGATGATGTCCGACTTCAAAGCGCATCTCTGGAAAGGCTATCGTGCGGATCCGGGCGGAGGTATGTGCAGGCACTGAGTGGTTTGCAAGAGGTTTTTTTTTTCCAGAGGAAATGGTCACACTGTGCTGGGATGTGTCTTTCAGGTGGCTTGTGTGAGTGCCGGCGAGGCTGTCTCTATCTCTCCCATGAGTATTTCCACCAGCGAGCCGAGAGGCCCCAATACAGAAAACATATTAGACAGGCAAGTCCAAAAAGTCACCACCCCTCCCTTCTCTTCCCCTCTCTTTCATTTCTAGCCTCGTTTACTCCGTCACTCTCTGTCTGTCTTCTCTCCTGAGAGTTATATATACAAGCTGTGATGTTATTGGGGCTGTTACCCGAGCCACCCCGACATACTCCTTTAAAAACACAAAAAGTGATAGAGATGCAGCACTTTTTTCGTCAGTGACCTTTGATCCTTGCTCAGAAACGAATGTTTTCCACACTAATGCATCCCTGCTTTTAATATGGCTTGTTAAAATGCCCCTCCCCCATTTTTGCGTCCCCTTTTCCTCCTCTGCAGAAAGAGGTATCAGCTAACACCTGACATGCCTATGCAGAACCAGCTACAGGAAAAAGAGGAGGTCACACGCTCGTCAGATTCTGACCTCGCAGAGACGCTGAGACAATCCAGACCTGCTAAGGATGAAGAGGGAGAAAGTCATTTCTTTCAAATGATGCTTTCCGTCTGTACAGAGAAAGTACTTTTTTTTTTCTTATATTCTTCCTTTGACTAAATGAGTGGGTTTGGATATGCATTCTCTGAACAAATTTATTTTCTCAGTTTTTTCTGATTGATTTTCAGGTTTTTCAGCTGCAATCTGTATATTGCATTATGGTGGGCAAAGCTATTGGTTCTAGCACCTGAATATTTAATTACATAGGCTTGGTATAGAGTGGAGGCATATAAGGACTGTTGTTGTTTTTGGCAAATAATAGAAGCTATCTACACTCACCTAAAGAATTATTAGGAACAACAATACAAACATACAAATAGTGTGTTTGACCCCCTTTCACCTTCACAACTGCCTTAATTCTACGTGGCATTGATTCAACAAGGTGCTGAAAGCATTCTTTAGAAATGTTGGCCCATACTGATAGGATAGCATCTTGCAGTTGATGGAGATTTGTGGGATGCACATCCAGGGCACGAAGCTCCCGTTCCACCACATCCCAAAGATGCTCTATTGGGTTGAGATCTGGTGACTGTGGGGGCCATTTTAGTGCAGTGAACTCATTGTCATGTTCAAGAAACCAATTTGTAATGATTCAAGCTTTGTGACATGGTGCATTATCCTGCTGGAAGTAGCCATCAGAGGATGGGGACATGGTGGCCATAAAGGGATGGACACGGTCAGAAACAATACTCAGTTAGGCTATGGCATTTAAACGATCCCCAATTGGCACTAAGGGGCCTAAAGTATGCCAAGAAAACATCCCCCACACCATTACACCACCACCACCAGCCTGCACAGTGGTAACAAGGCATGATGGATCCATGTTCTCATTCTGTTTACGCCAAATTCTGACTCTACCATCTGAATGTCTCAACAGAAATCAAGACTCATCAGACCAGGCAACATTTTTCCAGTCTTCAACTGTCCAATTTTGGTGAGCTCTTTCAAATTGTAGCCTCTTTTTCCTATTTGTATTGGAGATGAGAGGTACCCGGTGGGGTCTTCTGCTGTTGTAGCCCATCCGCCTCAAGGTTGTGTGTGTTGTGGCTTCACAAATGCTTTGCTGCATACCTCGGTTGTAACGAGTGTTTATTTCAGTCAAAGTTGCTCTTCTATCAGCTTGAATCAGTCGGCCCATTCTCCTCTGACCTCTGGCATCAACAAGGCATTTTCGCCCACAGGACTGCCGCATACTGGATGTTTTTCCCTTTTCACACCATTCTTTGTAAACCCTAGAAATGGTTGTGCGTGAAAATCCCAGTAAGTGAGCAGATTGTGAAATACTCAGACCGGCCCGTCTGGCACCAACCTCCATGCCACGCTCAAAATTGCTTAAATCACCTTTCTTTCCCATTCTGACATTCAGTTTGAAACAGAACTGTGAGATGTAAACTATTGCGAAATATAAACTTAATAAAAAAGATTTATTTGTACAAAAAAACAATCAAATTGTTTAAAATGATATTACGAAAGTATGCTATTATCTCACACCAAAACTTGTCTCATATATGTGTGTCGAGGTGTTTACCATAAAATCCCCATAGATGTAGTTACACCAAAAAGAATTTAATAATAACTGTCCATGGTTGTATGGATCATATGGGTCTGTATATTCACTGAGAGGACACCGCAGGGAGAAGGGGCAGTTGGGATTTAAATCATCCTGGAGGATAAGGTCAAGCCTCCCTGTTTCCCCTCCCACAGGCTCCAGAACTCTTGGACTGGGATGAATTAAGTCATTATTAATTACCTTACAAGAGCTCCATCCCAGCCATAAATAATATGGATGAAACACACCACCACCTACAGCGCAGAAAAAACGAACATATTTTGGGCTTCTTCCTTTCATCATCCTGTTTAATTTTCCATTTTCCTTCATGTTTTTCCTTTTAATAATCTCAGATAAAGCCAATTTTTTTTTGGACCAACAGAAGAAAAAGTCCACTTGTGTATCATATTTATTGAAATGTATTGATGCTATGGAAGTTGCCTATAGGCAGTGAAGCGGCATAGGTTTTTGGAACAGAGCTTGTGTGTGCAAATAAACACGGACATGTATTACCTCAGTTAAAGTTTTTCCTGCAATTTTACTCTTGGCTCCTTCTAGCAAAACATGAGGTCGATTTATTTAAAACCATCCACCTCCATTTGAGTCTCTTTTCAGCTGTCATAAGACTTGGCCCTTGCGATGTTCAGCATTGGTTCCTGGGCAAACAAACAGCATTCCTCTTTTTTTTTTTCCAATCGAAGCCAGAGGTTGTTCCCTATTTAAATACCGACCTGTTTACCAAAGGCCGTTGGTTTTAAAATCAATGAGAAGGCGAGAGCTGGAGAGTATAACCATTTATTGTGCGCTGAGGAAAAATCAGGGCCGGTTTTAGGAAGGGTCAGAGTGTATTTTCATCCGTTCTGTAAGTCTGCCCAACATATCCGTGTGAACTCCATAGGGAAAGCTTTTCTCAGTCAGCAGTCCAGACAATCGACAAAAGTTGGAGCGCTTTCTGTGTTTGTGTGCGAGGGCCTGAACCACCTGCACAATGATGCCGCTGTGTGTCTTTACTGGACACATAAAAAGGGATCTGGTCTCCTCAAAGCTTTAGTTCTTATCTCTGTAAAACAGTAACTACACTGTGAGGTCAGAGGGGAACAACCATCTCACATTCCCTCAGCTGTACACAGACAACGTAAAACCACCACAGCCTTTGCCTGATCCGACAGAAGGACATTTTGAATTAAAGGGAGGTCTGGCAATCCGTCACAGCTGACAGGTCTTTAAAACATATAGCAGTACTGTCGTGTTACGGGGTGTGAGGTGCACCGAATCTGAGGAACTGATGTCATCAGTGTGATCGCTCTGAGGTCGGATGCCATAAAAACAAGATTGCGGAACCATCTGTGTTAAATTACCATTGTCATGATGATTTCTAGCTGTTAATTGCTAATTGGCGTACAACTTTAAATATTTTAGCTTGAGTTATGTAGTGCAACAAAAAACAAATGTTGAAAAAAAAAACGATTTTTCATGTTGCATAAGCATTGTGTGAAAAAATGTCCAAATGTCAGTTGCATTTCGCATTTAAAAAAATATGAGGTGCAATGTAACGTTTCTATTGCATGCTTATGTAAAATTAATAATTTCATATGAACTATTTGTTCATGTTTTCTATTTGTTAATGCTTATGCAAAATGCAATTTTTTTTTTAGTAGCCCTCAAACCATATTCACTTTATAGCCCTTAATCCTGTAATTGGGGACAAATGTGGGCACAGAGGACCCAGGTGTGATCCTAATTTTTATTTATTATAAATGTTATATCACTGTCTTCGATAAAGTTTTGTCTATCCATTTTTGGTGTTTTTTTTTTTATTTTGGGGGTATTTTTGAATTTATTTACTTGAAAAAGTACCATATTTTCTATGTAAATTATCCTTATTTTTATGTTTGTTTGTTTTTTAACTACATTAAAATATCATTCCAATAAGTTTTTAGAGCTAAAACTTAAAGATGAAGTGACTTTGCTGTCGCCCGGTGTCTTATTTTGGCTTATTTTAGAATGCTCTAAATTACAGTTTTTCCCATTCATTTCTATGGGTGCCCATTTTTGACCCAAATACAAGATTAAGGAGTTTTGTCTTTTTTCACCCTCTTAACATTGTAGAATTGAGTCAAAAATTGTGTGTGTTCAGGAGGTAAAATTAGGAAAAGTAGCCAAGTCTTGTAGCGCTCAGATCAAGGGAAGTATCTTTAAAAAATAAATCAAAACTATTTTGCCCACATTCGTCCGGTTTAGGGTTAAACATTGACTTGTTTGTTAGCTGATGCTTATTTAAAATTAAAGATTTGTTGTTGGAAATATTTATTGAGCAAATTTGGGGAAAATATTTCATTATACAATAGCATTAACAAATGGCAAATGTTAAAAATCTAATTAAGCTTATATTTTTTAAGCTCTCGAGTGGTGATAAGACTTTTTATAACTATATTTTTAAGTGTACAAATGTTCCATGTGGCATCTGTCCGCAAATGAAAATGTATGTACTTTAATGTCTACAATATGAATCAATAAAATAGCCACTTATAGTAAAGCACACCAAAAAACATGTTGACATTGATAAAAAGGCTCGTTGAATTACATTGTAAAGATAATTACAGTGACTGTAAAAGAGTGAATTGTATGGCTGGGTCATTCAAACAAGTTTGCAAAAATGTACCAGATAAATTGACTTTATAGCTGCTTTTCTAACAAAGGCCCAACCTCAAAACATAATCATGTTTTGAAATATTCGGAAAAATCTGTTCACCATAAGCTTAATTCATTCCACAGATATCCATAAAAACGAAATAAATGTTCAAAGACTTCAACCACATAGTGAAAATGAAATGACGACAATACTGGGCAATTAGATAAAGTCAGAGCCTTTTTTTTTTATCAAATTCAAACCACTTGTATGCCCAGTATGTTTGAGTCTTTGTAATTTGTGTTCACATGAACATTGTTTTGGTGGCCTCTGTAATGGGGCATTTTCCATTATGTCCTGTGAAAGCTTTCAGGGCTTATCAGGATATTATGACATGTTTTTCAGGAAGTACAGTAGCTCCTAAACGCATGACTTAATAGTGAATGACTAATTGTATGTTTAAGCCTGAGCTTCATGAAATCACACTCAACTTTATGATGCACTCTTGTAATTGAAAGACATCGTTCTCATATTCTGTGACATTTCTGTGGTGTGATGAATGTAACCAATCGCCTGGTTCCAAGACTTTAATTGTACTGGCTCTCTTAGCTGAAGGTTTTCTTGTCAGTAAGTGGTTTTTGAGTGATTAGGAACAAGCTGAGAGCGAGATTTTTGTCATATTATAACATCAAGAACATTTATAACGCACTCTCAGAAAAAAGGGTACAAAGGCTGTCACTGGGGCTGTAGCACCTTTTCAAAAGGTACACTTTTGTACCCAAAGGCTGCATATTGGTACCTTAGTGGTACATATTAGCACCTAAAATGGACATATTAGCACCTAAAATGTACATATTAGGACCTAAATTGGACATATTAGCTCCTGAAATGTACATATTAACACTTAAAATGTACATATTAGCACCTAAAATGCACATATTAGCACCTAAAATGTACATATTGGCACCTAAAATGCCCATATTAGCACCTAAAATGTACATATTGGCACCTTAAATAGACATTAACACCTAAAATGTGCATATTAGTACTTAAAATGGACATATTAGCACCTAAAATGTACATATTAGGACCTAAATTGGACATATTAGCTCCTGAAATGTACATATTAACACTTAAAATGTAGATATTAGCACCTAAAATGCACATATTAGCACCTAAAATGTACATATTAACAGCTAAAATGTACATACTGTATTACCCTAAAATGTACATATTAGCTCCTAAAATGTACATATTAACACTTAAAAAGTACATATTAGCACCTGAAATGTACATACTAGCACCTAAAATGTACATATAAACACCAAAAATGTACATATTAGCACCTAAAATGTATATATTAACACTTAAAATGTACAAATTAATACTTAAAAAGTACATATTAGCACCTAAAATGGACAAAAGTCTACCTTTTGGAAAGGTACAGCCCCAGTGACAGCTTTTGTACCTTTTTTCTGAGAGTGTAAAATACAGGAAAAGTATGTGTGCATATGCAAATGGAAGTTGGGACGCATGTCTTTCACTCTAGGGATGTAGATTGCAAGCAGTCACAGTAAAAAGTGCCATTGGAAGGTTTTCCATAAGAGGAGAAGTTTATAAGGGAAACGGGCAGGTTTGTGTGTTCTAGTAGGTCTCTCCTTTAAACTATCACAACATGCATTAAACCATTGCTCCAGTGCAACCATTTCTGCAACAATCCCTGACTGCAGTCAGGCAAAAAGTATTGCAAAGAAACTTTCAAAAATAAAAATGACATTATTCCCTGCTGCAGTCTGATGCAAATAATTAAATTAAATTAAATAACACTACATTTCTTTTCTCATGTTTATATCCAATTTGCTTCCAAACTGTATTTTTTATACTGTAACATTCTTGTTTCGATCCAACGGGCCTTCATCTTTCAAGCGTTCTCTCGATGGTTGCATGCTCTTGCACAAAACCCCCAATTCAATTTAGAAATGAATTCAATACACTTCTATAAAAATTCAAAACTGGCATGTTTGTGAAATCTGATTCCCCTATCTACCCCATCAAAGAGCACTATGGTTTCATAGCGGCACATTCTTGCTTTGGTGATTTATTTCGGCTCTCTGTGAATGATTAACAGACTGAGGGAGAGGGAGCTGAAGGAGCTCGATGATGAGGAAGATTTGTGTAAAGCTAAGTGAGAACAAAGAGGTTTCATCTTGAGGTCGTACCAAAGCAAGAATGCCCGCCTGTTTGGGTAAAAAAAAAAAAAAAAAATTGGGAGTCCGCAGAACATGGGACACGTGGGTCGTAATCTGCAGCCACGGTTTATTTGGTTCCAGATTGATCTTGGAGTAAATTCATGTTTAGATGTGGACAGCAAATGTCTTATTTGGCTTTAATGGTAAATGCAAGTGTAAAATATGACCTTCTGAAATGGAGCTAAACAAAAAAACATCTCAAGCTGTGATCTTTCTGCTACTCTACTGTAAGAAATATGTTTCAAATGTTCCCAGTGAAATTCCCCGAAGTGCCGGCGTTTTGTTTAAAAGCAATTGCTTCTAAATGGCAATTGTAAGGCCACTTTGCCTCAATTGATCACTTACACATTGTGTTATGAATTACAGGAAAGCACAAAACGCAGCCCAACAGCCCCAGGACTCGGACTCCTCTGCGTAATTCAATCCAATCTCCGGACCTCAACGACACACTCGCTTTGAGGACCAGTGTGAGGAAATGATCACATGTGAACCTTTGCAGCAAAGAGTGGCACTTGAGATTGAATCCACAGTAGCTGCTGTGTAGATTAGCCTCGTACAGATAAGAATGTCTCGACAGGTCTCCACAGGCACCTGACCCATCCCGTTCCCTCGCAATAAAACTAGGCTTAGTAGCCGAGTCCCAGGGGCTTCAAAGCTCCCGTCGGCCCCAAGAGGGTGAGGGTCAGCGGTACTTGGTGAGATGAAGTCCCTGGGTGGGAAGAGATGACGAGACCTCCCTCGCCAGCAAGACAGAAGTGATGCAAATCAATGCTGCTCTTCTAACTGGCCATGGTGACAAAGGCACAAAGTAGAGTGAAGCTGTCCCAGAGGTCAACAGTTGGGTCGTAGGGTCCCCTTGATGTCTGTGACCTTTGACATGAAGCTCTCAGGGTGGGCGGGGTTGTGTTTCAGCTCCTGGGTGCATGTGTCCAAATTCTGACCTGAAAGGAAAGCCAGGGAATGGCAAAGAGGCTTGATTTAAAGGCCACTTCAAGTGAAATCGAGCAACGAACTGTTGTGATGTACTTTCAAACAAAAAGAAGTTCATTCGGAGTTCATTTCTGGAGTTTCTGAAAAGTTGGATCCCACAGGTAAACCCCTTTGAACTACCACTGGTCCATCATGGTGGTTTACGTAATAGATGTGCTCTGAGTCTCCGGCTAAATCTAATTTAAAGGAGTGATGAACTGAGAAATCAAATTTTCCTTGAGCTTTTGACATCTAAGAGGGTCATCAGATTATAAGAATATCCTGTAAGTTTCTGAACTGAAAACGTCCTTGTTAATCCAATAAAAGCTTTTGTTGACACCAGCCTCAGCAAACGACTCGTTTTTCAAAGTGGGGAACTATGACGACAAAGAGGATAAAACACCACCCCCGCAGAAGAAGATCAACGCCTACTTCACACTGCCGGTTTAGCCCCGCATTACACGCATAGCTAAATAACATAAATCCCTACCTCATGATGACAAACCGGATCGAGCTACCAAGCAATACAAAATATTGTGCAGTGCCTGGTTGTGGAAGAAGACAGTCGCTGCATAAGCTTCCTCTGGATCCCAATAGGACTGGATAAACTTTATTTTTAATGACGTTCCAGCTGATGAGGGTAAAACATTGTCCGTCTGTTCCCTTCATTTCACTGAGGATTGTTTTGTAAACAAGACTGGATTTGCAGACCGATTAAGAGTAAAGAACGGTGCTGTGCCGTCTATATTGGATCTGACAGGAATGGTTCAACACACGGACTCTGGGTCGAACATGTATGGGCGAATCCTTCCGGTTGCCATTTTACAACATTGGACGATTTCAGAACAATTTCCCCCAAGTGCATCGACGGGTGAGTCGAAACTCATTATAATATGCAAAACTGTTATCCACTCACAGCAGTGGGCGTTTACTTCCAAGTCTTCAGTGCGAGACGCCCATAAAAAATAAAAAACGCCGTTTTTCAGCTAGGCTCAAAACTAGGGTACAAAATAGCCTATTACTTATTCATTTTGAATGCAAAAACCAAGCGAATGTCATAAGTTGACCTCAGACAACAATATAATACAATTTAAAAAGCCAGTTCATGACCCCTTTAAAGAGACGCTGACACTGTTTTTTCATGTTTAGTGCTGCAAAGCTGCAATTTGTTGTATGGAGCCCTAAATAAACATAACGTGACTAGAGCAAACATATCCACGTCGTTATATGGTTAAATGCTTTCTTAACTGCTTACCGCTGTCATTGTTATTGAGAGGAACGCAGTACATATTTGCATGTTAATCTAAATGCTACTCCCAGTAGCGGGACGTTTGCTAACTGTATATCGCCGCAAAGGTATTTCAAACTTCTTTTTACCCCTAAGCGAAGGACGAAAAATGACCTTTGCTGTGAGTATATCAGGGTCTTTAGAGCCTATGGTTCGTACTCTGGAGTTGACTAGACACTTTACGGCCTCGGTAGAGTCATAACCACCTGCCCTGGATTATTGAAACCATTCAGCACTGACACAACACGCTTAATGAGTTTCTGGAAAATGTGGGCCAGATGAATAGGACTTGAAAAAAGTGTAGGCGGTGTGTTTTGAAAAATAGAGTGAGAATATTTCCTCTTGCAGTGAATAGAAACACACACATCAGTGGCTCCTAGTTGGCTCTCAAAGTCTCTGAGAAATGACATCTGCATAGTGGCCATGACCTTAGCTGCTTTATTTTGCTACTTCTGTACATTTGCTCTCAGATCTATCATGAGTTTGTGGAGACTCATGTTACCGAGACCTATGGTACCAGGCAGAGCTTAGCATCTACACAAATATATATCCTAATGACATGCAGCCCCATATGGAGAAACAATATGAAAGGAATGTCTCTGTTTTATCCATTCGCATCATCTCTGGTTGGTATTAAGGTCTAAAGGAAAGTTTTCTATCCTGTGTAGTCATATTTCCTATTTAAACAGGAAGTTTGGGCAGGATTTTTTTTTTTTTTGGCATGAAAAGGAAATTCACCCTATTTTTTTTTTCTTCCAAAATGCATGTTATTGTTCTTTCTTTTTTTCATTTTTACTTCATTTTTAATTAAAATATTTACTCTATTTAGCCTGCTTAAACTCCCTTTTTTTTACAATCGACTGCAAGCTTGCATGGCATTAAAGCCACAAATCATACTTTCCAGTCGCTTGCAGGTGTTATCAGCAATTATCATTTATGATTTGATTGGACAAAAATCTGTGTAGTGCAGGATGAGTTATCTGTATTTTTGTCATAAATTTAAATCAGTTAAAAAGAAAGTTTTGTCTATGTTTAGGTACACAAGCATTTATATATATATATATATATATATATATATATATATACTGTATATATGTATGCCATGTCTTTGATTTATATATATATATATATATGCTATGTCTTTGATTTATATATATATATATATATATATATATATATATGAAGAGTTCAGATGCAAAACCCTCTTAGTGCCATTTGAAATTTTCTTCTAGAATGATCATTTTTATCTAGCTTGTATATTTAAGTTCAGTAATTTCACTTAAATGACAATTAATAGCTAATCTTCATTGCCATTTAAATGAAATTACTGAACTTAAGTATACAAGCTTGATAAAAAATGATCATTCTAGAAGAAAATTTCATATGGCACTTCATATGGAGGTTTTTGCATCTGAACTCTTCATATATATATATATATATATATAATGCCATGTCTTTAAGTATAAATAGAGTATAAACATTCACTATAGAAAATGCAAACTCCTCTTCATCACCAACAACATTCTCTTTATGTCGTTCTAAAAGAAGCTTTCACCCACAAACACCCTTTAAAAAGATCCCATTCTGAAAACCGGTTCCCCGTGAATTGCGCTCGGTCAAACAAACGTCATAACGGTTAACAGTAAAATGATATCATTCAGGTTGTGGTTCCAAAGTTCCTTTCCAAACCTTGTGAAAAATCTGTACGGTTGCCATGTATGCCGAGGAAAGCGTTTTTTTTTTTCTTTTCATTCTTTGTGATTTACGGAGGATAATTTATACCATACCATCAGGCTGTTATGATACCTAATAGTGTCTTTGCAAAGTTTAGCTAACAACTACAGCCCTATTATGATGCATTGATTAAACAGAATTTGACTTCAAACTGTCTTCATAAAGAGAAACATTACATAGTTTAGTGTTTGGTTAAGGTTTGAGGTCTGACAGATGGTTACACATGGTCTCAGGCCAACGCTGGTGTTAAACATGAAAGCAGTCACCACTATGGTGGACTCTGTGGGCATGCATACTTTTATGAGGTGGTAGTTTGACTCATTATAGCCACACAAACAATAGCAGATGAAACCCTAATGTGCTTTAGTTTGCAGTGTAGCAACACATCTTCTGACAGATCTTTCTTAAATTCATCCAAATCCTAAACCTTATTTTATTTGCAGTTGGATTTTGAATGTCCATCACAGATGTCTCCCTTGCCATGATATTCTTATTGTTTCCATAGATCCGAAACTGAACTGGAAATAATGGGCATGAGAAATGTCGACTTAGCACATTTATTTTATGACGAACTACAGATATAAATAACCCCATCCAGGCACAGTTTACATAAATTCTTGATACGCAAGAAATAATTGATGCTCAAGAAGCAAATAATGATCACAAGAAAGAGTGCTGTGTACTCAATATGTCTAGAACTTGGTTCATGACAAACAAAAGGAAAGCATGTAAGCACAGGTGCTCGGCAGATCTACTTTTGTTTGTCTCTGTTTATATACAGTTTTGGTAAAACATTTCTGCAAACCGTGGCTATTCTCTAAACTAATGGCCTCATTGCCTGTGGCCTGATGGTCAAAATCTGGTTCAGGGCAACCAAACCAAAAGTGAGACAAAAGCAAACACATGCTGTGACTTTAAGAGAAGATGTTGCGGCAGTGTGAAGGTGACAGGCTCGGTTCATGTTTATTTTGGGCACATTGCTCTGACCCTGCTGTGTGCCATGGACAGCTCCAATGATGTGGCTTTACTTTGATCTAGAGCATGAGATATAGCTTATTACCTTCCAATAATCCCCCATATGTCTCCCCCTACTGGGCTACATTGCAGGGCTTGACCTTTCCCCAGCTCACATGATTCCAGTAACCTTTCTAGAGGACAACAGGATGTGTCCATTCCTCGTACATCCATCTATAACTATAAAACTAATGCTGACAGCTCTACAGGGAGAGACTAATAAACTCTTTTGTTGTTGCTGTGACCGCTGTATAGCAAACTGCTTCTAAAGGGAATACAATACCCTTGTGCATGCTTACCGGTTGCCCTTGTCTCATCACAGTGGAAACTGTGTAAAGAATAGCTGTTCATACACCATACACGAGTTATCAGCGAAGGGGTAGCATCCATTATTTGCTCACCCTTATGTCATTTCAAAGCCCATATGGCAAAAACGGAGACATTTTCAGTAATATCCTGATGGTTTGCTCGAGTCTGTGAGCTTACAATGGGGAGCTTTCAGGATTCAAAATGGAAGCAAAGGCACAAAAAATGCATCAAAAAAGGTGGTCCAGCTTGTGCAATATATTTCATCATATGTTTGCGCAACACATTCTCATCCTAAGACGTCATCTAATTGACCATACGTCAACAGACGACGTTTTAGGGCACCCTTTAACGTCAGTTAGATGATGCTATCCTAGGGCGTCATCTAGACTCTTTACCTTTAGCGTCAGTTAGATGACGCGTGTAGGTTTAGGTCTGGGGTAGGGTTAGGGTTAGATAGCGCCATCTAACTGACAATGGTGAACGCCACTGTATGTACACGGAGATATATCATCAATTATAGGACAGTTTCTGACTGCTAAAATGAGCTTCTCGTTCAACTTGCCTCGGTCAGACTCAGCACTGAAGAGTGACGCGCTCCACTGACTTCACTCCTTTTGGTTGTCGTTGGCGAAAATCGCTCTTTATTTGCATGGAGACTTTGTCGAGTCGCTGGACACGCCCCACCGGTTGCCAACGGTCGTCGCCCGCTTACCATTGAAAATGAATGGTATAGTGTCGCGTGTAGTGTGAGCGCAGATTTTAGCGTTCCAGGCCAGTCACGCCAAACTACCTGAGTGTAAGGAGTTGTCATGTAAACAAACCATTGTTGTTTTGTATGGTTTCACATCGATCTAGTTCGAGTTCACGGGTGGGAATCAAGCGTGCCGCACAAGTGAAGCCAAAACGTCTCGATCGCCCCCCTGTGACCGGTCCTAGTATAGCTCATAACCCCCGCCTCCCCATGTTATTTAATGGGACGCGAGACCAACTAACAATTTAATGGGACACGAGACCAACTAAACAATTAAATTACACTTCACATATCCTTTTTCCAAAGATAGTTTCTGTCATTTACTCTAGTTTCTATTACGTTGATGTAATTTCAAGTGTTCGTTTTTAAAATAAGTTTGTTTTTAGTTAGTTATGTGATGATAAAAAACGGTGCTCTGACATCATGATTGACAGGTCCTCTGTGCGAGGTAGTCACTGAAGCACCAGCGGACTTTTTTTTAATAATGTTGATTATGTGGTTAGTAGTTGTATTTACCTTATTTTAACGAGGTTCTGCAATCAGCATTGGAGAAGAACGAAGCAGACAGAGGCCACTTAATGATAGTGCGGGGCGTTTGATTCAGCGAGAATGAGGGCGCGGCCTTGATTTCGCGGCTTTACTTCCTGCTCACGACTGCGCATGTCTGGTCCCGAAACACGCAAGTGCGTAGACTCAAGATTCAAGTCATATCGAGACACTGGCGGCTTCAGTTCTCTCTGATGGAAAAGAGCGAAGGGGCGTCGTCCATCTTTTTTTACAGTCTATGGTGGGAATTCGCAGGTTTCCAGTGCACTTTCACAGGTATAAGGTTGGAAAAACACGGGTTATGGGTTACCTGGAACGTGGCATTAGCCCAAATTGATCCAGGGACATTTTTCCTTCATTTACGACATTCAATTTTTTTTTAATAACATAAGCCACCCCCAGTTTTGTGAATAAACCAATTCATCAAATTGATTCGATGCAAAAGAACGATTCATTAATAAATCGGACAATGGACTCTCATGAACTCTCAGATTTTAAATAAAATAAAACGTAACTTAAATTTTGGTCTGTTCGCCACATGCCGCTATCGTGACTTCAGAAGACTAATAAATCAAATAAGTCGTATGATATTGTTGTTTTTATCGTTTTCAGCTTTATAGTCCAATGCTCATTCACTTTTATTATATTGACAAGAGTAGTGAACGCGTGCACAATTGAACTAAAATGAGGAAACAATTTAATAAAATATGTTAGTCTATTAATAAATTGTGGGAGCTCATTTTTAATTTGTCTTCACAATATCTTTTTTTTTTTGCAGGACTCTAGTTCGGTCATTGTCAACTCATCTTTCAATGTCATGAGGGTGATCAGATAAAGACAGGATTGCATTTTATTTGGTGAACTATTCCTTTAATGTTGAAAACATCCCCATGATTCAGACAGCTTATAGTTATAACAGTCTGTAAATGTTATAGTTTGTGACTTTGTGAGTTTCCTGTGAGATTTGTAAAAGTACAAAATACAGACGCAATCTATTAGGCTCGAGAACAGAGAACGCAAGGTTAGATCGCAGGTTGCAGATATGTCTGTTTTGAATAGGAAAGCAGCTCTCGTTGTCTGTCCATATCTCTATTTCTCTTTGGCTTTGTGTAATGATGCCACATGGGGAACTAAATAATGAGAACTGAGCGCTAGAGCTGCATTGATTTCAAGTGCTATAGAAACAGATGGGTGTTCAGTTGTGCTTTGAATGGCTCGGTATGACCAGGAGAGAGAGAACTGAATGAATGTCCCTTGAGTTCTCATTCAGGAAGGTATGTTGGGCAGATGGTCGGGCTCTGTAAAGACTCTCCTCTGTCCTTCACTTTGTGTCCATATTCAGTGACCTTAAATCTTACAGCATATCACTTAATAATCTGTCTTTGAATTATATGCAAAATATCAAACCAAGCTGCATATGCAAACAAATGATGCTGGAGCTTTTCTCAGAACTATCTTCACTCTTCAGTGATATTTTTGCAAAAAAAATTTTAAAACTGAATTTTTTAATGGCTGTATGAAGTCCTCAAGTTCATATAGTTGTCCTACAGGTGTTGTTCAGCACATTAACTATGGACATGTTTCAGTTTCAAAAGCTGAGATCCGAATACTTTCTTACTTTTCTTATTTTTTTACTGTATTATCATTTAAAATGTCTTACTTTTCGATGCAATGGCATTCTTAATATAACATAAGTGTCCAAATAGTTTTGGGGGCCACTGTATGGAAAATGGGGAAGGAAAGAACACCAATAATTCATTAAATGGGAATATATCATTGACTTGCACATGGAGAAGTAATTTGTGTATTTTTATGAGAGCAAGATGAAAGCAGATCTAACTAACCTCATTAAGGTGTTGAAAGCTGTGTTTAATCAAAAGCTACATTTGTTTTGTAACAGGATAAAACACTTTCAAATATAACCAAGTTGGAATTGTACATACGAACACCAGGGAGAGTGTGCTACAATTACGCCAGCTGACCTGGGTAAATGAGTGTTGGAAGACAGGGTTAAAAGAGAGGAGAAAATGAGGGATGAGGGACGGAGAAGAGAAACCAAGGAACAATGAAGGAATGTAAATATTTGCGGTGTCTTTGTTTGCAGTTAAATCCACCTGTCAGAGCAGATGGATGACGTCGGACGGGGGTGTTTTTACTATGCGATTCAATGTAATTTTGCAAACGGGCCTCATGACATGAACTGAATTTAATTGGCGTGTAAATATTTAGAGGTTAATTGCACATCATTTTAAAATATATTTATACCGCTGCTACAGATTTTTTTTCCAGTAAAATGCTTTACTGGAAAGTGCACAAGTATTGTAACCATAATTCAAAGTTATTACAATTGGATTTCTGGACATGAATCTTAGATAAATAATGGCATGTTTTGATTTTGGACAATCTTTGGAGTACCATGTAAATACCATAGTAAAGCCTATGAATAATAAGGAAGGATTATATATTAATGATAATTATATATGATTGAATGTTTATATAATAAGTTGGCAAGCCTCAGATCAGTATAAAAGCTGTGTGGTTGGTGGATTTCTCTGTATGCAACACTACCAGTTCTGCATATTTTGGGCATTCGTTCAGTCTTTATGAGGCGATTAAAGGGATACTTCAGGATTTAGCATTAAGCTTTGTATTAGTAGAAAACCTGTAGTATTTTCCAATTACCGTGCTTTCCACCCTCATATCCCCCTGAGACGAGAGATTTATGTATTTTTTTGTCTGAAAAAAATACTTCGATGACGCAAAAATCGTCGATTTTTTGCCCAGAGGCTGAAGACTACAGTCAGTAGTAAGGTCTGTCCCGCATGTTCTCAACGCGCCCATAGAGGGCGATCTCACTCACAGAATGAACACATAGTGTCAGACATCTTGTTTTGGAAGCTAAGCTAGCAGGCTCTTGTTCTGTGGAGAAAGCTGAGTATAGGGGTTACCATCCTCTTTTTCACGGAAATGTCCGGCCGTCGATGTCCGGGATTCAGCTTTTGCTTTCTGGAGTCGCCATTCATTGTTTACATGCACAGCTTTTGTTTCAATCTAACTGAATTCATTCCGATTGGTGAATCTGAATGTCGTGTTTACATGAACGCTAAACAAGTGATCGGTTGATGTGCGTTTTAACATTGCTAAGAAAATCCCCGCTCCTCCGTGAGAGATACGAGAACTGTGCGTCTCACAGGTGTCGCTCATCGGTAATCACGCCACCGGCCTCGCGCCGTTCTCCCGCGGCCCTCACTCGTCCCGCTCGCCACAGGAAACATGATGAACGGCGACTGTAGAACGCAAAAGCCCAATCCCGGACATTTTGGGCGATCTCGAAACACATTTTCGGGCAGACTCATCACGGAGACTCACTAGTAGCCTAGACTTGTTGTTTAACTACTGCGCTCTGTTACCGGTAGGCGTGGCCTCCTAGGGCAGCGAAGCAAGTGCATTCTGGGAGTTGTTGTCTTTCATCCACATAAGCCAAAAACACATTTTCTGGCTTTTCTCAGTCTAGAAAGCTCCAAATTCAAAAATAATTTCACATTTCTTCTACATAAATGACCCATTTTAAATACACATTCATCTTTCCTTTCCCTTAAGCACAAGACATTCTTTCATTCCTTTTTAAAGATCATGATAAACATAAAATCAATCAAGTGTGTCCAAACATTTAACTGGTAGTGTATGTGTATTAGAATATGTGTGACTGCTCAAATGTGCGTGCCTGCGAGTTGTGTTTGTGCATGGCTTTCCATCTCAGGGCCCCCTCCAAGAGTTCTGCTCCACATTAACCCATCGATAAATCAGCTGTTACTCACTCCTGCTGTCTGGCTGCACACGGCACACAGGGAGGGAGGGCAGAGACAACGGATGTGGCATTGCTATGTCAGACACGATTACAATTCAGCTCACAAGTCAGATGGAAGTTTCTACCCCCATGTAAAGGTGTCTCGTGGGTCTGAATATTGCACAAATCATAACATGGTTCTCGGCTAGCCTGTAGAAATCAAGTTTCCATCTGTTTTAGGATGCTGTGATGTAAAGAAAAATTGAATCGGTGATATACAAAAAGGTTGTTTGAATATGCATTCAAATAATTTAATTTGTTCAGCCATAGCTTTTGACTTAAAACCCACTGGGGAGGGATTTCTGTGGTGGGTTGAAATGGAAATCGTATCCTGTAGAGATTAAGTGGAACATAGCAGTTAAACAGGCATGTAAAGCTATACAGATCCATGTTTACACACAGAATTAAACCGATTTGAACTGGGCTGTGTAGTTTCAGGACAGCAGCGTCCTGCTGAATCAAAAATATGGATGTCATGTTTACCAAACTTTTCATTCATATTCATGTCAGCCAATATCAAACCGAATTTCTGTATGCTGCGTAATGGCCACCGTGCAATAATTTAATCCTTAAAGCACACTAAACTTCGACACATGAAACTATGTCATGGTCTAAAAAGGACAACTGAACTTCAATTTCTTTAGGTAAAATGGTGCTTCCATTTCCCCATTCATTGTATTCTGTCAACAGCAGACCCTATCTATTTTTAAGTCGCTAAGTTTTAATTGCTAACTACTTTCTCATTCGCGTTTAGTGCTAGGTATATGTTAATTTTGGTTTTATTTTAGTCAAAAGTATGGATTGTCCATTCCACCCATTACCCATGAGAAAATAAATATATATTTTTTAATCTGTCATCATTTAGATACCCTCAATTTTTTCCAAACTTGTTTGATTTTCTTTGTTCTCCTGAACACAAAAGATGATATTTTTAAGAATGTTTGCAACCAAACAGTTGAAGGGTCGCATTAACTTCCATTGTATTTTTCAATTTGATTTTCTAACCCTGTTTGGTAACCCATATTCTACAAAATATCTTCTTTTGTGTTCAGCAGAACAAAGAAATTTATAGTTTGGAGCAACTTGAGGGAGAGTAAATGATGACAGAAGTTTGGGGTGAACTATCGCTTTAAGCAGTCATAGATCATAATTATGGTTTGTATTACATAATTGTAACTTTTTATCACATGACAATTTTGGCTTTTTATCATAATGACAATGTATCTCATACTTATGACTTTTTATCAGGGCTGTCAAACGATTAATTGCATCCAAAATAAAAGTTTGTGATTATATAATACATGTGTGTGTACGGTGTATAATTAT
This sequence comes from Pimephales promelas, assembly GCF_016745375.1. The sequence goes on from NW_024121210.1 coordinate 21,030,432, forward strand.
TTTCTATATATATTCTATATATAATTATACACAGTACACACACGTATATTATGTAAACACAAACTTTTATTTTGGGTGCGATTGATCGTTTGACAGACCTACTTTTTATCTTATATTTATGATTTAGTATGTCATAATTTTGACATTTTATCTTAATTATGTGTAGCATCCAATGTCTTATACCCTTATAAGAAAATGTTCTAAATAGAACCTTAAAAGTAGTTTCTGTCATGTGCTTCATATAGTATATAGAACCTTTTAAGGGATCCCTTTATGGGATCATTGTATAAAAAAAATGATATTTTAATTAATTAAACAGCTTGTATACATACGTTATCGCTCCTTTAACATGAACGTATTATGCAATCGTTTAAGGCATTTCTCTTTAAATAGAACTTTTTGACATAAACATGAGTGTAGTTACGATTTACCCAAGCGTAATTTTTTTTCCTATGAGGTGAAAATGAGTTTCCACACAAAAGAGCAGGTCGTTTTTGTTCCCAGTTTAAAGTTGTGGCATCAGATCTGAATGAAGCTTACATTGTCATTCGCTTGTATCTGTCCTATGCCGTTATACATGCTGTGGATTAGAGGCACAGTCAGGCAAAGAAAAGGTTAGAGGGGTGCACAGGAAATGATCGTCAAGCTTAAAAAGACAGCCCACATTTCACCCTGCACAGCTGTTAAACCAACCCAGCGCAATGCACTGGAAAATGCAAGCTCAGTAGAGCAATGAGAGAACACTGACACAAAGCCAAGCAGAAGGAGGCCTATATGTGTTCGTAAAAACATGGCATCTAACTCAAACAAACAGGGACTGTGGAAAAACAATAAGAAGAGAAATTGATTGCCTCATTTTTTTTTTTTTTTAGTGCTATATCTTTTAAATATACTGAACCTTCTCAAAAAGAAATTTAAGCTTATCAAAGTGTTTGTGGCCAAGATCTGTCTCTTAGGAGAGTGTTGCTCCACAACTCACTGGCTCCGCATCTGTCGGAGCAATATAGCATTAATCAGCCCGCTAATGGTGCTCGGCTTGAACTGTTTGGTTGTTTAACTTTAGATGCGAAAGAAAAATCTCTCACGACTTGCTTACATTTGTGACCGCACAAACTTTGGATCGCTAAACACTGATTTACTCTCGCACGTCATGTTAAGAGTATTTGTTTCTGCGTTTCGACATTATTTACATCATTCCCTGTATATCTCTGCAGTTCAAAATAATCCACACGTTATTTGTAATAATGTCTTGAGAGAAATATTCCTTTGATTTTGATCAAAGTCTGATTATAATTTCTTTTAAAGTGAGAAGTGTTTGTTATCGTACCACAACAGGAGATAATTATGATTGTTGATTACTCCTAACGTTGTTTACGTCGAAATCAATGCTGTTTTGCTCGGAAAAAGGCTTAATAAATGTCTTTGCCCATCCACTTCACAAACATCCTATTCGTAATAGAGTGAGGCGAACGGGAAAGCAAACAGAGCTATCAAAATCAGCATAAAAACAAACGTAAATGCACAAACAAACACGTGTTATCAAATTATAAACACAGACAGGACTTCAGAAGGGGCATTCCTGTCGCTGTAGATAAAGGCATGTGGGAGCTATCACGGCCCCCATCAGCTCTTAGGCATGCTTTGCTCCTGCTGAGGATGGCACCGACTCAGACAGGCTTATGTCCGTTGCCAGCAGCGTCGTCCTCATTTCCTCATCCTGAATTAGAAGAAGCTATGTTCTTGAAGGGCTGCAATAGCCCTTCGCTAGCATTTCTCTTCAAATAGAGCTTTTTGGCATAAAATTATTTTTTCTGCGAGTGTAGTTACACTGTAAAGTTTACATTTCCGTTAAATATACCGAAAAAACAAACAAACTGGCAGCTGTGGTTACCAGAATTTTCCTGTTTTTTAGATTTTACAGACTTTTAACTGTGTATCATTTTTCATTATCTGATATAATGTTAATTTACTGACCTTTTGAAGTATTAAAATCTGTTCTGTTCTATTGTAATACACTGACAGCCAACAATCACATCAGTAATGAGAGTCACATGATCAGTGCTCTTCCACAAGAAAGTTAATACAAATATATAGAAGCTGCACAGTGTCATTCACAAAAACATTAAACACCATCATGGTAACGTGTTGAATTTGAAAAATGCAATAAACTTTAATTTAACAACATTAAATGTCACATAAAACCCATAACTGATTAGAAAAAAACTTGTTGATGACCTCGGAGGCACCAAAATCTGCGGCAATAAACTAAAGAAAGGACAGAATACCTAAATGGCTAGCATAATAATCGAACTAAAGTATGAAACCTATGAGATGGTAATTCCAAACCATAGTCATAATATTTAGTAAGCAAAATGTCACATGATACCAATGCACGTCCAAACAGATGGTGTTAAATTGATGCATGTCCAAAAACATGGTAAAAGCAGCGTAGCTAAAATAATAATTGGAAGAATTATTAAAATCCATTCAAGCTGCGGTTCTAGAATTCCCAGAATTTATCAAGCAGCTAATAACTCACATGCACTTCTGACTTACAATTCCTAGAATTACTGTATCCTCAGCATGGAACTTATTTTTTGGATTCTGATTTCCTTGGAGAAAACTGAAAGGAAAATATGTTTTTATTTTGTCTCTGGTCTAAGGGTTCGGGTCTATCTTTCAGCCCCATTTTAAGTTGTTGAAATCTTTCGCTAACAACATTTTAACATCATGCTGTAGTCCACAGGACAAAGCGTGTTTTATAATCACTCTGTTTCATGTTCATTCCAGCATTGTAGAGCAAAAGCAAAGTGATTAATGTACATTTTCCTCTTGATATTTTAATAAACGAGTCTTTCAGCGTTGCCAGAACTTCTCTCGTCTTGTTAGCGTAGATGGAGAAGAAACTGCTGTTACGGTGTGCCGATCATTACTCAATCTTACTGTGAGAGGGATAATTGGTTCTGACTTCAAGCCAAGGTAAAGCTGGACAAGCTCCACTGACTTATTGTCCAGGTTGGCTCTGTTGATGTAGACTTCTCCAAACATGGTCTCATTTCCTTGTTGTAAAGCCTCGGTCTGGTCAACCCACAGCTGTGCTTAAGTCCATTACATATCACCTAATGTCTTGAGTTGAACCTTGTGCTGTAAACGTGCAGTTCTTAATCTCTGCTAAATAAAATCATCGTTTGTTTTTGACAGTCATCTATTTTTTTTAAAGCCTCAGCCAAAGTTTTCCGCAATCTCTTTGCAGTCTTAAATGGATAGTCCAAATTGAGTAGTCTTATAAAGTGGCTTAACTTTATATTTTGTCATTTTCTTTATAGTGTACTGAGATTATTATTAATAACTATTATTATTATAGTTATTATTATCTGAATTATACAAATATGCAGTGAGTAAATTGAATATTTTAGAAAACCATTCAACATGCAAGTGTGTGTGTGTGTGTGTGTTTGTTTGAAAGTAATGGCGCTTTTCCACTGCATAGTGCGGTACGGTTCGACTTGGCGCGGAACAGTTCGGCTCGCTTCGCGTTTCCACTGCGTGGTACGACTTGACTCGTACGGATCGGTTCGGTTCGGTTCGCTTAGCTCAGTTGCTTTTCCACTGCAGTAGTACCCCTTCAAAGTGTGTGGGGCTGATCATTATTTGCGCGCGCCTCTACTGCCATGACATCATCTTAAAAGCGCCACATTTTCAAACCCACAACACAGGAACAATGGAGCCTATCGAGGGGATGGTGTTCCTGATTCTCGGTATGTGGTTGTTTTTAACTGCTAGACGGAAAAATGTGTTTAAAATGAGGCTGATGGCACCAAAACAAAATACTGCTAAAAAAGTGTCTTGTGTCTCGTGTCGCAAATCCAATGATGCTAGTAGTGAAGATTCTGTCTGACCAATCAGTGATCTGCAGTGTTTCACGTCACATTTTAGTACCGGTACGCTTGGAACCTCAACAGACCAGGTACCATTTAAAGCGACCCGAAGCGAACCGTACTGTACCGTACCATGCAGTGGAAAAGCGCCATAAGTGTGTGTGTGTGTGTGTGTGTGTGTGTATGCGTGCTTGTCTCCACAGGTACCACTGTTGTTTTGTTTTTTTCGGGTCAAATTTTTGAGTTTCGATATCTCAGCTCTGGAAGAGTCTAGAACCTCCATTTTTGCACTCAGGTTTAAGTCTCATGGCCCTCTATCAGAATCCAGAGTTTTGAGAAGATTGGGGATACTTAATTTTTCGCCCCAAAAAAAAAAAACGTAAGGGGTAACACTGTCGTTTTTTTTTCGGGTCGAAATTTTGAGTTTCGATATCTCAGCTCTGGAAGGGTCTAGAGCCTCCATTTTTGCACTCAGGTCAAAGTCTCACAGCCCTCTATCAGAATCCAGAGTTTTGAGAAGATTGGAGAAACTTAATTTTTCGTCCGAAAAAAAAAACCGAAAGGGGTACCACTGTCGTTTTTTTTTTCGAGTCGAATTTTTGAGTTTCTCTAATCCTCTCGAAACTCTGGATTCTGATAGAGGGCCATGAGACTTAGACCTGAGTGCCAAAATGGGGGCTCTAGACCCTTCCAGAGCTGAGATATGTAGATCCCACTTAGCATTTATGCCACTAAAAATATCCAACACTTTCCCTACAAAAAAAGAGGGGGCCAACGTGTTACATAAATCCCATGAAACTGCCTGAAGATCGGTTATAACGGTACACAACACACACATTTAGAGGCTTAAATAACTGGGAATGTTAAAGGATGTATAGGCCAAACCAGGTGTTATCAGAATCCCGATATCGATACGGATCCATCACAACATGTCTTTATATTAGGGACTGAAGTGAGTGTTGGCAGTCAGGTTCTGGAGGAGTGGAGGAACGGATGTGAAGAGGAAACAATCAGTGCCAACACGCACTCATCCACATAAACACTGCTGGGCTTATTACACACAGCAATGATCTGGCACTGCACTACTGTGTACTAGACCAAACAGCAGGTGCACACGCACACACACACACACACACAGTGTGTGAATCTCATCAAAACACAGATCCTGGTCACACTTCACCCCAAAATATAAAGCAGGAAATATAAAGACTTAGTCGTGAGTGCCAAAATGGAGGCTCTAGACCCTTCCAGAGCTAAGATATTGAGATATTTATAATGGCATAAATGCTACATGGGATCTCAATATCTCAGCTCTGGAAGGGTCTAGAGCCTCCATTTTTGCACTCAGGTTTAAGTATCATGGCCCTCTATCAGAATCCAGAGTTTTGAGAAGATTGGAGATACTTAATTTTCGCCCAAAAAAAAAAAACGAAAGGGGTACCACTGTCGTTTTTTTTTCGGGTCGAATTTTTGAGTTTCAATATCTCAGCTCTGGCTGGGTCTAAAGCCTCCATTTTGCACTCAGTTCTAAGTCTCATGGCCCTCTATCAGAATCCAGAGTTTCAAGAAGATTGTGGATACTTAATTTTTCGCCCAAAAAAAAAAAACCGTAAGGGGTAACACTGTCGGTTTTTTTTCGGGTCGAAATTTTGAGTTTCGATATCTCAGCTCTGGCTGGGTCTAAAGCCTCAATTTTTGCACTCAGGTCTAAGTCTCATGGCCCTCTATCAGAATCCAGAGTTTTGAGAAGATTGGGGATACTTAAATTTTCGCGCCCCCCCCAAAAAAATCGTAAGGGGTAACACTGTCGTTTTTTTTTCTGGTCGAAATTTTGAGTTTCGATATCTCAGCACTGGAAGGGTCTAGAGCCTCCATTGTTGTACTCAGGTCTAAGTCTCATGGCCCTCTATCAGAATCCAGAGTTTTGAGAAGATTGGGGATACTTAATTTTTCGCCCAAAAAAAAAAAACCGTAAGGGGTAACACTGTCGTTTTTTTTTCTGGTCGAAATTTTGAGTTTCGATATCTCAGCACTGGAAGGGTCTAGAGCCTCCATTGTTGCACTCAGGTCTAAGTCTCATGGCCCTCTATCAGAATCCAGAGTTTCAAGAAGATTGGGGATACTTAATTTTTCGCCCAAAAAAAAAAAACGTAAGGGGTAACACTGTCGTTTTTTTTTCGGGTCGAAATTTTGAGTTTCGATATCTCAGCTCTGGAAGGGTCTAGAGCCTCCATTGTTGCACTCAGGTCTAAGTCTCATGGCCCTCTATCAGAATCCAGAGTTTCGAGAAGATTGGGGATACTTAATTTTTCGCCCGAAAAAAACCCCGAAAGGGGTACCACTGTCGTTTTTTTTTTCGAGTTGAATTTTTGAGTTTCTCTAATCCTCTCGAAACTCTGGATTCTGATAGAGGGCCATGAGACTTAGACCTGAGTGCCAAAATGGGGGCTCTAGACCCTTCCAGCGCTGAGATATGGAGATCCCACTTAGCATTTATGCCATTATAAATATCCAACACTTTCCCTACAAAAAAGGGGGGGCCAACGTGTTACATAAATCCCATGAAACTGCCTGAAGATCGGTTATAACGGTACACAACACACACATTTAGAGGCTTAAATAACTGGGAATGTTAAAGGATGTATAGGCCAAACCAGGTGTTATCAGAATCCCGATATCGATACGGATCCATCACAACATGTCTTCATATTAGGGACTGAAGTGAGTGTTGGCAGTCAGGTTCTGGAGGAGTGGAGGAACGGATGTGAAGAGGACACAATCAGCGCCAACACGCACTCATCCACATAAACACTGCTGGGCTTATTACACACAGCAATGATCTGGCACTGCACTACTGTGTACTAGACCAAACAGCAGGTGCACACGCACACACACACACACACCGCAGTCAGTGTGTAAATCTCATCAAAACACAGATCCTGGTCACACTTCACCCCAAAATATAAAGCAGGAAATATAAAGACTTAGTCGTGAGTGCCAAAATGGAGGCTCTAGACCCTTCCAGAGCTAAGATATTGAGATATTTATAATGGCATAAATGCTACATGGGATCTCAATATCTCAGCTCTGGAAGGGTCTAGAGCCTCTATTTTTGCACTCAGGTTTAAGTCTCATGGCCCTCTATCAGAATCCAGAGTTTTGAGAAGATTGTAGATACTTAATTTTCGCCCGAAAAAAAAAAACGAAAGGGGTACCACTGTCGTTTTTTTTACAGGTCGAATTTTTGAGTTTCGATATCTCAGCTCTGGAAGGGTCTAGAGCCTCCATTTTTGCACTCAGGTTTAAGTCTCATGACCCGCTATCAGAATCCAGAGTTTTGAGAAGATTGGAGAAACTTAATTTTTCGCCCGAAAAAAAAACGAAAGGGGTACCACTGTCGTTTTTTTTTTCGAGTCGAATTTTTGAGTTTCTCTAATCCTCTCGAAACGCTGGATTCTGATAGAGGGCCATGAGACTTAGACCTGAGTGCCAAAATGGGGGCTCTAGACTCTTCCAGCGCTGAGATATGGAGATCCACTTAGCATTTTATGCCATTATAAATATCCAACACTTTCCCTACAAAAAAAGGGGGGGCCAACATGTTACATAAATCCCATGAAACTGCCTGAAGATCGGTTATAACGGTACAACAACACACACATTTAGAGGCTTAAATAACTGGGAATTGTTAAAGGATGTATAGGCCAAACCAGGTGTTGATCAGAATCCCGATATCGATACGGATCCATCACAACATGTCTTTATATTAGGGACTGAAGTGAGTGTTGGCAGTCAGGTTCTGGAGGAGTGGAGGAACGGATGTGAAGAGGACACAATCAGCGCCAACACGCACTCATCCACATAAACACTGCTGGGCTTATTACACACAGCACTGATCTGGCACTGCACTACTGTGTATTAGACAGGACAGCTGGTGCACACGCACACACACACACCGCAGTCAGTGTGTGAATCTCATCAAAACACAGATCCTGGTCACACTTCACCCCAAAATATAAAGCAGGAAATATAAAGACTTAGTCGTGAGTGCCAAAATGGAGGCTCTAGACCCTTCCAGAGTTAAGATATTGAGATATTTATAATGGCATAAATGCTACGTGGGATCTCAATATCTCAGCTCTGGAAGGGTCTAGAGCCTCCATTTTTGCACTCAGGTCAAAGTCTCATGGCCCTCTATCAGAATCCAGAGTTTTGAGAAGATTGGGGATACTTAATTTTTCGCCCCAAAAAAAAAAAAACGTAAGGGGTAACACTGTCGTTTTTTTTTCGGGTCAAAATTTTGAATTTTCATATCTCAGCTCTGGAAGGGTCTAGAGCCTCCATTTTTGCACTCAGGTCAAAGTCTCACAGCCCTCTATCAGAATCCAGAGTTTTGAGAAGATTGGAGAAACTTAATTTTTCACCCAAAAATGAAAAAAAACGTAAGGGGTAACACTGTCGTTTTTTTTTCGGGTCGAAATTTTGAGTTTCGATATCTCAGCTCTGGAAGGGTCTAGAGCCTCCATTTTTGCACTCAGGTCAAAGTCTCACAGCCCTCTATCAGAATCCAGAGTTTTGAGAAGATGGAGAAACTTAATTTTTCGCCCAAAAAAAAAAAACGAAAGGGGTAACACTGTCGTTTTTTTTTTCGGGTCGAAATTTTGAATTTTGATATCTCAGCTCTGGAAGGGTCTAGATCATCCAATTTTTGCACTCAGGTCAAAGTCTCACAGCCCTCTATCAGAATCCAGAGTTTTGAGAAGATTGGAGAAACTTAATTTTTCGCCCAAAAATGAAAAAAAACGAAAGGGGTAACACTGTCGTTTTTTTTTTCGGGTCGAAATTTTGAGTTTCGATATCTCAGCTCTGGAAGGGTCTAGAGCCTCCATTTTTGCACTCAGGTCAAAGTCTCACAGCCCTCTATCAGAATCCAGAGTTTTGAGAAGATTGGAGAAACTTAATTTTTCGCCCAAAAATGAAAAAAAACGAAAGGGGTAACACTGTCGTTTTTTTTTCGGGTCGAAATTTTGAAGTTTGATATCTCAGCTCTGGAAGGGTCTAGATCATCCATTTTTGCACTCAGGTCAAAGTCTCAGAGCCCTCTATCATAATCCAGAGTTTTGAGAAGATTGGAGAAACTTAATTTTTCGCCAAAAATGAAAAAAAACGAAAGGGGTAACACTGTCGTTTTTTTTTTCGGGTCGAAATTTTGAGTTTCGATATCTCAGCTCTGGAAGGGTCTAGAGCCTCCATTTTTGCACTCAGGTCAAAGTCTCACAGCCCTCTATCATAATCCAGAGTTTTGAGAAGATTGGAGAAACTTAATTTTTCGCCCAAAAATGAAAAAAAACGAAAGGGGTAACACTGTCGTTTTTTTTTCGGGTCGAAATTTTGAAGTTTGATATCTCAGCTCTGGAAGGGTCTAGATCATCCATTTTTGCACTCAGGTCAAAGTCTCAGAGCCCTCTATCATAATCCAGAGTTTTGAGAAGATTGGAGACACTTAATTTTTCGCCCAAAAATGAAAAAAAACGAAAGGGGTAACACTGTCGTTTTTTTTTCGGGTCGAAATTTTGAGTTTCGATATCTCAGCTCTGGAAGGGTCTAGAGCCTCCATTTTTGCACTCAGGTCAAAGTCTCACAGCCCTCTATCATAATCCAGAGTTTTGAGAAGATTGGAGAAACTTAATTTTTCGCCCAAAAATGAAAAAAACGAAAGGGGTAACACTGTCGTTTTTTTTTCGGGTCGAAATTTTGAAGTTTGATATCTCAGCTCTGGAAGGGTCTAGATCATCCATTTTTGCACTCAGGTCAAAGTCTCAGAGCCCTCTATCATAATCCAGAGTTTTGAGAAGATTGGAGAAACTTAATTTTTCGCCCAAAAATGAAAAAAACGAAAGGGGTAACACTGTCGTTTTTTTTTTCGGGTCGAAATTTTGAAGTTTGATATCTCAGCTCTGGAAGGGTCTAGATCATCCATTTTTGCACTCAGGTCAAAGTCTCACAGCCCCCTATCATAATCCAGAGTTTTGAGAAGATTGGAGAAACTTAATTTTTCGCCCAAAAATGAAAAAAAACGAAAGGGGTAACACTGTCGTTTTTTTTTCGGGTCGAAATTTTGAAGTTTGATATCTCAGCTCTGGAAGGGTCTAGATCCTCCATTTTTGCACTCAGGTCAAAGTCTCACAGCCCTCTATCATAATCCAGAGTTTTGAGAAGATTGGAGAAACTTAATTTTTCGCCCAAAAATGAAAAAAAACGAAAGGGGTAACACTGTCGTTTTTTTTTTCGGGTCGAAATTTTGAAGTTTGATATCTCAGCTCTGGAAGGGTCTAGAGCATCCATTTTTGCACTCAGGTCAAAGTCTCACAGCCCTCTATCATAATCCAGAGTTTTGAGAAGATTGGAGAAACTTAATTTTTCGCCCAAAAATGAAAAAAAAACGAAAGGGGTAACACTGTCGTTTTTTTTTCGGGTCGAAATTTTGAAGTTTGATATCTCAGCTCTGGAAGGGTCTAGATCATCCATTTTTGCACTCAGGTCAAAGTCTCACAGCCCTCTATCATAATCCAGAGTTTTGAGAAGATTGGAGAAACTTAATTTTTCGCCCAAAAATGAAAAAAAACGAAAGGGGTAACACTGTCGTTTTTTTTTCGGGTCGAAATTTTGAAGTTTGATATCTCAGCTCTGGAAGGGTCTAGATCATCAATTTTTGCACTCAGGTCAAAGTCTCACAGCCCTCTATCATAATCCAGAGTTTTGAGAAGATTGGAGAAACTTAATTTTTCGCCCAAAAATGAAAAAAAAACGAAAGGGGTAACACTGTCGTTTTTTTTTTCGGGTCGAAATTTTGAAGTTTGATATCTCAGCTCTGGAAGGGTCTAGATCATCCATTTTTGCACTCAGGTCAAAGTCTCACAGCCCTCTATCATAATCCAGAGTTTTGAGAAGATTGGAGAAACTTAATTTTTCGCCCAAAATGAAAAAAAAAACGAAAGGGGTAACACTGTCGTTTTTTTTTTCGGGTCGAAATTTTGAAGTTTGATATCTCAGCTCTGGAAGGGTCTAGAGCATCCATTTTTGCACTCAGGTCAAAGTCTCAGCCC
>NW_024121210.1:21041915-21221827 GCF_016745375.1 Pimephales promelas
TAGAAAAATTAGCCAGAGAAACAGAGCTTCAGTGGGAGCAGATGAGACGTCACTGCTGGGTAGAGTAGAAAAATTAGCCGAAAGAAACACGGCTCCTGTGGAGCAGAGTAGACATCACTGCTGGGGCAGAGTAGAAAAGATTAGCCAGAGAACAGAGCTCCTGTGGGAGCAGATTGAGACATCACTGCTGGGGCAGAGTAGAAAAATAGCGCGGAAAAAAACGCGGGTCTTGTGGGAGCAGATGAGACATCACTGCTGGGGCAGAGTATAAAAGATTGGCCAGAGAAACGTGCTCCTGTGGGAGCAGAGTAGACATCACTGCTGGGCAGAGTAGAAAAGATTAGCCAGAGAAACAGAGCTCCTGTGGGAGCAGATGAGACATCACTGCTGGGGCAGAGTAGAAATTAGCCGAAAGAAACACGGCTCTTGTGGAGCAGATGAGACATCACTGCTGGGGCAGAGTAATAAAAGATTGGCCAGAGAAACAGAGCTCCTGTGGGGGCAGAGGAGACATCACTGCTGGGCGGTGGAGAAAATTAGCCAGAGAAACAGAGCTCAGTGGGAGCAGAGGATAACATCACTGCTGGGGCAGTATAGAAAATTAGCCGGAGAAACAGAGCTTCAGTGGGAGCAGATGAGACATCACTGCTGGGGCAGAGTAGAAAAAATTAGCCGAAAGAAACACGGCTCCTGTGGGAGCAGAGTAGACATCACTGCTGGGGCAGAGTAGAAAAGATTAGCCAGAGAAACGGAGCTCCTGTGGAGAGCAGAGTAGACATCAACTGCTGGGGCAGAGTAGAAAAATTAGTCAGAGAAACAGAGCTCCTGTGGGAGCAGAGTAGACATTCACTGCTGGGGCAGAGTAGAAAAATTAGTCAGAGAAACAGAGCTCCTGTGGGAGCAGATGAGAAATCACTGTTGGGGCAAAGTAGAAAAATTAGTCAGAGAAACAGAGCTTCTGTGGAGCAGATGAGACATCACTGTTGGGCAAAGTAGAAAAATTAGTCAGAGAAACAGAGCTCCTGTGGGAGCAGATGAGACACCACTGCTGGGGCAGAGTAGAAAAATTAGTCAGAGAAACGGAGCTCCTTTGGGAGCAGAGGAGACGTCACTGCTGGGGCGGTGGAAAAAAAATTAGCCAGAGAAACAGAGCTCCAGTGGGAGCAGAGGAGACGTCACTGCTGGGGCAGTATAGAAAATTAGCCGGAGAAACAGAGCTTCAGTGGGAGCAGAGTAGACGTCACTGCTGGGCAGTGGAGAAACGTACCTGTGCAAATGAGCTGTGGTGTGAAGCCGAGCAAGAGCGGGAAGTAGATTGGGGCCTGGCTGGCCGATTATCATCTTCTTGAGCGCAAACAAAGATGCGAAAAAGAGGGGCGATTTAATCTTTGCAGGAGTATGCACATCTTTATTAACGTTTCAAAATGGCTTAGGGAACTTTCACCCTGGCAGTTAAGTCCGTAACGGGGAAGGTTCGCATGAAAAATCGCTAATGTGAACGCCATTATGGGAACCGGTGGCGCACTGGGGTACCGGACCCGAGACTACCTGGAGGAGGTGGTGGTAGTACTGACTACCCAGCACGGACTCGGGTGCGCCCTTGTTCAGGAAATAAGGTATCCTGTGCATGCGTTTTAGCTTATTGTGATGTATTCAGTTAAATGAGTAAGGGATGATAGTGTTGAGGAATTACCCTGGATACGAGCGAGAGTAAGCCTGCAGTGTATTCGAGCATTGTACGTGGAATCAGAGCAACATATTTTGTAAATCCACTGTATTCTTACGGGTCCGTTTGCAAGCAGCAGAAAACCACCTTATGGCGACACACGTACAATAACCTGTATTGTTCACTTAACTGCGCATAGTAGAAGCAATTTTACTAAAAATAAATAAGTAAATACACAATATTTACCCACGTTCTGCTTTCCATCGAGCGCCGTGCACGTTTGCAATGACATAAGATGCACGCGAACGCACCAAGGTTCGATAGAATTAAATTGGGTGTGGAACCGGACCCACGCTGCGGGGGGCGTCGGGGACAAATGCGCTCGAACCGCTGCAAACACAGGATACAAACCATATATGGCATTTCACCGTAACAAGCCTAGTGTAAAAGCTCCGTTGTTTCTCATTTATTTATTTGTCATTTCTAAGGGTGGTTCCCTGCCGATTTGTTCGTTCTGGATTAGTAAACCAAATGGTGAAGCTGCGGGTTAGAATTGTCTGAACTTCTGAAATCTTAAAAGAGGAGTCGATTCCTGTTAATGGAATCGATTCCTAGCTTTGGAATCGACTCTATATTCCTAACGCCTCGGATCGAGGAATCGATTCTTTTTGGGATCGAGGAATCAATTCTTTAGAATCGATTCCCAGCCCTACTGTTTACGTGTGAGTTTTACGCCATAAAGAAGCATCGCGTTTAAGGAACGCAAATCATTGTACAGAAACTATTTATATCGATCACAATTAGTATTCGGATAGCGTAAATGCTCGACATTCAACGATTGAAGCGATGCGAAGTTCAATCAGGGACGCGAAAGTTTTCAGCTAAACACTCACAGAGTTGACCCGGCAGATGTTTGAGAGTGTGGATCAGCCGGGACTGGATCTGCAGCGTGGCTTAACTTACTTACTGCCTGTTGCGACGGCCGACGCTGGAGGAATGTCCATTCCTTTGCGTTAAGATGGCAGCATTGCCTTGTCCATATCTCTATGGCAGGAATTATTGAATGGTCCGGTTTAAAGATACCGCGGAAGTAGATTGCGGATGTTTCGCCCGGGGTGGCGATGACCCGTTTGTTTGGCCTGACGCCCATGGGATGATACCGGGTTGCGGAAAAGATTCCTAATTCTGGACGAAAGATTCTCTATCGAAAACAGGAAGAGCTAGATTCGGACATGGCCAAATGCTGCAAACTGCCAATGGATCGAGGTAAGACTGCTGAGTCTATATATACCCTCTTATCATTGGTTGCTGATTGCCGTCCACTCGTGTTAATTATCTGAACGTGCTCCTCCCGAACTTAGTTATTAACAAAACTTCATTTTGAGAAGATTGGAGAAACTTAATTTTTCGCCCAAAAATGAAAAAATACGAAAGGGGTAACACTGTCGTTTTTTTTTCGGGTCGAAAATTTTGAAGTTTGATATCTCAGCTCTGGAAGGCTCTAGAGCCTCCATTTTTGCACTCAGGTCAAAGTCTCACAGCCCTCTATCAGAATCCAGAGTTTTGAGAAGATTGGAGAAACTTAATTTTTCGCCCAAAAATGAAAAAAACGAAAGGGGTAACACTGTCGTTTTTTTTTTCGGGTCGAAATTTTGAAGTTTGATATCTCAGCTCTGGAAGGGTCTAGATCATCAATTTTTGCACTCAGGTCAAAGTCTCACAGCCCTCTATCAGAATCTAGAGTTTTGAGAAGATTGGAGACACTTAATTTTTCGCCCAAAAATGAAAAAAACGAAAGGGGTAACACTGTCGTTTTTTTTTTTCGGGTCGAAATTTTGAAGTTTGATATCTCAGCTCTGGAAGGGTCTAGATCATCAATTTTTGCACTCAGGTCAAAGTCTCACAGCCCTCTATCAGAATCCAGAGTTTTGAGAAGATTGGAGACACTTAATTTTTCGCCCAAAAATGAAAAAAAAAACGAAAGGGGTAACACTGTCGTTTTTTTTTCGGGTCGAAATTTTGAAGTTTGATAGCTCAGCTCTGGAAGAGTCTAGAGCCTCAATTTTTGCACTCAGGTCTAGGTCTCATGGCCCTCTATCAGAATGCAGAGTTTTGAGAAGATTGGGGATACTTAATTTTTCGCCCAATAAAAAAAAATCGTAAGGGGTAACACTGTCGTTTTTTTTCGGGTCGAAATTTTGAGTTTCGATATCTCAGCACTGGAAGGGTCTAGAGCCTCCATTGTTGCACTCAGGTCTAAGTCTCATGGCCCTCTATCAGAATCCAGAGTTTTGAGAAGATTGGGGATACTTAATTTTTCGCCCAAAAAAAAAAAAAAAACGTAAAGGGTAACACTGTCGTTTTTTTTCGGGTCAAAATTTCGAGTTTCGATATCTCAGCTCTGGCTGGGTCTAAAGCCTCCA
Organism: Pimephales promelas; assembly: GCF_016745375.1. The sequence goes on from NW_024121210.1 coordinate 21,046,005, forward strand.
TTTTTGCACTCAGGTCTAAGTCTCATGGCCCTCTATCAGAATCCAGAGTTTTGAGAAGATTGGGGATACTTAATTTTTCGCCCATAAAAAAAACCTAAGGGGTAAGTAACACTGTCGTTTTTTTTTTTGGGTCAAAATTTTGAATTTCGATATCTCAGCACTGGAAGAGTCTAGAGCCTCCATTGTTGCACTCAGGTCTAAGTCTCATGGCCCTCTATCAGAATCCAGAGTTTTGAGAAGATTGGGGATACTTAATTTTTCGCCCCCCCCAAAAAAAAACGTAAGGGGTAACACTGTCGTTTTTTTTTTTCGGGTCGAAATTTTGAGTTTCGATATCTCAGCTCTGGAAGGGTCTAAAGCCTCAATTTTTGCACTCAGGTCTAAGTCTCATGGCCCTCTATCAGAATCCAGAGTTTTGAGAAGATTGGAGATACTTATTTTTTCGCCCAAAAAAAAAACGTAAGGGGTAACACTGTCGTTTTTTTTTCGGGTTGAAATTTCGAGTTTCGATATCTCAGCTCTGGCTGGGTCTACAGCCTCCATTTTTGCACTCAGGCCTAAGTCTCATGGCCCTCTATCAGAATCCAGAGTTTCAAAAAGATTGGGGATACTTAATTTTTCGCCCGAAAAAAAAACAATGAAAGGGGTACCACTGTCGTTTTTTTTTTCGGGTCGAATTTTTGAGTTTCGATATCTCAGCTCTGGATGGGTCTACAGCCTCCGTTGTTGCACTCAGGTTTAAGTCTCATGGCCCTCTATAAGAATCCAGAGTTTTGAGAAGATTGGAGAAACTTAATTTTTCGCCTGAAAAAAAAACCCAAAGGGTTACCAGTGTCGTTTTTTTTTTCGGGTCGGATTTTTGAGTTTCGATATCTCAGCTCTGGAAGGGTCTACAGCCTCCATTGTTGCACTCAGGTTTAAGTCTCATGGCCCTCTATCAGAATCCAGAGTTTTGAGAAGATTGGAGAAACTTAATTTTTCGCCTGAAAAAACCCCCAAAGGGGTACCACTGTCGTTTTTTTTTCGGGTCGAATTTTTGAGTTTCGATATCTCAGCTCTGGAAGGGTCTAGAGCCTCCATTTCTGCACTCAGGTTTAAGTCTCATGGCCCTCTATCAGAATCCAGAGTTTTGAGAAGATTGGAGAAGCTTAATTTTTCGCCCGAAAAAAAAAACAAAAAACGAAAGGGGTACCGCTACTTATGTTACAGAAAAATTGTAACATAAGCTAGCATTAGCCCCCTGCTGGTAGGTGTCATAAGAACCCCATTCTGATCCCAAAAAGCAAGTTTTGAAGACTGCGTCCACATGTATGATCTACTGTAAACCTGTCTCATGAGTCGCTGATGATAATCGGCAGAAATCCCTCCAACAAAATGTGTGGACAGTGTAGGAATGTTAGCTTTGGGTTTGAACCCTTAGACTCAAACACCCTACTCTATCGGGGAACATGTGACCAGCCGTGGAATGCTTCGGCCAGGAGTAAGCCATTTTAAGGGCGGCTGGGCAGGGGATTTGCCTGTAGTGCTAATCTCTATTTGGCAAGGCAGCCGGTGGACATTACATGAAAAGGTCTATTGAAAAATAGATTAATGAGAAGAGCAATAAAGAGAGAGTAAAAGAAAGAATGGAAACGATTCATCATTTGTCTCGCTCTACATCAGAGAGTAATTGCACTTGGATGGAACTCTTGAACCCCTAGAAAGGGCAGAGTTTAGACGACATCAATCTACTTAGTGTAACGTCAGTCAGTCCTGTATACACTCCTGTTGGCCACATAGACAGACACAGTCATCTTTTCTTCAGTCTATCCCCTTCTGATCTGTGCAGATGTTGTTTCCATATTTATTTAATATCTATTCATCATTTGCGGATTGCGTTGTGATGAATGATGTTATTACATTTGTTTGCACACGCATTCCTTTTCATTTTGCTGTTTTATAAGCTTCCACATACTTTCGGTCAATGACGATTCAAAAGGTACATGTGTAGGCATATGAATTCCCACTCTAGTTCCAACCCGCCCATATTCACTGAATGCATAGTCACTAGAGAGATTATTATTATTTTTTCCCTGCTTGTTTTTGTTCTATATAACCATTCAAAAGGTTGGATTACTTAATCGCCTGCATTGAAGTGCAATAAAAGCTGCTGTCAGTCTATACAGCTCCACGCAGCGCATAGGTTATACAGTGAAAAGGCAAATCTTTGTCATACTGTCCTTCCAGAAGCCTAGAATTAATGACAGTATCAGTTAGAGTGCTGATGGTAAAAGCACACACTATGCCCGGACTTGAAGCCGAGAGTAAATATTAGGACACGCGATGCAAAATGAGCAGGAAACATCGTGACATGCATAGAGGTGCGTAAATGTGGATTTGTGCGGGAGTGTGTTGTAGTGTATGGAAGCAGAAGAACCTCTCTGACACCAAGGTGTGTTTGTTTAGCTTCAGCCGGCTGTCAATTGAAGGAGTTTTCCTCAGTGAATGGATCCAGGGCTAATTTGTGGACTGTCAAAGCTGATGGAAAACATAATGAAGGAAAGGGGCAGGTGGGTCATTCTACAAAACAGATGAAATTTGTGGCCTTCATAGTTCATACAGTACATACACCCTAACTTAATATGGGCAAAAATAAACAAAACCTTTATTTTTATATTACACTATATTATATTAGTAGAAATGTTGACATTCAATAGCCTACCTTAATTACTACTCTGGTCCTTGATTGCAAGTCAGTGGTTATACCGCCACTTTTAGAGTAAAAAAATAAAGACAAAACAAACTGAATACCTGTGGCTCTTGACAATTCATTGAGGTTTTATTACACAAAACTGACGATCTGTGCAAGAAATTGAAAATGACCTGTAGCCTAATCCCCAGCATCTGCAGCCGGAAGTAAACTGTTAACTGCCGTAAAGAGCGCAAAAATCACTAAGCAACAGTAAAGAGGACGGCATAGGTGATAATTTAATCATCAACAAAATACAAAAAGAACGTGATTTTAAAAAGTAAGTAAGAGACGGGTTGGTCTTGGCATTTAATGATATACAGAAACGATTACATTGCCACATAACCTAAAACATAACATTAACTGTCTTAATCTGTCACGTAGTAACGACTACGGCTAATCAGCTGTTCTCCCGTAGTAGACGGTTAGAGTCGAACGTCGCGAAGTAGCAGTTAATGTCGCGCATGCGCAATAGAACGCCAGAATGCCTTTGCCGTTGTTCCACCAGAGGCTGTTGCTTAAAGGATACGCGGGAGGGAGCTTTCAAACTTTGGGAATTTGTGAAAAATCAATCTTTCCGATTGAGATTGCGCAAGCGAACGTAATCTTATTTGGATTATATATATAAACTGCGCCGTATAAGTATGTATCACTTTGATGAACAATGGGCTATAGCCTACTGCACCCGCGTCATGTCTTCCCTTTCTGTTGTAAGCAAACACAGTGTCGGCTCATGTGTGAGGAAGCTCGCGCTCCAAACTGCCATTAACACGATAGACCGTTTTCTGAGGCTGTGGATTAGAGGTGATAGTGATGTTGTAAATAATGTTCAGTTTCTTTCACAGATTGATCATTTTACTTCACAAGACCTCAATGAAAGACCAAGAGTCACGGAAATTCATTTTGTTTAGCCCAGGTGTTTTTTTCCCTCTCTTAAAGTGACAGAGGCCGTTGACCACGTTTCAGCTAAAGATGTTCTTTACTGTTCTACTGATGAAAAAGACACCTACATTTTTGATGGCCTGAGGCCTAAATGAACAACAAACTTTAATTTTGGGGTTCCTTTAATACTTATTTGTCTAATAGAATGTTTAATAAAGTATAAACAATACAATTAAACTGAAAAAGGCCCCCATTTCAGATCGACCATTGGTGCCAATTGTTCTACTATCAACTTAGGTTTAAGATGGTTCTCTTAAGAGAGGTTCTCTTGTATTGTGTAATATCTTACGCTAGGAGGGAAAAAAGGGGAAAATTTTCCATAAGATATTGAAGCCAAAAACCAAGGCCCTCTTTCGATAGGCTGCTGCAGTTGCCGCAGGACAGCCAATAGGCACGCCTATGTCTCCATGCTGCTGCAACGCGTTTTACATTAATTCAAAATTAAGGATAATTTTTGGCTTCAATATCTCGTGGAAAAAGGTTTTCATCTAGCGTAAGATATTACACAGTTCTCGTTCCCTCTTCTAGAGAGAACCGAGGTTACGTTAGTAACCAAGTACATTTTAGGAGACGCAGCCCAGGCTGTTACAAGGAAAGACTAGAATGGCTTCCATGCCAGAGATGAGCTTCAATCATGGTTTAATGCTGTAGACATGATGCCCTCAACCTGCTACAAACATCTGATTCCTCTCTCTCTCTGTCTTCTTAAACTTTCAGAACAGCTTTTCTTTTTCTCTGACATTCTTTCATCTCTTTACTATGCCCAAGCTAGAGTAAGATGGATATACCCATCAGCCCCCTGCTTCTCTGTCACACAATCCCAAGTGAAATTAAGATGGATCACCACCATATTTGTCATCAGTTACAGCTGTGTTATCCTGGTGAATATAAAGATTAATACTTCAAAATTACACATCATGCTAGGTTCTTCAAATGACCAACAGGTTTTCATTTATCTTCTGTCTTGGGTTGAGATGTCATTATTCTGAAAGCCCAACGGCTTACATCTTTATTCATATCCAGCCAAATAAATATGTCATTCATTCCAGTTTAGCATAATATCTCAAGTTTAGAATAGGCGCGCCGCACAACATACATTCAAACTCATTTAATACTGTTTAAATGTATCCCAGGATGCGTCTCATATGTGTTTTTTGCAAAGTTTAAAAATAATTTCATTTTTTGATAATGTATCATAATTCCCATACTTCTGTTTGTTCTTTCATAGTCTTGATGACTTTACTTGTATTCTATATATTCTATAATTATTCAATACATTTTGAAGGTTTTTTTTTTAACTTGAGTGTTAGCTCCAATTTTTATTTTTTGAAATTTTCTTAAACAATTTTTTTCTGCAATAATAAAAAATGATGTGTGTATAGACTTTTAACTGGTAGTGTATGTTGAGGAGCCAAAGTAAGTGCTTTCTTTCATGCTGAACAGTGTGTTTGGGTTTCATTTCCAAACACTCAGCTGAGTCCTTACAAAAAAGACTTTACCATCAACCTCTTACAGTGTCTCCAAATATAGATGGAGACTGAACTGGAATGCAAATAATGATTATTACAGTCCAAGCAGAAGAGGGGAATGTTTGGGTGAGCCGTAGGGTGAAACCGAGGTGAAGTCAAAGGATTTGTGAGGGTTTTCTCAGAACAGTAGATGGTCTTCCTTCTCATATTCGACTGATACAGTTCAGTCCTCTCAGGGGTTTAATGGGCTACAATCTGTGCTTATTAAGTGCCAGTTCACAGCTCTTAGTCTAGAGTTAGTTCTCCCTCCAGATTTACCCACAGAGTTGTTTTAGCAGCCCAAGTGGAGGTTTAACACATTACCGTGCTATAATAAAAGACTGTAAATCTGGTTTCTGTCAGGTCTGGGTATGATATATGCTGCCTATGAATGGGGTCAGCTGCCCGAGATGTGATAGACTGCTCTCCCTGTCAAAACCCAGCTCCGCTCAAATGAACAGAAGAGCGATGGATCCGCTAATGTATAAATCAAAGCACACGCAGGGAACCTTCACCTACAATAATAATTTACCGTGATAGATGAGTGGTGGGGATGCATGGCGTGTCCCTTAATTATAATATGAAAAATAAGTATATGACTGTTTAATGATACGTCAAAATGATTTTTGCTAGCGGAGAAGAGTCAACCCTGATTCCTGATGGGACGAGCCACAATCAGACCGTTCTCAATACTCTCCTGTAAGCACTCATAATCAGTTGTAATGGGTTTGACTGCTGCCATTTGCTCTCAGTCAGGTCTAAATACATGGAATTACCTCATCCATGCTGAAATATGTGGAAGCAATTAACGGCAGAGCTACCTCTCACAATCACTTGTGTTTTTCGTGGCAGGAGATAGATTGATGCGAACGTACATGTGTGTATGTTTTAATTTCGCCCTAATCAAATGGAATCTGGTGTTTTCCTTGCCGTGCAAAAACGTTAAAAATGGATCGAGATTCCAAGGCCGCATGATTTATTTACTTCACGGTGTCATTCGGATGTCAGAGGCTGCCGTACTTCCTGTACTGGAATTAAAATCTAATTTTTATGGTTTCGCATTTGCATCGCTGAACGTTTTATACTTATAATTATACCATATTAAGTTTATATGGTAATGTCTGTGAGCCAAAGACTTGTATATCTGTCGGATGGTAATGGCACAAACGAAATACAAGTGAATTACCCATGCGACTAGGCCTTACTTTATTTTAATTAGCTAAAAATTAGGGCTGTCAAACGATTAATCCAAAATAAAACTTTGTGTTTACATAATATATGTGGGTGCTGTGTATAATTATTTTCTATATATAAATACACACACATGCTTGTATATATTTAAAAAATATTTTAATGTATATAGATTTATATATAATTTATATTAAAAATAAATATTTGTATATATAAATAGTATTTTTTTCTTAAATATACATGCATGTGTGTGTATTTATATATATATATACAAAATAATTATACACAGTGTACCCACATATATTATGTAAACACAAACTTTTATTTTGTATGCGATTAATCGCCCTACTAAAAATGCATTGTTCGTTCTGAAAAACGGAGTTTGCAAATTTGTTGCAAATCTAAGCCTTATTGTATTACTCAATTAGAGGCTGTGATAGTTCACTATTTACAATTTAGTAAAACAAATAAAACTGGACTTTGCACTCCAGCCAAGTTATTTGAAACCAAAGTCATCCTTCGGAAATTGGGAGATGGGAACAAAATGCTACAGTAGAGTGAACGGCTGAGGAATTTAATATGGCACATTTACAAGAGCCAGATTATCAGAGCACGCCCGGCTGTATATTAGATTAAAGAAAACAGCACAAATCCATCACACGCTGCGTTGACATGAGAAGAAGTACAGCTGACCACACTCACTCTCAGCTGAGGTCAGATTCAAGCACTAGTCCGTCGGATTATCTACGCTGATCTCTGGCCTGGCCGAACCGTGGCCACCGCATTGGCTCTGGAGCGGTAGACCAGACTAGTTTACGTTGGCTAGCAACAGTGCGTTAAGTATGCGTGTTTGTAGTGGACAGCGGCCATAACATGATAAGCTAAATAATGTATTGGTTTGAAGCCTGTTTAAGAGCAGAGGACAGGGAAATGTGGGGAGTCTGCATGAGCAGCTGGACTTGAAAATTACTCTCGGCAATCACAGGGTGCAACATAAGCCAAACGTGATTAAGTTCAATCCCATTCTAATAAAGGCACACATATGGAACCCTAGCTGGGGTTGGCAGAGGCCCCAGTCAAACAGTGCCCATTTAAAAACGCTCCCAGGGTCACCTCCCCTTTCACCAGCCTCAGCTACTAATACCCCTCACCCCCTCACGGTGATTGTGCTGGTGTTTGTTGACTCCATTATTTAGTCAAACCTTTCTGTCCCACCTCGGCCGTTCAGATGTGCAGCAATTACAGAGACTCATGTTGACTTTTCCCAAAGTGCTTAACTCCAGATTTTATACTGTAGAAACAGAATTCCTTTACTGTATACTTTAGTCTCCTTAGGTTCAGTGTTATCCTATTTAGGAGCTATTGGGCTGGGACATACAACTGCCAATAGTTAATTACTTGAAACTTTAACACTTTGTTTCTGGGCCGAATTTATCAAAACAGTATTAAATTTTATTTTAAAATATTTTTTAATATATACATACTGTGCCAAAGTCTTGGCTTGGTTTTAAGCAAGTTATAATATATTTTTGTTAGGGCTGTCAAACGATTCATCACAATTAATCGCATCCAAAATAAAAGTTTGTGCTTACATAATATGTGGGTGCACTGTGTATAATTATTTTGTATATATGTAAATACACACATATGCATGTATATTTAAGAAAAAAATATTATTTATATATAAAGTATTTATATTTATATATAATATAAATTATATAAATATCTATATACAGTATATACATGAAAATATTTCTTAAATATATACAAGCATGTGTGTGTATTTATATAATAATAATAATAATAATAATAATAATATAATTATACACAGTGCACCCAAAGATATTATAAACAAAAACTTTTATTTTGGATGCAATTAATCGTTTGACAGCCCTAATTTTGTATAGTGTCAGTACATTTACATTTCCAAACATTCCTTTTGCCATTAATTGTAATAATCCAGTGAGGTTTTTTGTCTGACAACAGCCGGTGTGCTCCACACGGATATCTGATCTCACCATCATTGAGATTACGTGAAGAAACCGAAAAAAACCTGAGACAGACTAAATCCAGAAGAACTGTGGCAACGTCTTCAAGACGCTTCCAGAAACCTTCCTCCAAAGCAACCTAAAAACTATCCTTAAAACACAAAGGGTGGTCACACCAAATATTAATTTGACTTAGCTAGTAGAGTTATTGTGGCTTTGTAGGTAGGTTTTCCTTTTTTCCCCATGTAATCACAGAAAGACTTGATTATGGTGAGATCAGATCTCTGTGTGGAGCACCGATTATTAATCGGTTATTACGATTCATGGCAAAATTAATGTTTACAAATGTAAACGGAAACTTTTTACTAACACACTATAGCAAAAAAAGGTTTATAGCAACTGGCTTAAAACAATTTTTGGGGGGTGAAAATACTAACATGCCTTTGACTTTTGTAATGTAATGTACACTCTGAAAAAATGCTGGGTTGTTTTAACCCAATTTTGGGTCAAATATGGACAAACCCAGCCACTGGGTTACATTTGTAAATTACATTTTTAACCCAATGTTTGAGGTTGTCCATATTTGACCCAAAATTGGGTTAAAACAATCCAGTGTTTTTTAGAGTGATTAGGGGTGTAGCAGATCGTTGTTGATCTGTGATCCGTACGGACCAGACCCAAAAATTCAGCATTGGATTACAGTGGATTATTGGCAAACTTAAACCATCATAGAGTTAAGGTTTATCATTTGCACATTTTTTTTCTTACCAATTTACACATTCGCACGATTTAAACCATTACAAAGCAAGAAGAAGCAACAAGAACAGGGTAGTCACGTGCTGTATGTATGTATATATATGTGTGTGTGTGTGTGTGTGTGTGTGTGTGTGAAGAGAGAGATGGAATTTTTAACAGAATTTTTAAAGGTACTATATTTATCCTCACATTGTGACATTAAAATTCTTTGCATAGTTAACTAATGTGTTGAACTGCAAACCATTTCCAACAAAAATGTTGTCATGAGAAAACCCTGTAAATGTATAACTAAATTCAACAAACCAACAAATCACTGCTTTCAACAGACTCATTTGAGAGGTGCAGACTACCACAGAACTTCTAGAATGGAAATACATTCTCAGACTCGAACAGTGATCAAGGATTCTTCAGCCTGGTAGGCTGGTTGTAAGTGAGTTATGGTCCTGCAAAGCGTCATAGACAAACCATTTCCAGAGGGGCGTCACCAGCGGACGTCGCATGTAGACCTAAAACCAATCAGAGCGATGAAGGAGATGACGTATTTAGAGTGGCGGCCAGCGGAGGAACATCTCCAAGTGTTGTTCTTTGCTCGGTTTTTAACAAAAAGGAAACAAATTGCTTAAAAATAGACACGATAGCTGATTCGAGCGAGTGAAGTTCGACGGCGGCGTCCATCTTTGTAATGTAGGCTACAAAATCTGCTTCAAAATGCCAGCGCTGTCGTCATCGTGTAAAGCCCGCCCCAACGTTTCTGATTGGTGCCGCAATTTCTGCGGACTGGAAATGGGTTTGAATGAGACTAACTTTCAGAGCAAATCTAAATTTGCTGGAAGTTGTCTGGGTTTTCCCAGGCTATCAGCCTGGTTGTTCCTGGTTGCAAATCCATGGCCACTTTTAATGCCCAAGCTCCTCTAGCAGAGAGAATAGGGAAGGATGGGAATGCTTGCATCAACCTTCTCCATGGCAACATGCCTGAAGCCTGTCCTGAACAGCCTGCGGGTCACAATGATGACAAAACAGTATTTAACCGAGCACACTGCTTCCACTATTTACAAAAGGGTTGGAGGCTGGGGAGAGAGCAGCTTCACAAAAGTCCATTTACAGTACGGGTCAGCACATCTCAATACCTTTACAATTCCAGTCAAATTCTTTGTGCCCCCCCCCCCTCTGACAATAAGTATCTAGCCCCACGCCACACACAAAAGGCCGACCGGCGGTTTATGGTCTCCGCTGACATTAACCCAACAGATTTTGGCTCCTCTCCATTAAACTGCTCTGTCTTTTCTCTATCAAGCCATTAAACTTCTCCCTTTCTTTTTCCGTCACACGGGTCATTTCGAGTGTGAAGCAATCTGAGAGTGAGAGCGGCAACTTTAACAATAATTAGTTCCTCTGTACGATGGAACAATCAGCCTTTTTCAGAGCACCAAAAGGATTCTGCTGTTAAGGAGACATTAGCTGCCGTAACAAAGGGGGTCCCGGCCTTTGGAGCCATTCGCCTCACATTAGCTCATAGTCCCGCTTCCGTTTCAGCCTGGCTTTGAGTCAGGACACAGCGATTGGAGAAATCTCCCTGTGAGTTTGAGCTGCATGCATTATGCTTCCATCCCAGCCTAATCCTGCTTTTACAGGGGTCAAAATGAGGTCAATCCTCAGAGCATCCACACAGGACATGATGCTGGGGTTAGTGCAAACATCTAAAGATGGGAAATCTCTCACAGGGACTTGCTTTTACTGATCAACTAATATTTTTAAATAATCAAATGTTTCTGTACCTTTCTTATTCGACTGCAGAGTTTTGCCATGAAAAATTAATAGTAATTGAATTTCAAATGATTCATAAAGCCAAAATAGTCTTAAATTTCAGCTTGTGCATAGCAGGAAATCAATTACAAGAAAGAATTCATATGTGTCTTTGCTGTCCCATTTTCAAGGTGATCGGGTCAAAAATGTAGTAATAACATTCCTAAACCCCTCAATTGAATTAAATCTAATCTGTTCCAGCGAAGCAATGTTATTCAAGCCAAATCAAATATATTTATTTTGGTCATGTAATTATATTTTTAGAAGAAGGTACATCCATTTTTAGGCATACAGTGTACAGTACATCCTCTTGCACAAGTAATAAAATATGATATCAATTAGATAAAATTGTGGTTTTAGCCAAGCACCTCATAAATGAAAAACATTTTGGTTTGGGATGTACCATATATCAATATATTTGACCATATCAATATCAGCCAATATTATTTTCTAAAACTATCAGCACAGGTCTGAATTTTGGATGGAACCTGATATGTGGTTGCATTGAGTGTTTTAGTATATTTTGGCATATGCACACAAAGTTTAATACACTGAAAAAAATGAATGAACTTCTCTAATCAATAAAATTGTGGCAACAGATTACAAGCAAAATTGAACAAATTAGAATTGAGTAATAATTAATCAAAGTTCACCATTTAAAATGAGTAAAGTTTAAACCAAAAAAATTAACAAAAATATCTGAAAAACAGACAGACATGAAAGATTAAGGACTCTTTATTTTACATTGCCAACATTGAAGACACCTGATGTTAACAAGCAGAATCACTGAAGGAGAAAAACGCAATTTTAAAACAAACCTAAAACAAACACCGATCACCACAATGGTGACTTTACACCATTACATCCACACTATAAAGTGTGGGTTTTTAGTTGTTTTTTATTTAATTTTTTTAGTTTTACTCATTTTAAATGGTTAACTTTTAAGGAATTATTTGATTAATTACACTCAATTCTAATGTGTTTTTTTTATTTTTTTGATTAGATAAAGCGCATTCATTTTTACAGTGTATAGTTCCTACTTTATGCCCAATAATAAAAAAAATGCTTGCCTTAGCAAACATAGTTAATAATATAGATTTATAATATCAGACGTCATGTTGTCGGCAGCATCATGGACATTTTTTTTATTTCAGTTTTGATCCCATTACCTGTCCCATTATGATTAGTTGGCCATACTTCCCCCTCATGACATGATGACCTTCACTCTCCTTTAAAAGTGTGTGTGACAGGTATGGATACTGGCTGAGAGAGTGCGTGAGAAAAGGACGGCTGGACCTCCATGGTCTTTGTGTTTGCTTTCCTCTTTTAACGGGGTACCCGGTCATGCGTCTTCTCACTCATCGTTTGAGAGTCCCTGGTGTTGGTGATAGCTCAAGCCCCTTTGACAGAGAGAGGGCAGGGGTGACTAACACCCCAAACCCCCACCTCCAGCTGCCAGGATAGGGCACACAACTGACAGAGGCGACCTTGAGTCTGTCAACAGAACTAGCTGTGGGCGCTGAAGTACCCCTCCCACCTGCACAAGATGGCTATTTCCTCTCTTTCCCCTACCTGCCCCCACAAACAGGCCCAAACTTAGACTTATACATAGACATCCAATACCAGCCCAACCCCATGACTGACTTTGTTCATGGTTACCCAGGCCAGTATGTCATTTTGATTTGGCATTTGAACTTATAGTGGAAGATAAAGTCTGTTTGTTGCTTATTCTGGTCAAGAACTGCCCGCTTAGACAGGAAGAGACCATCTCAAGGCTCACAACTTTTGCCCAAATTGCAGTAGTAGTCAATGCTAGTTGCAGAAATCAGATCCCTTCTGCAAATTTTAGGCAGTTGGAGTTGACATTATTACAGAAAATCATGTGGGCTCCATTTTCTTCACTTCAAATTATGAATCCATCCAGTCGGAGGATATCAAACACATGATTTGAGCCGATTGTTTGTATTTGTCATGCGCTTCAGCAGTAAGGTGCACATTTCTGAGTGAGTTAGTTTTAATTGGAAGGACTGATATAATGCCATCCTTCCTCAGTCATTAAGTGTATGATGCAGTCTATAGACATCTGTTCAGATTTGAAAACTTCTATAGTGTTTTCCAGCCTTAAAATGGAAAATGGAGTCTTCCTTAATTCAAAATTAGGCGTTAGATCAGCCGGAACCGGGAACACGTCCCGTAAATCCTGATGTACTTGGTACATCATAAGAAGGATGGCGTCTACACTAATATTAGTCTCTCTGTTTATCCCGAGGGACCCTCTATGGTGGACCTGAGCCTGGACCCATCCCAACTCAAGTGCAATACCGGCGTGATTAATTTGTCTTCTAAACAGATGAATGGATAAATACTCGAAATGTTCCGATCCGGTAATGCTGCCCGAATCACACATTCAAATGACAACTGCCCCCCAACTGAGTCTGGTTTCTCCAAAGGTTTTTTTCTCCATTCTCCAGTCACCTGATGCAGTTTTAGTTCCTTGCCACTGTTGCCTTGCCTTTTGGCTTGCTTAGTTGGGGACATTTAATATTCATGTAATGATCTGATTTACCAAAGGTGGACATTGATGCAGTTTTCTTCTAGAAACAAACTTCTTGTATTATTTTCATGTTATCACTGTGAAGGTGCTTTGATACAATCTGTATTGTAAAAAGCTCTATATAAATAAAGGTGACTTGCAGTTTCCATTTTGATTTCAAAAGAAGAATCATGAGGAGAGCGGGTGTTTTGAGCAGCTGGACTGAGGCTGCACCAGGTTGCGGTCGCATCTGACCTCAGATTATGTCATTTTTGATTATGTCAGATTATGCTTTGTTAAGTACTGTAACCTTATTAATAACTAGGTAGGCTAATCTCTCTCACCGCAACATGACACCATGACTTTTGCGTAAACATACACGCCAATTTCACGTCGAGTGGCGTGTTATCTCGTCGCATTTTGAGCTATCCGCATGTATTCGTGTATGTCTACGCCATTAACGTCCGCGTCATTCCGCGTGTCTGTACACGCTGTCAAATGTCAGAGCAAAACAAAGAAAAATGTACATCTACATCTGGGGAGCTTTCTTTCTTTCCTAGGATGGTAAGGGAACAGTCATAAATGCCATTAACCCCAGTGACAGTTAGGTTTAGGGTCAGGGTTGAGGTAAGTCATATATTTATATATACAGTAATAACGTTAAATCAACGGCGTTCATAAACACGCTGAAAAGCGAATGCGTGTTGATGGCACGCCAAAAATGGAAACACGCTACTTCATGAGATCCAACATGACATCATGACTTTTGCGTAAACATATACGCCACTTTCGAGTCAGGTGGCATGTATCCGCGTGTATGCGTATATGTCTACGCCATTAGCGGCCGCGTCATTCCACGTGTCTGTACACGCAGTCAAATCTCCAGTCATAAATGCCATTAACCCCAGTGACGGTTAAGTTTAGGGATGGGGTTGAGGTAAGTCATATATTTATATAACGTTAAGTCAATGGCGTTCATAAACACGCTGAAAGGCGATTATGCGTCTTGATAGCACGCCAAAAATGGAAATACGAATTGCCGTGTCATACACACGCTATTTCATGAGATCAGTCTGCTCACCCTCTTTCTCGACTCTGTGCCTTGGATAGTTTTGAGTTACATTTAGAAAAAACCTGTCAGATCAAAGTATATTTTTGGTTAAGTTATTATTTAACATGATTTTTTTAATTATTTATTATTTTTGAACAAACGAGGATCTCTGTTTAAGAACGTCGGCTCGCATCTGCAGGTTTACCCTGCTTTAGAGCACCGCAACGTATACATCTTCAAGTTTAGCCGAACCGGACGTCACAAGTTGATCTTCTTGTAAAAAAGATCTCATTGAGGAACAACACACTGTACTTTTTGTAATTTCATTGCATTTTTAATTTATAAAAAGTTAAACAAATAGTGATTTTTAATATAACTATATTTATAGATAGTCGATCGTTAATTCTCCTGACGATTGACAAACAAAATTTCATCGAATGAATACCCATCCCTAGTTACGATGTAACAAATTTGCATAGTCTTCATTGGCTGGCGAACATCTATTTCAACCACCTCTCAAAAAATATTTTCTGCTCTGAAAAAGCAAATTCTCTTTGTAAACACTTCCAAAGTGCGATGTGTAAACTTTCGACATTTGCTTCTTAGATCTCCACGAGTTCTAAACGGGATTTACAAAACGCTTATTGATTAAAGACATTTAATGCATTCTTACTACTTTGAATAATGATAAAGGATGGAGCAAGACCTGTTTTACTAACTTCAATAGGCTATTACATCGGTCATTCACGTTATTGCTCGGCTAACGTATGGTTACTGGTTACCTATTAAGTTCTGTATAAATTACAAAGTATTACTACTGACATAAAAAAGCCCTAAATGGTTTAGCTCCTGTGGACCACACACACACACACACACTTTACTGACTGAGGACATTTACTGAGTGAGGACATTTCATATAACAGGTTAATAATGTTTTCTTTGTCTTAGCTAGACAAGAAACATGCACATCATTACATTCAAATATAAACATTTGGCAAATTTATGAGCATTTTTAACTACACATAACATGTCTTTAGAAGTTGGTTATCGTTATATTTTACTACATCAGTGAAGATATTTGGTCCTCACATCACTCACTGACTCAAACAATCAATGTGCTCTATATTTCAAACCCCGGTCCTCTGGAAAAATAACTAAATAACAAACATATCAATCCACAGCATAGTGCCCAGAACTTGGCAACCCTGGGTTGAACATAAATTGCACTAAATTTTGCATTTTATTGACAATTTAACCAGATTTCTTACATAGCGTTACATCATTGCAATCATCACTGTATCATTGGAGTGAATGATACATTGATGAAAAAAAAGCCATTTAACAATGACAACCCTCACATTATATTAATATTCATAACACTTACACTTATATTAATATTCATAACATAACTATTATAGTCTAAATAACCCAGAATATGTTTATACCTGGCTACTGTTTGCTGAATTTTCTAGAAAGGAATATCTAAAAAGGCCGTTTATGATGAGGGCATATTTATTTATGAACTGACTTCTGAGGTTTACCAAGCCACTTCAGACTATCCACACGTCGCACTACGGTCTCATTTCACATCAAGGTGCACATACATGTGTTCAAAAACGGGATGAAACAGAAAACATGGGCCTCGAGAAGGGCTTTGAGTACAGACGCGCACAATCTTAGCGCATTTAGGCTACAGTGCAATTTTGAACTTGCAAAACATACTGAAAAAGATGCATTTGGGACTTTATATGTTATTGTGTGTCTTACTTTGAAGCTGATGACACGATGATGGCAGAGTCACGAGCGCGTTATGAGCGTAATGATGAGTAGAGGAACACCAGTCTATGAGGAAGACGAATAATACGAGTTGAAGATGCTGTTCGCGAGCAGCGCCCTCTGTTGGCCGAAAAGACGCACGACAGGCTCGACTTTCCGTATTACAGTGGTTCCCCAATGGCTTTCCAGTTGTTTGATGGATATGATGGGAAATTAGACCTACTTTTGAATATATTTTACATAGCCTAAAGTTTCTACATGATAAAATATTTTAGAGCTTGAAATAACCAACCTCAAAAAATGCATGTGCCTAATAAAATACAAAAATACCAAATATGGAAAATGGAAAAATACAAAAATGTAATTTTGTTTTAATAACGATCACTGAGAAATGTTCCATTATTTAAAATGCAAAAAAAAAAAAAAACATTTATTATTTTCAAGGTGAAAAGGATTCATTTGCCTTGATCCACGCCGAAAAAAACGTCTAAATGTCACGTTTTTAATGAAGTAGCTAAAAAACGTATTACACCGACGTTAAACCACGTTAACCATAACCTTTTAAATCCTCGACCTAGTTCCGTTGCTTAGCAACGGGAAGAAACTCCTGTAACTTCAGTGATTAGCACTTTTAGTGCTTACAGATTAGGAGACATTATGTGTTCACTGCATTTGTAATGTTATACTTTTAATTCCGAGAAGAAAAATGTTGCTGTGTTGGCACAACCCGGTATCACGACAAGACGTCCACTTTGGAAAACGTGTAGATGTCACGGTTTAAACCCATCAAACGTGAAATTTACACGTGCGTTAACACGTTCCAGTGGAGAGATACCCGCAATCGCCTAGAAAAATGGAATTTTGTTTTATTGACGATCACTGAGAAATGTTATATGATTTAAAATGCAAAAAAAAAGGATTCATTTGCCTTGATCCACGCCGAAAAAACGTCTAAATGTCACGTTTTTAATGAAGTAGCCTAATGAGTAAAACGTCTATTTTTCCGGCGTCCCCCAGCTCCTCGTTTAAGCAAAGGGTACGCTTAAACAACCTATTACATCGACGTTAAACCACGTTAACCGTGTTAACCATAACCTTTTAAATACTCGACCTAGTTCCGTTGCTTAGCAACGGGAAGAAACTCCTGTAACTTCAGTGCCCAATGGTTAGCACCTTAGGGCTTACAGATTAGGAGACATTATGTGTTCGCTGCATTTGTAATGTTATACTTTTAGAATAGGTTAACATCCGGGTATATCTCCACTGGAACATGTTAACGCAAACGTGTAAGTTTCACGTTTGAGGGGGTTAAACCGTGACATCTACACGTTTTCCAAAGTGGACCAACGTGATTATTGGATTAATTATCCGGATCATGATTAGCACGATGATATCATCTCAGATGTCTCATTTGATGTCAGATGTTTAAGCAATGTACGAAGAACGAGCCCCAGCTGTTCTTGTGTGCTTTTAATCGGAACAATAACAAGTGTGAGATGATTAATAGAAATGTCATGTGTAATTGTGCTAAATCGTTATTTGCTCAAGACAAGGAACTTAAATTAATGACAACTATGTTAAAACTTTGGATGTACCGGTCAAGAAATGATTGCCAGTGTGGTTTTGTTTTTGCAGTCAATCTTTCTCAACATGTCAAGAAAAAAGGGAGACTTAGAGGTTTAAATGGTAAAGATTTTTAATTAGTTTATAAATATTTCTTTTTTTTTTTAAATTCAGCATACAAAATGACAGTATGTACATCCACAGATAAGTGGTCCACTAAGGCCGTAATGGGTGACCCACATACTCTGTTCACATGCTCAGAGAGGTTTGGCATTTGAATGTCAGCATTTTTTTTATGTTGGGTAAAAATATAACAAGGCACAACACATATAGTCCAATGTCCTTGCTGATATACGTGGAATAAATAGGCTACAGGTATTCTTCCTCTAGAATTGAAGTAACCAACCAACAGATGGAAGCCATTGCAAAGTTCCTCATCCAAGAGCCGCATTTGAAGTTCCCTTTGCGTGTTCAGCACTTTCTTCATCTCGTCAGTCTCTTAAACAGTCTTAACTGGTGAAAGTAAAGTACCATCTGAGTTTTGAGGCCTGTATCCCTTAGAACTTGGAATGTGGAATCCTCTGGAACGTCAAGCAATTCCGAAGGTTCTAAAAAGAGTGCTTGAAATCAACGCCTTGTCAAAAATAGGGAAAATGTACCTTTTAACAAAATTAAACAAGGGACCCGGGTACTGTGTAAGAAAATAGACTTAAAATCTGGATTAAGGAGCATATTCTGTTTAAAAAGGACGGGTGTTTTTAACAAAAAACCATGTTCATTTGTGCACTAAAAAAATAAAGTCCAGCTTCTGAGTTGATATTTCTTAATAAAAGTCCATATAGCCAAAAATAAACCATGTCTTCTCAAAAGCATACAAGCTGGAAAAGCATAAGACAAAAGTAAGCCTCGTTGGTAGCATGCTTTGGTTATCTGTGGCCTAGTATGTCAGGTTGACAAAGGTTATGCTCCACACCCAGGCTGAATATATCTAGAACAGAATCAAGTCTTGACATTTTCAGCTTGTCTGGGAATTCGAATGAGAATTCAGTCCGGTTCTGTTCAAATGAGTAGAGCGCATTCCAGATCTTCTGTAGATTACTTTAGCTGAGAATAGGTACGTGTGATGGGGGTCAGCACAATTATCGGAGCAGACCGCAGAGATGGATAGCAGACTCATTTGCACACATATTTCTCCACAGTCCTCTCGCACTTTTTGCATGTGACGTAGCAGCACCAGTGGTATTTGCAGTGGCAGCGCTCCACCACTCTCTCTGAATAAGGGTTGTAGCCTCTGCCACAGCACATCAGATCACAGCTGTCACTGCCGCTGGAGGTCTTGTTGCACTGCCTGCACAACAAACAGACAAAAACAACTTTATAGTCCAGACTGGACCAACCATTCAACTCTGAAACTGAGGCTATGCACATAAAAAAAATAATGGGTTGACGTCAACTAGTTCTACTAGTATAATTGCTCTGATTGGATGACTTTCTCAGGAGATTTTTAGATAATACTTTAAGGTCATCTTAAAAGTGAAATTTGTGAGATTTTTTTAATAGAAACAACATCTATTTATTTATCATTTTTTATTAAAGTCAATTTTAATTATTTGGCATTATTTTTTATCAAAACTTCATATTGATGAATTTTTTTTTTAGAATAAACTGCAGATATATTTTCTATATTTTCACGTTTTTATATTTCTGATAAAATAGTAGCCTACTTTTTATTACAGTTTTTCATAAAAACTATTTTTAAAAACATATACAATGTATTATATAAGTACTAAAAAAATATTGTATGACTATTTTTAATCAACACACTTAAATATTAAGGAATATTAATTTTTAATTTCGTTTTTAAAAGACACAAATCTGGAAATCTTCAAAAAAATTTCTATTTTCACAGTTTATATTATGTATTATTTTAAACTATTTAGACATTTTAATATTGAATGAATGATAAATTATAGAAATATTTTCAGAATTATTTTCTATATTTCTCTATCATTATCTTTTTTTTACATTTGTAAAATATAAAACAGCCAATTTGTCCCGCTGATTAAAAATGTATCAATACTTATGAACGGGGAAAAAACACACACTTAGATGAAAAAAAAAATTAAAATTAGGGCTGTCAAACGATTAATCGCATCCAAAATAAAAGTTTTTGTTAACATAATATATGTGGGTGCACTGTGTATAATTATTTTTTTATATATAAAAACACACACATGCATGTATATTTAAGAAAAATATATTATTTCTAAAATATTTATATATAATATAAATTATATATAAATCTATATACATGACATTTTTTCAAGCATTAAATATATACACAGTGCACCCACATATATTAAGTAAACACAAACTTTTATTTTGGACGCGATTAATCTCAATTAATCGTTTGACAGCCCTACTTAAAATGTCCTGACTAGTCAGTTGTTGGACAACTAACTCCTATTCAATCCAGGAACAAGACTTCAAAAATACATTTACACAAATAGATGACCAAAACATCCCTCTGTGACCATGAGAGCTATTACTAAACATAAGCGTCTTTTCAAAACCAAGGTAAACATTTAGCTCAGCCACATATTAAACCAACAGCACTAAAACTTCTTATAGCTCGTTTAAGAGCCAGTTTGTACCCAGGGAACATTTTCTTCTCTTGCATTTAAATCTAGCAGGAGTGGATCTCGCAGACGCCCTCATGTACTGAAGCCCGAGGCATCTGAGCAATGAATAGCCCTGTCATAAATCACACTCTATACACTAGGGGTCGGCCTGTGTGTAACCCTCTCCGTGTAAGTGCATTGTTTTATAATTGTGTGGTGTTAATGCTCAGGGTGCTGAGAGACAGACCGAAGGCATGGCTACTATGAGAAGTGAAAAATGCTGTTATTTAAAACTAAAGTAAAAGTCTCTCCCAGGTCAATGCTGAAAGGCAGGCAAACAGGACTCGACGAGTAGCATATATTCAAATGCTGGAGTCAAAACTCAAAAACGTTTATAATTTATGAGGAGTAGGGGGGAAAAAAGCCAGAATTTAGCACACTTTCCTCCTAAATTGCTAATGTTCTTCAAGTGATCTGGTTTTACCATCAATGTATCAGCTGTGAGCAGAACTTTAAATTTGACCTCAAAGTGAAAACACATTTTTAAACACATCTTTTAAACAGCGCTCACAGATTGTTTCTTCACAGCGATACCGATCATCTCTAAGCCTTTGGGATGTTGTTCTGTCTGAACGTCTAATGCGCCAATTTCATTAATCACAGTCTTGTGGCCCACAAAGCAGCACAGGAGAGCAATGTAACTATAGATGAGACAGATGAGATACGCTTGTCACTTGGTCTCCATCCATCTCTCATCGCCAAATCAGATTAGAGAACCCGACAGGTCTAGTTAGGGTAACACTTACGGCTCATTATCTTAAGACCTTCCAAATCACAGAGAGGATGTGCAATGATAGCAGCTTCCTGACTGCTTCCTGACTCACATTTCACCCCCAAAATCAAAATAAAATTCTATTATTGTGCCGATATTATATATAGTGCTGAATTTGTTGTGGAATATGACCTGGTCTTGTTGTGCACAGGTTTCATGAGACCATTATTTTATGGTATTATGCTAATTGACCATCTGAGAGCGAAACAAATCAATGAAATGTGAGGACTGGAGATGTTGTAGTCACATGTTTTAGAGACAGGTATGGGGTGATGGGTTCAACAGAGGAGCTGAACCCTCTACATACCAGAGACCACCATGGAAGCAACATGTGCGACGCACACAGTTCCCTGTTGACGTTCTCTAATGATTACAAAACACACCAGTGTCTTGTGACCAAGTGCAAAGCACTAAATATATGAACAGAGAGCGCATGTGAGTGGTCTTATCAGGACTAATGCTGAGGATGCATACTGTGTGTTGAGTGCACCTGACATACAGCATGTCTCTAGGTTATTTGTGCACTGACCTATAATACCTATACGTAAAGCCTAAACGGTTACAATGTTCAACGGGAAATATTAAGTTTGAGAATTATAAAACATAAAGTTGAGTGAGATGAGTCACGTTCAAAGACATTGTGATATAACTGACACCTGATGCCTACTCAGTGGGCATATTATTATGCAAACATTATTTAAAGGAGTTGTTAACTTTAAAAAAAACTTTTGCTGATAATTTACACACCCCCATGTTTTTGATGAAAACATTCCAGGATTTTTCTCCATATAATGGACTTTAATGGGAACCAAACGGTTCAAGGTCCAAAAGACAGTTTCAGTGCAAACTGCAAACTGTTCAAAGGGCTTTAAACGATTCCAGACGACGAATAAGGGTCTTATCAAGCGAAACGATCGCTCTTTTAATAAATAAATGACAAAGTTTAATTAGAAGTGTCAATTGTCAATTTAAGACTGTGAATTGCACACGGTTGCTGAAAAATCATGTCATATGATCCAATAATTCCACGTATCTTAGCCAAAAGCAACATTACAGAGCACATTTAGATGCTAACATAACAAAAGCAAGGAAGCTGAGGTTACCCCATTCTTCCCTAAATCTATACCTGAGTCTCCACTGATAAAGCAATAGGAAATAAGCAGGAAGAATTCATTGTCGTGCTAATCTGTGTGTGCAGTGCTGGTATCAGCTGAGAGCTCTTAGCTCTGTGAATAGCTGCATTACTCACAGACTGACTCTCTGATAACGGTAAAGAGGACACAGTCACTTTGGACACGCGTGTACACACAGACTGATCCTCTATGCTTTATCAGGGCTTTTAAACAACAAAATGGTGCCACCAGAGAAGAAAGAGAAGAGAGTAAAAGAGGGACAAAATAAACCTTATGAAGTGACACACTAAAAGGTTGCATCCCATCTATAATGACATGAGCATTGTGTTTTTAAACAACCTACTTTAAGTTAAAATAGTTTTAAAAATGTGGAATAATTGGCTTTTCTAAACAAATCAGCAAGTTAAAAATGCTTTTCAGCTTTTTCTGGGCTTGAAATGTTTGCACTTCACGATATGTTTTAATGATCAATCATTACTGTCACATTCTGAAGTACTTGTGTCCATTCCAACTAAAATTACATGGAGTTTTTTTTTTTTTTTTTTTAATTAAAATTATATGATATAATAAATATACTTTTTGCTTCAGGGTCTGTGGAAATATTGGCGGGGCACTTATGAATTTGACTCTGAGCTACCAAATACCACATGAGCACTTGTGTGAGCACTGACGTATGTAATCTGTTAACTAGTCAGTCTCACTCTGGAAACTTGAAGGTCATATATACATAATTGTCTGTATTTCCTAAGCTATGTATGATTATACAATGTCGTTATCCAGTGCGTTTTTTTTTTATTTTTATTCTTTTCTTTTATAGTTGGATTGTTATACGCTTTGTTAAATGTATTTGTTAAATGTAAAATATATATCCTTGTCAATTGTTAAAAAATTCAATAAATACATGTTTATAAAAAAAAAAAATAGTTAGTCTCACCTGTCCTGAGTACCAAAAGAGCCCATCTTGTCATTCCTCATGCAAAAGTCTGGTGAACTCTGAAGATAAACCAGCTCGTTCTCTCGGACTGGCCTGATGTCGATGTCTTTGGGGACGAGTTGCTTGCGTGTGCCCATGGGCCGATGGACCACCTTAGTGGCTGACAAGTACTTGGTCTTCAGATCCATTGCGATGTCTTTCAGGTCCTGTAAGCCTCTCCAACAGGTCCGAATGGAGCAGGATCCAGAAACACCGTGGCATTTGCATTTCATGACCAGAGCGTCGCGCAAAGCCTGCGTAGGAGGGATTGGGATGGATTCAGATGAAGTCAATAGTAAAAGGACATTATGACAATCTACACAGGGAACGCAACATACTAGAGAATTTGGACAGCTTTTCTGCATTATCCATGCCATCATTGTGTCCCAAATCAAGAAAAAGATCATACTCAAACGAATAACCAAAAACTCAATTTCAATTAAGAACTTGGTTTGAAATCAAGTTTATAATTCCTTGACCGATTGCCTGTCAGATTAAGGGTGTGGTCACATTAGCAGTATTTCACTAATATTTCACAGCCAAAAAAGGTAGATTGTCAATAGTGTCGGATGTAATAAGAACAGCTCACAGAAGTGACTGTCAACCAATGCAGCAAATATATCACTAACTCAAACAAGAGCGAAATCTCGTGGAAACCTTTTCGCCCTGATGCAAAACTCCCATGTAAATTCTTGTTGGAATGTCCCGTGAAATTTTGCCAAGCAACAATACATGTGAACGCGCCTTAAAAGGTAAGTTCACCCAAAAATGTAAATGAATTTAGACGTTTATTCACATTTGAACATTCATCAACTTACACATCAGCTGTGTTAAACTGAGGCTCAAGCATGTTCGCTTGACGTGCATGAACCAATGAGGTTCATTCTCGTGTTACATAGCACGTTTGAGCTTCAGCAAGAACCAATGAGGTTTGTTGAGATTTGAGATTCTGATCAATGTTCATATCTGAATAAAAAACTCAATTAAAGGTGCTGTATGTAACTTTTCTTCTAAAATGAATCCATTTTTATTCCCTGTGAGTAAAGGGGTTGTAATCACACATTACAATGATCCACTTGACAGGTTTTGCTATTACCACCAATGTGAAGTCTCTGGGTGGAATTTTCTGCGAAATCCATCGGATGTGACGTGTATGCACGCTCCCGAGCCTCTCTCCTTTTATATACAGTCTATGCGACGTGGAGTCTGATAACACCAAAACACTCCTGCCTCCAGCACAACACACACTCCAACACAAACTACCTACGCTATTTTCATTGTGATAAATTACAAGTTTTCAGATATGCTGAAATAATGGTAAACTGTAATGAAATAGCAAGGTAAACTACAACATACATGAGACATGAACTGAATACAAAAGACTGTTTCAGAATAATAAAAAGTAGGTGCTTTAGGATGAAACTTTTATTTTCTGTACTAGATCTACTGTCTAACGTCACTCATCCCACTACTATCATATTGTTTATAATACACATTTCCAGACACGTTCAGTAATGGTACTTCCTTCAATCTTACTGTAAAACTGAAATTGTTCAGTCTAGTTCACTAACCGTTTTCATTATCTGTAAAAAAAATCGGTAAATTTTGGACTAAACCACTCAAATCATATGGATTAGTTTTCAATCTCGAAAATCTTCATTTGTGTACCGAAGATGAATGAAAGTCTAACAGGTTTGGAATGACATGAGGTTGAGTAATTAATGACAGAAATTCATTTTGGGGGTGAACTATCCCTTTAAGCCTCGAGTCTTTCATAGTGAATAATTGATTCCATGTGGTTTCTGTGAGGTACCGCTTACCTGTCTGCCCACTTCGCTATTGTGAAGATGCATCAGCTTGTTGGCATGCGTTCCAGACTTCTTCTTAAACTTCATGGGTGCATCAGAAAACTTGGAACCCATAAGGAGGCCATAATGCAGGTTATCAGCACAGCCGCCCCACCTGTACCCAGGCTCTGGTATTTCACCAGGAATCGGACCACACGAGCACAACCTCAGGTCTCCCGAGGTGCACGCCCGTGCTATAGTGTGACTTATAGCGGCTGCAGAGAGAGCGTATACAAATGCAGATTCCCTTGTTCCTGAAAAAAAAAAAAAAAATGATTAAAATGATTTGCTAATATAAAAAAATACATGAATTCTGAACTTTTTTCCCTTTTAGAAAAGCAAGGCAACATGAGAAACCCGTCAGAATGCAGTATGAAAGGATAATGGCGGAGATTGCTGGACTGTTCTCACAGTGCACATATGTCATGACAAGATAATAGGTGTAGAAACTGGAGAGGCTCAGCTTGACCCCGTACAAAGTACATCAAAGACCATCTCCTTAGCGGTGCACTTATGAGAAGCAGGAGCACTTTAACTCTTGACAAATGTGAACGGTCTACGAGTTCTCTAGAACTTCAACCAGATTTAATTTGACCATCTCCAGCGTTCGGATCATGCTAAAAGCTCTTAATAAATAAATAGGGAGGACGATTAAACCATCCGTCAAAGCGAAGCATGCACGTGTCAGCGCCGTGTGGAAATTCGAGACGTGACGCCACAACATTAATCCATGGAAAAGCAATGAAAAGTGGACAACACGATATCTCTTGACTGTTTTATGTAATCGATTACTTTAATTTTTTGACAGCTAAAAAATCACATGGGGTCGGAGACAGGGTATAATTGTAGGATTCAACAACAAAAAAAGGCAATTCTCTGTCCATTACTGACTAACTCACTCAATAGCATCTCTCATTGAATAGAATGGATCCTATTGTTAGTCCTCACAGCAAACGCTTCTCCTCTGTGAAGCCGTACATCAAACGGAGCAAAAGAAAGAAGAGCGATGTGCAAGAATTCCACGGGTCGGAGGTTTCCGGGTGAGCAGGGGTACGATTTCTTTTATCATGCAGCGAGGCACTTAGGCCCAATTGCAGCATTTAACTGGCATAGTCTTCGTTACCCGGAGCGAGAGAGTTTAAGGATCACCGTAGGCTGCTTTCTAAACCGTTGCCCTCATAAAGTTCCCCCTCATCAATTAAGATGGGCTCCTCAGACCTATTAAGGCCTGAATGGAAACCACACTCGGGTATAAAGGGAGGTGTGTGGTCACTTAAATTGCCTTGAAGGAACTGGCACTAGACGGACAGTCACATTTAGGCCTTACTGTGTCTAAACAGAACATCTGTGGATAGATTTCAGAAACGGTTCACACAAAATAGCCTTGACTTGGAAATAATCCTCTTTGGACATGATTTTCCTCTGTAACTCACCTCGTTCCAGGTCCGGGAGGAATTTCGGAGTATCAA
Source organism: Pimephales promelas (assembly GCF_016745375.1). The sequence continues at coordinate 21,072,719 of NW_024121210.1, forward strand.
TAGAGGAACAGTTCCAGCGCATGTCTGCGAAGGTCTTTTGGCAGACCTTTTTAACCTCCCGTGCTGCTTGGATGATGGTTTGCATGAGTTCCAGGTTACTCCTACAGAGCTGAGCCTGAGAGGAGACGAGGCCTGGCAAAGTCTTGCAGTGCTGGGTCTTGTTGATGTGTTGTGTGGTCTGTGATAGTGCCCTGGATGAGGAAAGGCATATGCTTCGGTGAAGTCTTTTGAGGTGAAGAATATGTTTAATCAAATTTTATATCAACAAGTTAAACCGAATTTAATTGTTTGGTGGTGTGAAAAGTGATCTAAATATTTGTGGCAACTCAAATAAACATGGTTAAAGCCAACTCTAAAATATTAAGAGTAGCATCGACGTTTGCGAAAGCGTTCTCGCACGCATTTAGGCTGCGGGCTAAAATTGTTCAGTGTCTCGCTCGCAAAGGCATGCAAACAACAACCCATTCCCAGAGATAATCAATCAAGATTACAGCAAATGGAAGAAGATTATTTCTGCATCACTTGGAACCCAAAAAAGCAATTGCCAATGGAAAAGGATGTAGATTTGTTCATTGTTAAAACTTTAGACAAAGCAGAAAATACTAGACGAATTTTGCCAGGTCAAGTCACTATAAAACCCAAGTCATAGATGTAATCTTGTAAAAACAAGAAATGATAGCAAAACTTCTGTGACCAAAATCATTAAAGACAAACGATCTTCATATTAGTGAGACTTTGAAGTGAAACTTGTTGAAACCTATAGTGATTCCAGTTTTATTTTACTGTGTTACACACACACATGTACTACTATTCGTGAGAACCAACCAATGCCCGCTCTCTACCTATGCCTGTTTCAGATTAGGGGCCGCCACTTTATGTTCCATGATACGCTGTGACTGACAGACCCCTGTCTTAACCTCCGCACACACACACATACACCCTCTATCTTTGTTATCCAGGGAACACAGGTGTTTATGGCGGCATCTGTTTTGTATTTCTTGCCATGCAATATCAAGGCTTTGGAAACCTCTACCAGCATCCAGTGCATGCGAAATGGCCTCTTCACATCAAAAGTATCCACCGTCATGTTTTCCATTCCAATGTATCAATTATGTGAATACTAATCATTCTGCAGAAATTACAAGTAACTGGGGAATAAGTGGTCGACTGGATTTACTTTTGACTTAAAGGAGTAGTTCACTTTAAAAAAAAAACTTTTCTGATAACTTACTCACCCCCATGTCATCCAAGATATCCACGTCTTTCTTTCTTCAGTCGAAAATAAATTAAGGTTTTTGATGAAAACATTCCAGGATTTTCTCCATATAATGGACTTCAATGGGAACCAAACGGTTAAAATGAGAGTTTCAGTGCAGCTTTGAAGGGCTTTAAACGACACCAGACGATGAATAAGGGTCTTATCTAGGACCTGTCGAGTCATGACTCCAAAAAAGATTTGTTCATTTTGATGAACGAGTTCGAACAAGAGAGTCACGAACGCTCATCACGGAACAAGGCAAGCATTTGTGCTTATAAAACGTAAACTTTTTTATTTATCTTTTTATCGCTAGATAAGACCCTTATTTGGACCCTCTCATTTGGACCTTGAACCGTTTGGTTCCCATTGAAATCCATTATATGGAGAAAATGCTGGAATGTTTTCACAAAAAACCTTAATTTCTTTCGACTGAAGAAAGAAAGACATGGACATCATGGATGACACGGGGGTGAGTAAATTATCAGCAAAATTTTTTTTTAAAGTGAACTACTCCTTTACGTAATTAAGATCAAATTCTGTGAAGCGACTTTTTCCTAATTAAAAGCCATTGAAAAAACATCTTGAATGCGTTAAACAGTTTCAGTATATATAGAGAGAAAGAAGCAACTCACAGCCATTTGATTCCTGTGCACTGCTGAGACAGGAGCAGGAATGTGAGAAGACATAGCGGGAGTGAAGGGAAGGTTCGCTTCATGCTGTACAATAAGATCCAGCTCGATCAGAAGACACTGACGCAGGTGCTCGCTGACCCCACTGCTTTTTGACACAATTATAATTAAATGCCAAAAGCCATGACACTTGTTCCTTCCTTCTGTCCCTCTCCTGCTTTAAAAAAAAATACATCAATCACACACATTTGATGGTTGCTATGGAATGTGCACTTGACAGAATTTTTAAAAACAGATTTTACACACCGCTTTCCTATTGGATTCCTATCCAAATAGTAATTTTGCATTTTAAGGCCGTATTGTTATTATATTTGCCAATTCTATTGCACTACCGCATTAAAAAAAAAATAGTTTTTGTATCTCCTTGAGAAACAGTTAAGAAAACGTCTCGGTTACGTATGTAACCCTCGTTCCCTGAGTAAGGGAACGGAGACGTTACGTCAGAAGTGACGGAGATTGGGGGTTTCGCATAGAAAGCCAATCCTCTTCGAGTATTAAAACACGAGCCAATGGCATGCAATGCCTTGGGGCTGCGGAAATTTGCATAGCGTACTCCGCCCTACTCCGTGAGTATAAAAGGAGGAAGTGAACGCAACCGCAGTATGTCTTCGCTGAGGAGCCAAGACTGAACTCGGCCTCTACCCAGCGATACAGCAGAAGTGGCAGGGAGACGTAACGTCTCCGTTCCCTACTCAGGGAACGAGGGTTACATACGTAACCGAGACGTTCCCTATCGTAGTCACTTCGAGTTACGTCAGAAGTGACGGAGATTGGGGGTCTGTGCCATCACGCCATCTTCAAGCTGTCTTCCAGTGCCCTGCGAAAGACTGAACCCCCGAGCCTTACCTCTTTTTTTTTTTTTTTTTTTTTGGGGATCCGACTTTGACACAGGATTACCAAGGTACACTGGGAAACATATCCCGAAGGGGACATGCTACCAGCTGCCTACCGAAGGGAGGACTTAAGAATACACATATGGCCACATAGGGACACATATGGAACACTGGAGTACCAACCGCAGGTGGCTACTGATTTAAACTCCAGGGGTGGCAGATGGCTTGCCAAGGGAAGACACATGCTCAGAGAGGCTTACAGTGGATAATACACATGAGACGGTTACCATGGGGAACCGTGCGCATGGAGGCACCTAGCTAGCATCCAGAGCCACGCAGTGGTGCCCGCATCGTCGGTGCTGGAGGACTCAAGACTTCAATGGAAGAACTGAGGAAATATCGCACTTATCCAGTCCGGGGAGTGGAGTGGCGAGCAAGCGAAGACACCTGAGCGGATCCAGAACTGGCCGAAACGAGTACGTGAGAGGATACCGGCTCAATTCGCAGATTATAGAATCTGGCGAAGGTGTTGGGTGTCGCCCAGCCTGCAGCTCTGCAGATGTCTGTTAGCGAGGCGCCGTGCGCTAAAGCCCAAGAGGAGGCTACACTCCGAGTGGAATGGGCCGTCACACCAAGGGGCACGGAAGGCCTTGCTGCTGGTAAGACAAAGCAATGGCATCCACTATCCAGTGGGACAGCCGTTGCTTTGAGAGAGCCCTTCCCTTCTGGCTCCCTCCATGACAGACAAAGAGCTGGTCTGAGGTCCTGAAACACTGCGTTCTGTCGACATAGGTGCGGAGAGCACGTACCGGACAGAGCAGTGCCAAGGCTGGGTCTGCCTCCTCCGGGGGCAGCGCTTGCAGGTTCACCACCTGGTCCCGGAAGGGAGTGGTGGGAACCTTGGGCACATATCCAGGCCGGGGTCTCAGGATCACGTGAGAGTAAGCCGGCCCGAACTCCAGGCACGCTTCGTCAACGGAGAATGCGTGCAGGTCCCCCACCCTCTTGATGGAGGCCAATGCAACCAGGAGTGCTGTCTTCATGGACAGAAACTTTAACTCTACTGATTGCAAAGGCTCAAAGGGATGCCTCTGCAGAGCACTTAAAACTACCGAGAGGTCCCAAGAGGGTACGAGGGGAGGACGAGGCGGATGCAGCCTCCTCGCTCCCCTCAGGAACCTGATGACCAGGTCGTGCTTCCCTAAGGACTTACCTTCCACTGCTTCATGAGAAGCGGCAATGGCCGCGACGTAAACCTTAAGGGTGGAGGGCGACAGCCTGCGCTCCAACCCCTCTTGCAGGAAGGAAAGCACGACACTGATCGAACATCTCCGGGGGTCTTCTCCGCGAGAAGAGCACCAATTGACGAAGAGGTTCCACTTCAACGCATAAAGGTGTCTCGTGGACAACGCTCTTGCGGAAGTGATGGTTGCCGCCACCGCAGGTGGCAGCGAACTCAAACCTGCCTCGTCCCGTCCAGGAGCCACACGTGCAGCCTCCAGAGATCGGGACGAGGGTGCCACAGAGTGCCCCGTCTCTGAGAGAGTAGGTCTTGTCTCAGAGGAATAGGCCAAGGAGGTGCTGTCGCGAGGAGCATGAGATCGGAGAACCACGTCTTGGTGGGCCAGTAGGGGGCTACCAGCAAGACCTGCTCCTCGTCCTCCTTGATCTTGCACAACACCCGTGCAAGGAGGCTCACTGGGGGAAACGCATACTTGCGTGGGCCCCGTGGCCAGCTGTGCGCCAGCGCATCCGAGCCGAGAGTGCCCCAGGTCAGAGAATAAAACTGGGCGCAGTGGGCTGAGTCCCGGGAGGCGAACAGATCTATCTGTGCCTCCCCGAACTCTTTCCAGATCAGCTGGACCGACTGGGGATGGAGTCGCCACTCGCCGGAGATAGGGCGGACCCGAGACAGCTCGTCGGCTGCCCAGTTCCGGTCTCCAGGAATGTGAACTGCACGAAGGGACCTCAGGTGCTTCTGACTCCATATCAAGAGGTGGCGGGCGAGCTGCGACAACCGGCGCGAGCGTAGACCCCCCTGGTGGTTGATGTACGCTACAGCCGTAGTGTTGTCTGAGCGGACAAGCACATGCTGGCCCTTGAGCAACGCTCTGAAGCGGTGCAGGGCGAGCCGTACTGCCAGCAGCTCGAGGCAATTGATGTGCATGAGGCGCTGGGCCCCCGTCCAGGAGCCGGCGGCTGCATGCCCATTGCACATGGCACCCCAACCCGTGGTAGATGCATCCGTGGAGACGATGAGATGCCTGGAAACTCGCTGAATAGGGACGCCCGTCCGTAAAAAGCTGAGGTTCGACCACGGGAAGAAGGTTCGCCGGCATGTCGGAGTCACTGGGACTCGGAGCGAGCCGCGATGCCATGCCCACCTCGGGACTCGATCGCGAAGCCACAGCTGAAGCGGTCTCATATGAAGCAAACCGAGCGGCGTTGCCGCGGCCGCGGATGCCATATGCCCCAGGAGCCTCTGAAAAAGTTTCAGTGGAACCGCACTCTTGCCCTCGAACTGACGAAGACAAGTCAGCAGTGAGTGCGCGCGCTCGATCGTGAGCTGCGCGGACATGGCGACCGAGTCTATCTCCACGCCGAGAAAAGAGATCCTCTGCACGGGGCAAAGTTTGCTCTTTTCTCGGTTGACCCGAAGGCCCAGACGGGCTAGGTGCCGGAGCACCAAGTCTCTGTGTTCGCAAAGCTGAGCTCGAGAGTGTGCTAGTATCAGCCAGTCGTCGAGATAATTCAGGATGCGAACCCCGTGTTCGCGAAGGGGAACAAGGGCTGCCTCGACGATCTTCGTGAAGACGCGAGGGGACAGAGCTAACCCGAATGGGAGAACGGCGTACTGATATGCCTGGCCCTCGAAGGCAAACCGAAGAAACGGTCTGTGTCGAGGTAAGATGGACACATGGAAGTACGCGTCCTTCAGGTCGATCGCTGCAAACCAATCCTGATACCGAACACATTCGAAAATGCGTTTGGCCGTGAGCATTTTGAACGGTAGTCGATGGAGAGAACGGTTCAAAATGCGCAGGTCCAGGATCGGTCGTAACCCACCGGTCTTCTTGGGGACAATGAAGTAGGGGCTGTAAAACCCGGACCTCACCTCGGCTGGAGGGACCGTCTCGATTGCACCCTTCGCCAGCAGGGTCGCAATCTCCGCTCTCAGGACTGGGGCATTGCCACCGACTATCGTGGAGCGAACTCCCCTGAAGCGGGGAGGAGACCGTGCGAACTGAATCGCGTAGCCGAATCTGATCGTTCTGATGACCCAGCGGGATACCCCGGGAAGCGCTAGCCAGGCTTCCAGGAAGTGAGCCAACGGGGTCATGTGAACCACAGACGTCCCCCGGAGGGGCAGCGTGGCGGGTCGACTGGCACGCGTGCAGGGGTTACCCCGCTCGGATGCGTCGAAGCCCGCTCCCCGACAGAAGGGACCAGGGAAAGCGGAGCGTTCCACGGGGGTCCGTTCTGCCGGGGGTCTGGCGAGAGAGGGGGAAGGGATTGGTGTAGCCCGGGGACGACACACGCACCCTTCCGCGCCCTCCGAGACAGAGAGGAGTGAGTGGGCCGACACCCTGGGGCATCGGGGGCACTCACTCCAGTCTGTGAGCTCAGTGAGGATGTCAAGTCTTTCTTTAACCAGTTCAGGGTGCTGCCCACCCGTGGGTGAGCAGCGGGGAGCTGAGAACAAAAGATTCTCCCCCGGCCCTCCACCGGGGGAAGGAGGGGGCCTGCTACCGCCTCCTGTGAAAGACTCGAGATCGTCACTGAGCGGCCCGTGTCAGGATCTTCGCTTGGCCTGGCGTTTAGCGGGGCGAGCGGCCTGAGGGGGCTGTGACGCCGGCCTGCGGCCTCCTCGACGCCGGGGCCCGGGTGAAGGCTGCTGCTGGGGCCGGGCGGGAGGGAGGGGAGCCGCAGGGGGGCGTCCTCGGCGGCGAGCAGGGGGAGGCGCCTGTGCCGACGACTGGGTGGAGGCAGCAGCTGGTCGTCGGGGCAGGATGTGTTTGATGGCCTCCGTCTGCTTCTGGGCGGTGGAGAACTGATGGGCGAAGTCCTCGACCGCACCGCCGAAAAGGCCAACCTGGGACAGCGGAGCGTCGAGCAGACGAGTCCGCTCAGCGCTCCGCGTATCCGACAGGTTGAGCCACAGATGACGCTCCTGAACCACGCTAGTGGCCATCACCTGACCAACGGCGCGAGCAGCCACTTTCGTTGCCCGGAGAGCAAGGTCAGTGGCGGACCGCAGTTCTTTGAATGCCGTCGTGTCAGTCCCGCCCTCGTGCATGTCTCTGAGCAACTTCGCTTGGAAGACCTGCAAAGTGGTCATAGCATGCAGAGCGGAGGCCGCCTGTCCCGCCGCTCTGTAGGATCGCGCCGCCATAGCAGACGAGAACCCACAGGCTTTGGATGGGTGCTTAGGAGGACCACGGGTGGAGGCGCTCTGTGGACACAGCTGCATCGCAACAGAGCGCTCCACCGGGGGCATCCCAGTGCACCCACGGGCGGCCCCGCCGTCGAGGGGGGAAAGGCGGGGGAGAGATCGCGTTCTCGAGTGGACAAAGGAGCCCCCCAAGAGCGCGATAACTCCGCATGCAGCTCGGGGAAAAAAGGTATTGGAGTCGGCCGTGGCTTTGCAGCGGCAGCCTTGTCCAAAAACCAATTATCCATCCGTGAGAGGTCGGGGCAGGATGGAGGTTTCCATTCTAGCCCGATACTCCCAGCGGCTCGAGACAGCATGGCCGTCATCTCGGGATCTGACGCGGACAACGCTGGGACTCCCGAAGGAGGCAACGCAGCCGGATCTTCCTCTCCCGAGGAATCAAGCCCGCCTAGTGATGCTGTGATAGACATCGCATCATCATCTGGGGCGCTGCTCGAAGCAGCCGGTGCCGCCGAAGAGACAACCGACCGAGTCGAACTAGCGCCCGCTGGCTCACGCACTGAGGCGGGAGGTGTGGCCCGAGGAATTGTCGGGGCTTTATCCCACACCGTCACCGTTAGATCGCCCGGTCCCCGGGTCGACGGGCCCCCTCTCGTGAAGGAAGCCGATCGAGTAGGGGGGACCGGGGCTCTCACTCTAGTGAGATCATTGAGCCGCGACCTCAGTGTGGAGATGGTCATGGTCCCACAGAAGGAACATGAGTCATCCACGAACGCTGCTGCTGCATGCTGAATGCCCAAGCAAACAAAGCAGCGTTCGTGACCATCAGATGACGACAGAAATCTACCACATCCAGAAGGGCACGGGCGAGCCATCTTTAAAAAGACGTGCCGCGTGCAGCTCTTTTACAGAGAGGAGAGAAATTCACTCTTTCAGCGCTGAGGCTACCAGGGAGAAGCGCAAAGTCTGGCAAACCACTGCACAGATCGCAGGCAATGCAGAATCTCGCTGGGTACCGCCGTCACACCAACACTGAAGAGGACGCTCGTCTCGAAGAGTCTTGATTCAGCTTTGAGGAGTGAAGAGGTTCTCTTGGCTCCGAAGCGAAAACATACTGCGGTTGCGTTCACTTCCTCCTTTTATACTCACGGAGTAGGGCGGAGTACGCTATGCAAATTTCCGCAGCCCCAAGGCATTGCATGCCATTGGCTCGTGTTTTAATACTCGAAGAGGATTGGCTTTCTATGCGAAACCCCCAATCTCCGTCACTTCTGACGTAACTCGAAGTGACTACGATAGGGAACACTATTTACAAAAAATCAATTATTCTAAAGCAAAACTCTATTTTTTTAATAGTATGTTCCAATACTTTTTGTGTTTTTAAAATTGCAAAGTGTTTTTGCAAATTTCAGAAATATAGGTGTGGCGATTTTTGGAATGTTATCAAATGTTTTCAGATTATTCCATTGGCTGGAACAGGAGGGCAATAAACAGATACTACCTCCCAGTGGACATGCTGTCTGGCCTCAGGCATGATGCTTTCACATACAGACAGTGATTGTCCAGATAGAGTTGTTGTTTTTCCCCCTCCTGGCTATAGACCTAGCCAGACAACAATTACAGCTACATATGCACCTAATGTATCAAAATTGTTAAATGTAATAATATGTATTAGCCTACACTTAAAATGTTTTCTGCTGTTGAACTTGCTATTCTAAAACGTTTCAAATGGTTTAATTTACGTATTAGTGCTTTTATCAACAACACATTTCCAAGTAGAGATTGTAACTTGGACAACACTTTGATTTTACAAACAAACTAATTTATTTATTTATTTGCTTTAAAGAAAATTTAAACAATACAAGTGTATCTATAATCTATATCCCATTAGATATAGCTACGCCTATACGTGGTTTAGAGATTTTAGATATTTTTCAGAGCCTTCATAACTAAACAAACCTCATTTATGATATTGATAACGCCTATTTAAAGATATGAGCGATAAGATTAGCCTATATTGTAGCAAAAGCAATAAACTGCTGTTTTACTCTTGCGCTTTCGCAAAGATTGCACTTTATCTTTTATCTCCTGTATTTTCACCTGGGGGGAACCGAAGTAAACTTAAAATGTAATAAGCTAAGTTCACTATAACCACTTTGGGTGGTCTAGGTACTATTGCAGATTATAGTCCTGTCAATTGCAATTTGCACCAGTGATATTTAAAAACTACATCTTTGTAAATAAGAGACGCAATCAGGCGTAAAAACTTTGTGCAAAATAAAACGGGCATCCTCACCTTTATCAAACAGAGGCTGACGTAAAAAAAATGCCGATTGTGCAAAGTAATCCAAAAGTGCGTTTTATTTAAATCCAGCCAAACTTCTGCAGTTAATCCTTTTTTGTGTAGTCCGAGTGAGAAAGCATCACGCAACAGTCCAGTGATAAAGAGAAGTGTCTGTGCTGTGCTGCTCGCGCGCTGGAATCTGCTGGACTGACGGTGCACGCGGAGGTCGAGACTATATGAGTCCTCGCGCCACTTTGATCTCGCGCTGATGTCAGGGGCCATTAGCATAACAAAGTGGTTAAGGTTACGAAGCCAAAGAAAACGTTGAAAATATGATCTGTGACACTCAGACATCTCGCTACTTTTGACACGGAATTCCAGCGGTTGAATTGTGGGTCTTTCCTCGAAAAAGGTGCGTTTTGTGTACCTCATGAATATGTGTGTGTAAACGAACGGTGACTTCTTTAACAGTGACATCTGACACAACATTTTATTATACTTTAACTTCCTCTTCTGTTTCCAAATTATTCTTAATTATCCAAATATCCTCCTTTATGCTACACATTTCGATGGAAAAAAAAACATTGTAGGCTATTTATTCTCTCTAGCCTAAGTTATATAATTCTTCACTAAAATGGTTGACAATTCCATACAAAAACGGTCATGATGACATCATCCGTGCAGGATATGAAATACTCCCGTAGAGGTGATTTATCATCACTTTATCTTGTTATTTTGTCAGGACATTATTTTAAATAGGCTAGCCCATTCTGTCACCATAGCCTATACAGTAGCCTAATGATTATTGAAAGCGGTAATATTTGAAGAAACATTAGCAATACATTTTCTTCTAATAAACCACACATCATGCAATTGCTAGCATATATTTTTAATAGGCCTACGTACCAAGTTATTTTCTGCACTGCAATGAGAATAGCCTAAATTAAGTAAGAAATCGGGAAATAAAATCACAGAATTCGCTACAAAGTTGGAAATATGGCAGTTCCAGTGGTTGCATGGTCCATACAATTATAGGCTATGCTAGTTTCCACACTCCTGCCATTTACAGTGCTGTAGCCTACACGGCCCATATTGGCCACTCCAAAAACGGCAAAGGCAATTTTCCAAGCACGCTAATAATGATTTCCACGTGATGAATACATCCCGATGCACGTTTCATACTAGCCACTATATGACAAAGGTTCTTCTACATTTCACACAATAAATGATTTACCCTTCAGAAATACTCCCAGTAGCCCATTGAAGTCCACATCTGAGCAAAGATATTTCCTAATTTATAATAATGAGCTGTTAAATTCTCTTGTTATTTTTGGTCTATCAAGAAGTCTAAAAGAGTCCATTAAAGGATTCATTATCCTTACAGATTGCTAATAATAAATATAAATGTGTTGAGAAAATATTTTTATAGAATAAAAAATAGTCCACTACGTGTATACATTTATTACAGTTCCCACCACACACAATGGCCACGTTAATATTTTAACCATCTAAGGTAACTGTCATTTTATTAGTGTCTATGGTGTAATAAATGTCAAGATGTTCTCTGGCCATATGCTTCTCTTATTAACCTGCATGCTCTCTGGTCCAAAAACGCCTCCTGCAGTGAATTCCGTAACACACACACAAGATTCCCCTGTAAAACACACCGCACAACCCAATTTTCAAATAACGACGCAATTAAAATACGTCCATTAAGAGTTTTTCCACTGTTAACAGTAGCCTATCTGTTTTATATAAAGGAGGCAATTCCACTGATTTTGTGGTTAAGTGTGTGAACGCAGCGAGTATGAATTTGAGACAAATGAGCAAGAAAGAAAAAAAACAAGAAAAACAAACATAAAAGCTACAGTGCAAAACAGGCATATACTGCGTATAAAAATTAAGGGAAAATTACTGTAAAGTACTACATAACAATACACCATTACAATAGGTCAATAAAGACACTTAATTTAACATTAAAAAGTCTGCTTGTGTATTAATGAATACCTTTTTTCATACCAAAATACATTTCTGCAAATGTTTGAATGAGGTTATTCTATGATCCCTTTTAAAATCAAAAGAAACTGAGTGGATTTGGGTCAAAACTGTTAAAAAAAATGTGTTCAATTTACGGTAAAATACAAGAAGCTGTGGTTGCCAGAAATTTACAGTATAAAATACAGTAGCAAGACTTTAGGGTAACAAGGTTTTACAAAACTTAACTTAAAATTTACAGAAATAAACCATATTTATTATCTGCTATAATGTTAAATTATTGACCAATTGAAATATTAATATCTGTTTCGTACTATTGTAATACACTGATAACTACCAATCACAGTAGTCGCATGCTAAATGGATGCTCATCACATGAAAAAACTAAGCTGCACAGTGTTATTCACTCAAACATTAACCACCATCATGGTCACACACATGAAATTTTAAAAAGTCAATAAAAGACAATAAACATTAATTTAACAATATCAAATGTCACATAAAACCCTAACATACATAACGGTTTAGAAAAAACTATGAAGAATCAAGTTATTTCAACAAAAATACATCAAATGTGAAGTGTCACGCAGGGAATTGTGGGAATGTCAAAAAAAATAACCGTGATTTTAATGGTAAAATACTGTAAAAATGCTACAGTGCAAAACTGTTAATTGGTAAACAGAAAGTTTCCGTACTATACACGGTAAATAACTGTGATATAATTTTACAGTAAAATACTGTTAAATTTGCAGTTTTTGAAAGTGAAAAAGAACAAATCATTGTATAATTTACAGTGAAAACCCGTAAATTGACATTCCCACAATTCCCTGTGTGACACTTCACATTTTATGTATTTTTGTTGAAATAACTATGGTTCCTCATAGTTTTATTGTTTTTTTTTTCTAATCAGTTATGTTCATTAGGGTTATATGTTACATTTAATGTTGTTAAATTAATGTTTATTGCATTTTTTTAATTTCATGCGTGTTACCATGATGGTGCTTAATATTTGTGTGAATGACATTGTGCAGCTTCTTTAATTAATTATTGCTTTATACAAGTATTCACTTGTGATGAGCTGTGATTGCTCATGTAACTCTCATCACTGCTGTGATGATTGTTGGTTGTCAGTGTATTACAATGGTCTAAAACAGATATCAATACATCAATAAAATGGTAAATCCACATTTTATCAGAAAATAAATTATGGTTTATTACTGTAAATTTTAAGTTAAGTCTGTAAAACCATTAACGTTCCTACCGTATTTTTGACGGTAAAGTTCTGGCAACCACAGCTGCCATTTTTTTACCGTAAAATGTACGCTTTATTTTTTACAGTGTACGTTTTTTCACTGTAAATAATATGAGTTGTTAATTTTCACTTTAAAAACTGTAAAATACTGTTATTTTTACAGTGTTTAAAGTGAATATTAACAACTCATTGAAAAATTACATGAAATTTACCCTTATTATTACATATGGTAAATAACTGTGATAGATTAGATAAAATTAACAGTTTTTCACTGTAGCATTTTTACAGTCTTTTACCGTTAAAATCACAATAATTTTTTTACAGTCTGGACAAACCCAAATGTTGGTTTAAAAAATGCAATTAAAAAAGTTGAAAGTTGAAGTTGGGTTAAAATTTTAAATTATATTTTTAACCCAACATTTGGGTTTGTCCATATTTTACCCAATTTTGGGTTAAAACAACCCAGCATTGTTTACAGTGTAACTGCGCAGATCTCTTTTCTTGCGTGTGTATGAGGTAAATGCCTGCCGCTACTTATTTTCTAGAACTGTATTTACTTATGTATAGTAAATCATGCACTATAACCTTGATTGAACCATTGGATGCCATTCCTCACACGTCTTATTTCATAATAAGGCATACTGAGGGATGTCAGGAAGAACCAAATGTGATTCACTCCAAAAAGGCATGCGAGATGGGCAGGGTATTGGAAGCACGGCTATTCTAGTTTAATTGATTTAAGAAATAATCTAAAAAAGTAATCCTTCTCTCACAGCTGAAACCAAAGCAGCGAAGAGCAGAAAAGAGGGCAGCGTGTATATTTAGAGCTAATCTGATACTCTTAAGAGCTACCACCGCCAATTGCTGAAGCATGACATTTTCATTCACTGCCAAGCTGAACCATTTCAGCTCAATATAACGTGAAATGCCCGTGGAGCTCTAATCATGACCCAAAGCGAATATATGCCGTTTCGCTAAACTCATCTGCCCACAGCAAATTATATGCGGGAATGGGAATTAGCCAAGCTGAGGGGGACGTGCCGGAGATAATAGACTTTGAACATTAATAAAAACCACAGACCTTATTTCCGAGATCCAGTGCATTCTGAACATCAACAAATGGTACTTTTTATTGATTTATGATACATAATTACCAAAAATGTGCATTCACATCTTTCAAAGAGCTTATTTTCAGGCAGTGTGGAGCCATAGGAGCGTGTTTATGGAGACTTACGCCCTTTTTATGAGGGACCTGAAAAGCATCTAGTAGCAGTGAGATGTGAATGGGCATGAACTCTTAATGTCAGGTTAAACCAGACTGAAGACTGACTAACAGAGCTGTGACCTCCCTGGAGTGTCTCTGTTTGAGGTTTTAACATGCAGATTCTCAATTCCTCCCCGTACCAGGATCAACACCACACACACTTTGATCTTCAAGCCGAGAGTCTTACATAGCCTTGGGCTGGTTCACAGAGGGCAAGAAAGCGACTTTGGTTTATATAACGGGGCAGGAAAATACATGTGCTTTGAATGAGAAAATGTCTTTTTTATATATTTCTTGTTTGAAATGTTAACTCAATTGAGTCATTTTAGATATTTTGTGGCGAGAAGTTTAATGCCGTTACTGACTAATGATTTAAGGTTTTGCATAATGAATCATTTGCGGCAGCTGTGCCGACTGGTCAACGCTATTTGTCTTCTATCTGAGACATCATCAGACACAGTGCCATTTCCCCTGACACATATTCAGATCGTTCATTCAGAGCTTGTTGAAGGAGTGCAGAGACGCAGTGCCCCCCGTCCCCTGACATCTCGGGTCTCTAACAGCTGTCTCCTGTCTAAGTGACTGTCAGCGGCGCAGAGCTAGAACTGCGCGGATAGATCTGAGCGCCACGTCTCTAAAGATGTAGAGTTACGTGAACAAATAAACCTCAATTGAAAGCAAATATGGATCTCCCTTAATGCGTTTTAGTTTAAGTCAAGTCAAGGATATTTATATAGCGCTTTTCACAATATAGATTGCATCAAAGCAGCTTCACAGTATCAATCAAACATAATAACAACGTTTAGAAAAATGCCTGAATATTGTCAACAACAGTGATGAGGTTTTATTGTCTTTTGATGCTAATTCTATAATCAAACCTCATTTACAACTTGTTTGACAACTTTATTCAATATCTTTTCATCTATTGCTTTGAGATTTAAAAACAAATTGAAATGCTTCTCTTGCTCTAAAATCGATATCACAAATAACTGAATGTGTCTGTGTGTGTATAAAGTAATTAAAAATGTAATTATATATAGACATTATACACTCTAAAAAATGCTGGGTTGTTTGAACCTAAATTTGGGTCAAATATGGACAAACCCAAATGTTGCAATTAAAAAATGTAAGGGTAAAATTTGAAATTATATTTTTAACCCAACATTTGGGTTTGTGAATATTTTACCCAAATTTGGGTTCAAACAACTGAGCATTGTTTAGAGTATATATAACTATATACAGACGTTTATTTATTAAAATATACATATCTACACTCTAAAAAAATGCTGTGTTGTTTTAACCCAATTTTGGGTCAAATATGGACAAACCCAGCCATTGGGTTACATTTTTAAATTACATTTTTAACCCATTGTTTGAGTTTGTCCATATTTGATCCAAAATTGGGTTAAAACAACCCAGCATTTTTTAGAGTGTATTTTATT
Organism: Pimephales promelas; assembly: GCF_016745375.1. Next base: position 21,088,129 of record NW_024121210.1, read on the forward strand.
ATTATAATTCATTATATAGCCTACACATACTACATATAATATAAAATATCAGAAACACTTTTCAATACACTCTAAAAAATGCTGGGTTGTTTTAACCCAATTTTGGGTCAAATATAGACAAACCTAGCCATTAGGTTACATTTTTAAATTACATTTTTAACCCAATGTTTGAGTTTGTCCATATTTGACCCAAAATTGGGTTAAAACAACCCAGCAATTTTTAGAGTGTAAGGTAGGTAATGTATTAACTAACATCACCTAACAATGAACAATACAGTATTTATTAATCTTTGTTTATATTAGTTAACAAAACATACAGCTGTTCATTGTTTGTTCATGTTAGTTGACATTCACGGTGCATTAACTAATGCAACCCTTGATTTCAATAATGTATTAGCAAATGTTGAAATTAATATTAACTTCACTGTAAAAATATTGTTGGTTTAACTTAAATTAAGTAACTAAGTTGACTGAACTAGAAAAAGGGAGTTAATGCAATGAAGGAGATTGATTTAATTATCAGAAACTCAAAATAATAAGTTATCTGAACTAACTAAATAAATTAAGTTGATTTGACAAAAGAAAAAATGTTGTGATAACAAATCTTGAAAATATTTTTAAATTCTGTAGAAATAGTGTTCATTCTTACAGTAGTTCATGTTAACCAGTGAACCTTATTGTAAAATGTTACAAAACTATATTCATGGATGCAAAAATTACCACCACAAATAATATTTAAATAATACAAAATTATCATAGCTTCTTGTTTCGGTATATTGACTTTTTTTATAGAAAAATTTTATAGAAAAACACATTGCTCTGCATGAATACATGGTGCCAGCAACAAATGGGTAGAATCGTAACCCGTTTGAGGGAAAACATCTACACAGAACAAACTGAACACAGCAACGATGTTGATCTGAAACATTGTTCAGCAGCGAACACGAGATCCATTTGTTTGAGACACAAGAAAGGCGGCAGCGTGTGTTTGGTGCAGTCTGGTGCGCCGTGATGGAGAGTCTGTCATTGACTGGCTGTTTAAACTAAGAGGAAATGCATCATTTTGGCTGCAGCACTGTGTCCAATCAGTTTATTTAAGCTAAGGTGGGAGAAGCTTTGTTTTGGCTGTTCTTTTGAAACCTGTTTTAATTAGGCAATCTCATAAAAACAAATCATGATTTAATAGGCTGAACGAAGAGAGACCTGACAAACAGCTTATGTCGGCATGCCAGTATCCTGAGGTTTTGTTTCTATTGCAAGCATGGTGGTGCTAAAGTTCAAATGGCTTGAATGTAAACAAATTACTGTTTAGGAGAACGTTTTAGGAAGTTTACACACACTAAACATCAAGAATGAGAACTTAAAACCCGCTCCCCGCAATTAAGATTGTCAAAATGACTTCATTTTAATTTCCACGCACACTTGTTTTCAGTTCACCTAAAACAAAGCGCAGAACATGCTTTGCTTTGTGTCAGGGTGTGTGTGTTCTCAGGTGCTTTTTGCTGTAAAAACACATGGGACAGTCACACTCAGCAGGAGAACCCAGAGAGAAAACGTTCAGCGTCCAATTCAGACTGTTTAGAGAGTTTGGACCTGTTCTTCAGAAAGGGACCATTTGTTTGGGACTGGCCCTCTCTCGCCTCTTTGAAGGCGATCGCTCCTTTCATGTACCAGATGGGAGGTACTTTCAAAAACACAAGTGACTTGTCTCACTGTATGGGAACATGCACCCGTTTGTTTTATGCTATTGGAGTCTGGTAACATTTGCTACTTCAAAGAAGCCTCTCAGATATGGTTATATGCAAAGTGATTTGGAAAATGACAAAACTTGCTGCAACCTTTCATGAAAGCAAATTGTATAATCGTTCACAAACATGCAGGGAACTCGATGCTCTGTGGCTTGTCACTGCAGTGTTGTAGCTGTGTGGGGTTTGATCTCTGCACTTGTAAATGATAAAATAGGTGGGAAAGACAAGGAAGTGAAGGGGGAGAAACAATGAACGCTTGTTCACGAGCCAGCATGAAACATGGAAGGAGAATTAAGCTATGGCTACAAACAGCAGAAGCATGAAATGCCTTACAGACATCGCCTTGTGTGCATCCATGTTGTCCTGTCCACATTTGAGAGAGTGTTATTTTTTCCCTCAGAACAAGATCAAAGTCTTAACCCATCTGCCAAGGAGAATGCTGGGACAGGCGATACAGATGAGATCAAATCAGCTACTTTATCGGTCAGAAGAGACACTCTTGCGGTAAGAGAATTTTCTGCTCAAAACAAGATCAAAAGAAGATGCTCATCAACCAAGTTATGGAGGTTTATACAGATGAGATATAACCACCGTCATTGGAAATGAGACAGCAGGCAGAGATACTGCTCCAGCATTCCTAGCAAAAGCGAGACCAAAAGCAACTGCGCAACACAAGAGCCTTAAATACACGATAATTTCACATATGCCAATAAAACAGCATTTCTGTTTTCCAAAACCAGTCAGCCTGTTCATCTGCTACCCAAAAATCTATAAAATTGCATTATCTCTGGTATCCGAAAATGTAATAACTAAAAAACTTCTAGCCTGAGTTCAGCACAAATCCAACAAGCATTGAGGAAGAGCAAGGAAAATATGTAATATAAAATATAGAAATATAATAAAAATAGTATAAATAAATAAATGATTGAATGACAAATGGGATAAATTATTAATTCATAAATAATATAAATTATAAAATAAGAAAATAAAGACGTATGGGTTCTCTCTTGAGGCGTCATATAGGTGACGTTTTTGACATTGCTTCTACATCCGACACACATGGCACCCTTTGGCGTCAATATGAGACGCAGATATATATGGGCCAGAAGTGGCGCCTCCTAGTGGTCTAACCCTAACACTACCCCAGACCTAAACCTACCCATAACCGAAGCACGTTACATTGACGCCAAAGGGTGCCAAGTGCGTTGGATTTAGACGCAATGTCAAAAGTGTCACCTGTATGACGCCCTAGGATGCGAATGCGTTGACACCACACATAAGCTGATGTCCCAGGGTGCCAACACCAATAACAGGCCCCAATAAGCAACTCTGTTCTGCAACTGATAAATGACTTTTTGAAAGGAAAAAAAAAACAATCCCAAAGTCGCTTATAATAAGCGGACTTGGCAGCTCTACTGACAACCGCATTTTGCTGCTGTGTGAACATGGCCTATTATAATAGCCTTTCACCTGATTTGCAGATTTTGTCCTGTATATCTGTTTCTGAAGAATTTGAACCAAATGAAAGAATGGATTGAGCTGTCTGGGTGGTAAGGGCACAGACTTGGCAAAGGTTTTGGGTCTAGATGAACACTGATCTACTAAGGCGGCAGAGATTAACAGGGTAGAAAGAGGTAACAAGTAGAACAATAGATAAACTGTACAGACACATCTGTTTTTGATCAATAGCTTGCTGTAGGATTAAAGCAAAAAGAAACCAGAGCACCGGATCGGTTATAAGGACTATAGACACTCCGATCTGAAAGCAAAGTAGTTGGGAGAAAAGGCTGCCAGAGCGGTAACCTAATCACTCCAAATCACAAGGTAATCCTACTTGCCCTCCACTCTTACAGCAGGGCATTATTCATATCTGCAGGCACTCAGACCTCAAACTCTCATAAGCAAATTAATCAGTGACACACATTCCTAACACTCTTGATTTAGAAAGCCAAAAAGCACACAGTTATTTCAAGAATTCTAATAGCTATATTAATGTCAAAGATATGCCCAGTTTACTTCCAAAATACTATAGAGGGAGAAAGCTTAAACACTAAAACTGCTTAAACTCACAGGTTAATCCCTGGCATTTAAATACATGAGCGATCTGATGTTAAGGTCTAGATTTACAAGCAGAACAAAACAAAAAATATTTCCGAATCTGACCAACATATTTGACATTGGAAATAACTCAAACCAAATGCGTTATTTGTTGGTGGTTCTGAGATTTTGGCTGGGGATTGCCGGCGTAGAAACCTTGAAATAAAATCCTGTTAAGCCTTCTGCCTCTCTCTTAGGAGTATAGTTAAAACCATGCTGTGCATGGACATGATTATGCACCGGCACAGGTCCTACGGCATGGCCCAGTGTTGACTTCCAGCAGGAAACGAGCTCAGCAGTTCAATTAGGGCAATTCTCAGTTTGGCCATGAGATTAGCAAGCGATGCAATATACTCAAAAAAAAATTGCCATTTGAAAGATTACATCTGATTTTACAAACAGATTACAGACTGATAAAGGAATTAAAACTATTTGAAATAAAACGCGGATGGTGGGAGAGTCTGAGAGCTAGAAGACTCAGACGTAATCCTGTCCGCAAACAGCGCTGCTGGGCTGCCCAGTCGACAGATCCGTTTGCTCTGTGGATGAGCAGGGGAAACACGAAGAGATAGTTCTTTCACACCGGGCTGAGCAGACACAATTAGACCCTTGTTCTGCGAGGAGGGAGAGGGCAGCTCTGTTTCGGCCTACAGACAGAGAATACATGAGCCCTCTTCAGTGATCAGAGTGGAGGATGCTCCAAATGAACACACAGAGTGAAACAACGTTCAGACTGAGTGCTTTTGGAGGAGAGAGCGAGAGGAAATGTACTAATCCCAGATAGCAGATCACAAGAGAAAAGGTATCTTGGCATTTCAGCTGCGGCTAATGGCTCCAGGGGTTTTAAGGCTCATGTTATTAGTCTGGAAAAGCCTGACAAAGGAACAAGAATCCAGGCCTTAAAGATAGGTTAGATGTTCATGGCTTGCAATGAATAGTCATAAAATAATCTGAACAAATTAGAGCAGTTCAGATCAACAGTGCACTCTAAAAAATGCTGGGTTGTTTTAACCCATCTTTGGGTCAAATATGGACAAACTCAGCCATTAGGTTACATGTTTAAATTACATTTTTAACCCAACATTTGGGTTTGTCCATATTTGGAAAAATAAAAAATAATATACAAAATCACTCGACTGTTCACCTGAAGATGAGAAAGAAGTTGAACATCTAAATGTAGCATATAACTTTGTTTTTGAGTACAATGAATATCCCAAAGCATTCACAACTATCTGGCCAGATCATCACACAAATAATAATTTATTGCTTGTGGAAAAATGGGAGAAAATCAAAACCACTGTGGTATGCGAAACGCATTGGTCGATAATGACAGACAAGGACTTGGCTTGTCAGCACACTATCCAACGGCACATAAAAAAAAAAAAAAATTTAAAAAATCAACTGTGAACTGACTAAACAAGTAATTGTTTTCAGGATAGATATATTTTGGACACCATTTTCCAACCACGCTTTCCTAGTAGAATAAGACTATGCGTGTATTTGAATGCTTTGCTGAAACTGTTGATTATTTAAAAAAAAATCAGAGAAAAAAGAGAAAAAAGAAAAACACACACATTCTTTGAAATTGTCTACATTGGTCTATGGTCTCAAAACCGCTATTCTCTTACTTTCTCTTGACGGCAAGTCATAGATTCAGTCTGACACAATAAAGTAATAAACCAGGCCTTGATTGATTTGTAGTTGCAATTACTGTGGCGCTGTCTTGTTAATAGCTTTATTTTCTTGCCTTTCTAAACATGTATACAGCCGCTCTCACAAGAAATGACCTTAAAAGGTTAAAGACTCAAGCCCCCAAGGGTGAATCATAGGTCCAAGGTTACATGGAAATGGGAGACTGATTGCTTCTCAACGACATCTCGAAATCTACTCCTGAAAACAATATTCTATGATGGATGCTGCAGTCTATGAACCAAAGGACTAAAGAATGGCTGCAAATCATCGATAGGCTACAGGGAGGGTCATAGCTACTTTGTGAAAAGCCTGAACTCTTAGAAAACAGCTTTAAAAAGTGAAGACATTAATCATTAACTACCTCTGACTCAGTGGGAGAGTAGAGGACACCAACAGGAAGTGGTAAACAGAAGCAGGATTCTTCTCCTTAGCCTTAAAAAGGACTATAAAGACTGTATTAATATGATTAAAGCAATTAAACAAGGAACTAAACTGCACAACCAGCTAATGACATCAACTGTTAACTGCCACCACAACAAACTTCATTAATGTTGCATAAATGCATTGCAAATTTAGTATTTTTATTTATCGTCATTTTATATTACTGGCCATTTATACAAATCGTTAAACAAATTATAGCTAATTTAGTTTCCATAATGCATGAGGATAGTTTTAGCGCTAAAAGCTAAACAAAAAGAAAACAGGAATGAAATGCTTACCTACAAGTAGTCCCCAAACGTTGAAAGGTGTAGACTGCCATCTTGTGGAAAGCTTCTAATGCTTTGACGTTGAATTGAGCAGAGATTCAGATAAAACACTGCTTCTTTTCAATGATTTTATTTATTTTAGTCAAATATATATGAATGCTTCCTTCATGAGGAGGGCTTCTCGGAGAAATTATAACAGAAAATCCATTCATCTAAATAAAACTGCAAACAAATAAACATTTGTAACACGCATAATGATACAGGGACAGACCATTTTTAGTTTGTGCCGTGGGATGACATTTTGACAGTCTAACACAACCATCATAATTTATTGTGATAAAACATGATTTTTTTGAACCCCCTAATGCATCTCAGAGGATTTACATGATTTGAAGTCTTTAAAAGTTCCTGAAGATATTAGGAAATTTCCAGAAAGTCTGGTCTGAAAGCATCCAGCCATACTTTTTGTCTTGTGATTCGGAGTTATGTAGGGTTTTTGCATAAAGGCACAAAGCAGTAAGGCCCTCCCCCCCCAAGGGCATCCTATTCTCATTTTTTTTTTTTTTTGGCAAGACATTGGTCCCAATTGGCAGTCCTCTTTTTCCATAGCCACTTACGTAAAAGGAAAAATAAAAAAGACAAAACATCAATAAAACCATTATGTGATTATACTTAAAGTGTACAGGTCTAATTCATAATTACCAAGTAATAAAATAAACATACTGAAACCTACAATCAGATGTGATCTACAGTTTAGAGAATACAGAGGGACATTCTGAAGTTTCAGCAGTGTATGACAACCTAATGGAGAGCTTGTTTGGGGGAAGTTAAGTCAAACCTACTACAGAGGGTACAGCTCAGATTTCATCTTTCCCTGTCTGAAGCTACTGTGCATGCTGGACAAGGGCAGGACTGCCAGGAGCCTAAGGATGGTTGAAATGTTGGGAAATAACTGGATGTCAGAAGCTTTGAGAGTTCCAAGAACAGTGTCGGGTAGCTGTTGATGAGTGGCAGAAGGACCTTGCCACCTGTCCCTCCACCTCTGCAGCTCAGTGTGGAAGGAGTGTAGGTCAGGTAAGTCATCTTGAAACACCTTGACAAACTCAGTGTCCGTGCAGCATCCCTCCACATTTGACATGACATAAGGCACAACCTGCAAGCAGCGAAGAGCAGACAGAACATCCTGGGAGATCCCTTCCACCTCAGCAAAATAGTGCTCAATGGCCCCTTTACTGAGGTCCACTCTGTAGTGCACGTTTAAGGGTGGTTGTAGTGACGGTACCTGCAGCTTAGAAGCTAGTGCAACTGCCTCTTGAAACCAGGTTTGATGGTGCAAGTCAATACTGTTCTTCGTTTCACTGAGAAAGGGCAGGAAATCAGACAGGCGGTTTACAGCTTGATACACGTCATAGGAATTTCCCTGAAGACTCAGACTTGTGTTTTTGGTGAGGCTCAAGATGTTTTTTATAATCACAACTGTCAATATGAAATCAAAGTTTTGGACAGCAGAAAGGAAGCTCTGGGCCTGTGCTGTAGTTGCCTCATTATCTTGTTTTCTTTTCATCTCGTTCAAGCAATGGACGATGGCCTCTAGAATGTCTGTAGTAATTTCCAGGCCCTCGTGACTCAATGCCAATTGATTGCTGCTGATCTTGGCTTTCAGCTCACTGGCTTTCCTTTCGTCCTTTTGGAACAAATGTACAACGGCATCCTCTAGTCTTACCCGACGTTGAACATCCTCAGAGAACCAAATAAACAGCTGCTCTAAGCACTCAAAACTTTGAGTTATCTCTCTTAGGGAGGACAAACTGGCTAGCAAAGACTTCAGAGTTACAGGGTTCGGGAAACTGAGAGCATTAGGGAGTCTCTGGGAAAGCAAAGCTGAAGCCTGTGTCATCTGAGAGAGCGAGGCACCTGTTCTTGCCAAGGTTTGACTTCTACAGAGTGCCAAGTTTAAACCCCACTTCTCAGAGAGAACAATGGTGAGAGTATCCACAAATGAAGCAATATTTGAGGAAAGGGGGATAAATGCTAATATATTTTCACTCTGAATGTCTTGTTTGTCAAGGTAGTGTATTCCTACAGGGATGTACTGTTGGCCATCAATTGCAAGCTCTTCCTCAGTAACTATGGAAAAGAATTTTATGTTACATAGTTTTTTGAGCAATTCCTCTCGAGCATCAGCATTGTAGGGGGTAAAAACTATTTTTTCAGGTCCACTGCCATCCATGGTAATTACTTGGTCTGCACTATCATTAGCCTTTACTTCAGACTGGTCTGTGCCTTCTGATGCTGCTACTATGGCATGATCGGTAATGTCTTCAGGGGAAACAGGTGTGCAGCAGTCAGTAACACTTGGAGTTATTGCAGATGGCTGATAAAGGCAAATGCGTACTGCCGCGGTTTCTTGGCCTGAGCCATTTGGAGCCGCTGAATTGAACTGATTTGTGCTAACTTCTGCAGCTACTTTAGGCTGGTCAGGGCCAAACTGATCAATTTCACTTTGATTCCCTGGTACTATCTGGTCAGTTCCAACTTGACTAAGTTCCACAGACTGATCTGGTACACTTTGATTCAATGCAGTTGCAAGAACGGTTCCACCTTGAGCTTCTGCTACAGACTGATTATTACCATGGGGCACATCTGCCACAAGTTGATCAGTTCCACTTTGCTCCTCTGATGCTACCTGCCAAGTTCCAACATTATCTGCTAACACAGACCCACTTTGATCTTCCACTATAGGCTGATGAGTTGCATCTTCCACAAATGCATCAGTTACAGTTTGATCTGCTGTTAGAGACTGGTCATTTCCAGACTCGACTACCATGAGCTGATCAGAGCCACATTGTTCCCCAAAACCAGCTGACTAGTTCCAACTTCATTTGGTAACATAGACTGACCACTTCCACCTTGATCTGCTATTACAGACTGATCCTTTCCAGAGTCAACTACCATGAACTGCATTGATCTACATTGATCCCCCAAAATTAACTGACTAGTTCCAACTTCATTTGGAAATGCAGTTTCTGTCTGACCGGCTTCACTTTTACCATCAACTATAGACTGATCTGACTCAACTTGACCAACTGCTATGAACTGATCCGGTACACTTTGATCTTCTGTCACTGACTGACAGGTTACATCTTGATCTTCAGTTCCAGACTGATCATTTCCTGAGTCATCATCTACCATGAGCTGATCAGATCTACTTTGATCCCCTGATACTAACTGACTAGTTTCCCCTTCACTTGGAAACCCGTTTTCTGTCTGAGCAGCCTCATCTTGACCCTCTACTAAAGAATGATCATTTTCAACTTGACCGATTACCATGAACTGTTCAGTTACGCTTGAATCTACCATTTCTGACTGACCCCTTACACTTTGATCTACTGTTAAAGACGGATCATTTCCAGAGTCAACTATCATGAGCTGATCGGATCCACTTTGATCTCCTGACACTAACAGACTAGTCTCACCTTCACTTGGAAAGCCATTTTCTGTCTGAGCAGTGTCATCTTGACCCTCTACAACAGAATGATCGTTTTCAACTTGACCAACTACCACGGACTGATGAGTTATACTTGGATCTACCATTTCTGATTGACCCGTTACACTGTGATCTGCTATTAAGGACTGTTCATTTCCAGAGTCATCTACCATGAGCTGATCGGATCCACTTTGATCTCCTGATATTAACTGACTAGTTTCCCCTTCACTTGGAAACCTGGTTTCTATCCGAGTAGCGTCATCTTGACCCTCTACAACAGAATCAACAGTTTGTGGTAATTGGTCAAGTTGAAAATGATGAGTAACACTTGGATCTACTATTTCTGATTGAATCGTTACACTTTGATCTGCTGTTAAGGACTGTTCATTTCCAGAGTCAACTACCATGAGCTGATCGGATCCACTTTGATCTCCTGATTTTAACAGACTAGTTTCACCTTCACTTGCAAACCTGGTTTCTAGCTGAGCAACGTCATCTTGACCCTCTACTACAGAATGATCCTTTTCAACTTGACCAACTACCATGAACTGATGAGTTATACTTGGATCTACTATTTCTGATTGACCCGTTACACTTTGATCTGCTGTTAAAGACTGTTCATTTACAGAGTCAACAACCATGAGCTGATCGGATCCACTTTGATCTCCTGAAACTAACAGACTAGTTTCACCTTCTCTTGGAAACCTGGTTTCTAGCTGAGCAGTGTCATCTTGACCCTCTACTACAGAATGATCCTTTTCAACTTGACCAACTACCATGAACTGTTGAGTTACACTTGGATCTACCATTTCTGACTGACCCCTTACACTTTGATCTACTGTTAAAGACTGTTCATTTCCTGAGTCAACTACCATGAGCTGATCGGATCCACTTTGATCTCCTGATACCAACAGACTAGTCTCACCTTCACTTGGAAACCTGGTTTCTATCTGAGCAGTGTCATCTTGACCCTCTACTACAGAATGATCCTTTTCAACTTCACCAACTACCATGATCTGTTGAGTTACACTTGGATCTACTATTTCTGATTGACCCATTACACTTTGATCTGCTGGTAAAGACTGTTCAGTTCCAGAGTCAACTACCATGAGCTGATCGGATCCACTTTGATCTCCTGATGCTAACAGACTAGTCTCACCTTCACTTGCAAACCTGGTTTCTATCTGAGCAGTGTCATCTTCACCCTCTACTACAGAATGATCCTTTTCAACTTCACCAACTACCATGATCTGTTGAGTTACACTTGGATCTACTATTTCTGACTGACCCGTTACACTTTGATCCGCTGTTAAGGACTGTTCATTTCCAGATTTATCGACAATGAGCCGATTAGATTCACTTTGATCCCCTGGTATTAACTCACCTTCATTTGCTAACCCAGTTTCTTTCTGAACAGCCTCATCTTGACTTTCTACTACTGACAGATCAATTCCAAGTTGGCCATCTGACATGAACTGATCATTTACAGTCTGATCTTTGGTTTCTGACTGATCAGTTTCACCCTGACCTGATGCTGCAGAAGGTTCATTGTGAGAGCAATCAACAGCTTCAAATTCATGAGATTCAATTTGATCCCCTGGTATCAACGGACCAGTTTTACCTTCATCGTCTATCTCTGTAACTATCTGACAAGCTTCATCCTGACCTTTTACTGTAGACTGATCAGTTTCCACTGGACTAACTGTCAACTGCTCAACTACACGTTGTTCCCCAGTTTCTGTCCGGTCATTTCCAGCTTGATCTTCAACTGCAGCTGTATCATTTCCACTCTCATCAATTTCCATGACTTGATCAGTTTCACTTTGATCTACGGACACCATCTGATTATTTACACTGTAATCAACTGCAATGAGCTGACAAGATTCAGTCTGATCCTCTGATATTAACTGACCATCTGCTACTGTGTGACAACCTTCATCTTGAGCATTTATAGATGAATCACTTTGTTTCTCTGTTGCTGGCTTGTCTGTTTCAATTGGTTCTGTTGCTACAAACTGATCAACTTCCATGGGTTGCTCAGTTTCACTTTGGTCAACCGATGCTAACTGAACAATGCTAACTGGCCGGTCTTTATTAGACTGCGCAGTTACATCATGGACAGATTCTGTTGGTTGGTCAGTTGTGCTGGTTGGCAGAGAGCTGCAAGCAGGGATGACTTGAGCTGAAGTTTTGTCTGAACTGATGGGCATTACACATGATGGCTGGTCAGGTGCACTTATGATGGGTATTTCTTCAGCCCTTTCTTTTTCACTGGTTTGTACTGGAATTTCCTCAGGAGCAACAGTTTTAACATCTAAACAAAATAGGAGACATGATTGTGTAAGAAAAACAGATGATTTATATTCATGTACCTAAGGTTATCACTAATACTTCTCATTTAGTATTACTGACCGGTTTCAGCATCCTTTGCCTCTTGTGGATAACCAGAACCATTTGTATCCACAGCCATCTCCTGTGGAGCCATGGCAATCACCTCTGAGAAAGGACAGGAAAGAGTGCGTCATAAAAACACAACAGCTTATTACAATACTTTGAGGGCACAATACTTTTAGTTCAACTACCATATCAATAATATTTTTTTATACTTGCATATATATATATTTTTAGAGTAATTAGTTTGACATACCGCCTTCCATTCTCAGGTGATTAACTCTTGCTTTTACCTAAATGCATAAATGCAATCAGAAAGGATTTTCAGGAACATCACTCAATCATCAGGTTATATTACTAATAATAAGAACGTACAGCAAAATACACTGCATACAGTGAACTATAACAGTATAAAGACTATGAAATTGACCATACCTGAGCAAGAAATTGTTGACTTTCTGGATCACCATCCACGCATTTCTCAATCACCTCCTCCAGGCTCTGTAGTGTCTGGCGATGCATAAGAAGCATGACTGCATCAGTCTTGCTACCTCCGCTGAAGATACCATCTCTAAGCAAGGTCCTGAAGGTATTTAGGGTTGTCTTCATTAGATCACACTCCATGCTAATGCTAGGCAGCACAGCCACAAGCTTAAGAAGGGTAGCAATGTTTGGAAGGTTTTTGGCTTCATTATGGAGCAAAGTCTCAGAGATGGAGGTGGGAGGACAAACATCTTGATATTTCTCCCTCCATACTGTGGCCCAGGTGTTTATGTCTTCTTCAACTGTTTCTGGCTCAGGGAGATCACTCAGGTATATTGTGTGCAGTTTATCTGTGGATTCTGGGAGAATGGGAAGAGGGTTGCACGTTGGCAGAAGGGACAAAACTTTCAGGGCTTTTAGGTGATTCTCAGAGAAGTTAAACTTCATTTCTTCAATCAAACCATTTAGAACTGGTAAGCTAACTGCCTCCAAGTAGAACGCTTCGGGTGAATCATAGCTACTAACAGATTCTGGATATGACAGCAATCCTGTAACCTTAGTCGAAAGCTCCACAGCCTCCTCAAACCAGGTAGAATGTACCGCACTCACATTGTCCAACATTTTGCTAAGAGAATCTATTATTGGCATGATCTTCTCAAGCTCACAAATAATGTCAGCCGGGTTTCCGCATCGAAACACAGTGCTGCAGTTCCTCAAGGGAGCGCAGGCGTTCTTCAAGATCACTAAGGGAATGACAAAATCGACCCGTCTAATAGCTGTGCACAGCGTCTGAGAATGCAGTGACATGCTACTACTCCATGACCCGCTGGAGTTGGTGCTCACAGAATCTAAACAATTCAGGGCACCCTCTAGCATGTCCACCAGAATATCGAAAAAGTCTTCCCTCTTTTTCCATCTAGACAAGCAGGTCTCTGGGATCTCTGCAAGTGCTTCCCGTGGGGTATTCAGAAGCCCATCCATGGTTTTGGCAAGCTCACTCTCCAATTTGGGTGACTGGTCAAAAAACTGTAGCAGATCCTCAGCTGTCTCCAAAACCTTTGTAATGTAGGAATTCTGTAGGCTTAAAGCCAGCCAGTAGGCAAGTCCACAAGACTCACTGGGAGTGTTCACCGCTAACGGATAGCTCTCTAAAAAGCCCAAAGCCATCTTCCTGAGACTTTGGCTCCCCGTACCAATGCACATGATGGACTGGCCACGACAGTAGCCCATCTGAAGTCCCCACTCATCCTCAAGTGTGGTTGAAAGAGTTTTAGCTTGCAAATCGAGATCAGAGCTTTCATCAAAGGGCAGAAAACCTATGAGCTCCACTTTAGGAATGCAGTGATTTACATATCTAACAAAGAGTGGTAGGAACTTTGCTGTGCCCACTGAGATTGCTCTATCGGTGATGATGGAAAAGAAAGGAGAGTCCTGAACTTCAGTGAGGATTGTTTCTCGTATGGCCTTCACAATACTTTGTAGCATTTTTCCTTCTGAAAATGATGTCCCTTCCTTCTGTACCCAATGACATGAGGCAAGTTTCTGTGCAACAGCATCTTGCTCTGGTTTGTTAAGGTCGATCCATGAGCAGTTTCTCCTTGCAAGTGTGGCTGCCTGTTTGAAGACTTCTTCACAGTTCCTTATGTTATCTGTTGGTTCATCAGAACGTCCATTCTCATCCACAACCTGCTCCACATCTTTAACCTTTACATGCTGGTCCTCAGCAACTACTTCTGCTACGTTTTCAGTCTGCTGCTGAGTCTCTATGCTCTCTGCTCCCTCTTTGTGGATATCAGCTTCTAGAAGGCAGGGTAAACATTATTCAAGTATAAATGAAGCAAATATTACATTAATGACTCAAACACATCAAGGATTCAAATGAAAAGCCAGTCAAAAAAATTAATAACCACTACCTGCTATCTCAGAATTCACCACTAGTGTTCTGGAGTCTTTGTCCTGTGAAAAGAAGTACTTGTGAATAAAGCTGAAAAAATAATAAACCAATAACTAGAGATCGACTGATATATCGGTTTACCGATATTTAAGCATTTTCCCATAATTGGGTATAGGTTTTGTAATATCGGAGTCAGTGATAAACAATAAATTCCTCGCCATCTTATGGCTGTTTTGAGAATTGCGAGCAAGACTGAGGGGAGAGGAGCCAACAACGGTGTTCATAGTTAATATAACTTGCCTTAATCCCTTAATTAATAAACATAACCGCCATTAATGATGTTACATAAATGCTTGTCATGTAGTTTAAACTTGGCACTAAAAAAATAGAGACGGACTCACGTAATCCGTCAAGTAATGTCCCAATAAAGAAGAAACTTTACATGAATTAAAACAGCCATGATTGAGTGAATGTTGGAAATAAAAGCGCTGAACAAAATTCTCCCTCCGCTCCTCATTACCCTCATGAAGTCATGTTCATAGAGCCATTCACCCACTGAGTTGATGCTCAGGAAATGCTTCAACATGGCAACCGTATGCAGCTTTTAGTGAAATCCACTCATTTAGAACGCCTTGAATTATATTAACCTCTACAATTTAACATTATTTAGCTAATAAACATCTAAATAATTGCAGCTCTGTGCAAATTAAATATCTCCACGAGAGACGTTTGGTGTAAAAGCACAGATAAAAACAGCGCTCTGTCAGCAGGTAGACCATTTCATAATCTAAACCCACAAAAACATCAATAATTCAGATAACATTCCAGATGAGATGGACTTGGTAATTGCGATAAGGGAATTTGTTTATTTTTCTGACTATGTTTGCATATTACAGTGCATATTCCATTCTCTTCACTCTTTAGCCTATCAAACAACAGATAAACCTTTTAAAACTGTAGTTTAAATAAATGCAAATATTTATTAAGACATTTATAGTTGATAAGCCATTTATGTTCTCCATTATAAAACAGACTTTGTAAATGCATTTTGCTTGCTGTTAATATGCTGTTATTATAAATATTCAAAATTATTAAATCTCAAAATAATTTTTACATTTATATTCATTACCTGTTTGTTTACCTTATCAAATATTTTATTAAAAATAAATTATTATTATTAAATAATTTATAATTATTTTTATTAAAAATATCAGTTCTATATATATGTTATTGGGCACAAAAACATGCAAATAAATGATATCAGTTATGAATAAAAATCAATATCGGTGATGAGGCAACGTTTTACTTAAAATAATTCAAAACTATGTTTAACTAGATCACCGATTTACACTTAAAATATGAGTGCAGATCTGTGCCCACTTAAAAAATGAGGTGATATACTACATAATCAATGCAACTTTACAAACCTGCAGAGTGTCCCTGTTCTCCACTTCATCCATGTGGATGTCATCTGCAATGTTGAAAAAGAGGGAATTAAAGTTGGCATGAACTGAAAATTCACCCTATTTTCTTAATGCATGTTATTGATCTTTATGTGGATAACTTATCTACCAGAAAAAAGTAAACATGCATAAACATGCATACATTCATATACATACACCCCCACACACAAATACTTTTCCCTTACCCAAAAGAGATTTAGATAAGAGTTTTTAAAAAAAGAAAAAGAAAGCTTTAAGAATAATCACAGACTACATACCTTCTGTTTTTATTTCAGCAGTCCTTCCTAAGGTTTTGGATTCTTTGTCCTGTGGAGCGCAACGGGCATTAGAAATACATTTGGAAAGCAAATGAAACATTTCACACAAAAAAAACTGACCCTTACCAGGCAAATACCCTCCAGCGTCTTCGGAGTAAGCTTTAAGCACTGAGCAACCATTCTGTCCAGGTCTCTGTTAAAGTCAGTGCCGATCTGAAGCATGGCTAAACAGGGCAATCTATCCATGGGCGAGGTGTTGCTCAAGTAGTTCTGATACATTTTATGCCGCTTCACCTCACCACAATATTCCAAGGCTGTGCTTGGCAACACACACATAATCTTCAGCAACGTATTGATGTTTGTAAAGTACTGCATAAGGGGTAGTCGCAGAGTCTGAAAAATGGTCTCCGGTATGGTTACACTAACCACTTTCGTCTTCCACTTCACTTTCCAGCAGCTCAGCTCTGTGAAGAAATTGTCAGGATCTGGAAGGTCACCAATGTACAATGGAGGTTTTGACTTCAGAGTTTCAAAAACATAGCTCATCGTCACAGAGCACGGGACCAAGGACAATAAGTTGAGAGCCTCCTTGTGGTCATCAGAGAAATAGTCTTTCACCATGTTTATCAGGTGGTCAACTAACGGGACGCTCATTGCATCTTTGTAGTATGAACCTGGTTTCAAGAGGCTGTCCCTCGGAACAATCACACTATCAGGCACTTTAACCTGCACACCCAGATTCTGAGCAAAAGAACAAGCTTCATCAAACCAGTTCTGATGGAAAACCTTGATGTTGGTCTTCACTCGGTTAAGTGTGGCCACAATACCACTGATCTGGCTGAGCTGCGAGGCAGCACTAAAATGGTCTTTCTGTAGCGCTGCACTTAGTTCTCTGGTGAAGGAAGAGGCATTCTTTAACGCAACGATTGCCACAATGAAGTCAAAGTCCCGAATTAACTGAAGTAGTCTTTTGGCTCGGTTGGATACCGCCAAACTCCATCTTTGTGGTTGACAGTTGTCAATATTTTCTAGCCAATGCGCCAGAGGCTCCAGAATCTGAGCGAAGACTTCGTAAGAGTCATGCTTTTCAAGCCAAGAAGAGCAGAATTTTCCTTGAAGCTCATGGATTTTCTCATAGCTCTCTCTTAAGCCTATGGCTAAGACTTGATCTAACTGTTTCTCAAGGGCAGGCATGCTGTGAAAAAAAGACACTATCTCCTCTAATGTGTCTATGGTTCTGATGACTGCGGCTACTGGAACCGACCTTGACCACCAGGTATTGAAAGAGTAACATGAGCAATGTGTGCATATAGCGAGAGGATACTTCTCCTGTATTTTACAAGCAAAAGCCTTGAGCTTGTAGGACACTTCCCCAGAGCCAAGGTAAGCTTGACCTCTGCAGTAGCTTAAATCCAGACTCCACTCATTGGTGACAACATCATAAAGTCGCTCGCAAATGGCCTCGGTGTCGAGAGTAACCTCGACAAATCCCATAAGCTCAAGCCGCATGACATCGAAGCTGTCAACAAATCTGAGGAAGATGGGCAAGTAGTCAGTCTCTCCAAATCTGACAACTCTGTCGATAAACAGGGAGAAGAATGAATTTCTGACCTCTGAAAGAATCCTATCCCTAACAACATCCTCACACACTTTAAGGACTTCATTCATCTCAGATTTGGTCACGTATTCTACTTCTTGATCTTGATCACCCTGAGTGTGTCTGCTTTGCCTGCTATATGCGGCAGAGACAGCCGCCTGTAATGCAGATTTTAATGCCTCTTTATCGGTTTCTGAACACTCGGGTGGTTTCGGTCTCTCGACGTCCATATTTAAGGTCATCTCTCTTTGTTCTTCCGCATCTTCTTTAGAAGCGTCATTTGCACTGGTTTCTGGAACTGTACAGGGGTTGAAAGAGAAAAATCAACAACCGTATCTAACATAAAATTCAATTTAAAGGGTTAGTTCACCCAAAAAGGAAAATTCTTGTCAGTATTTACTCACCCTCATATTGTTCCAACCCCGTAAGACCTTCGTTCATCTTCGGAACACAAATTAAGATATTTAAGATATTAAGATCGCCCCTGCATACTAGACCATAGACTCTTACTGGCATTGAAAAGTCATTAAAGACATCGTTAAAATAGTCCAAGTGACAACAGTGGCTAAATTTTAACTTTACCAAACGACGAGAATACTTTTTGTTCGCAAAAACAAACAAAAATAACGACTTTATTTCAACTATTCAGTTCCTTCTCCATGGGCCTGCAGTCAGTTAACGTAGTGTGATTGCGTAAAGCTACGTCACACGTAGGCTCACTATTGGCCGACGCTGGTCATGTGTGTGATGCGTGTGACGTACAATAACAGAAGCTTACGCTATTAAACTAGTAACCTGACTCGCGCAGAGGGAGAAATAAACGAACAGTTTAAATAAAGTCGTTATTTTTGTTGTTTTTTTGCGCACAAAAGTGTTCTCGTCGTTTGATAAACCTTAGATTGAGCCCCTCTAGTCACTTGGACTATTTTAACGATGTCTTTAATGACTTTTCGATGCCAGCAAGAGTCATTCCCTCAAGAAGCCTATGGACTAGTATGCAGGAGCGATCTTAATATCTTAATTTGTGTTCCGAAGATGAACGAAGGTCTTACGGGGTTGGAACCACATGAGGGTGAGTAAATACTGACAGAATTTTCATTTTTGGGTGAACTAACCCTTTAATCTCATTTGAGCCATGAAAACAAGACAAAAGAGAGAGATGAGAGATGTTTTACCTGATGGTTGCACTTCCATTACATCATCCTAAAAACACACACACACACAAATGGTGAATAGCAGGTTAAAAACATATTAGAGTTGGTTTTTTGTAGTAAATTAGTCAAAAAAAAAAAAGTTTACCTCCTGTAATAGCTGCAGGATTTCCGGATATTTCTTTACATACCCCTCAACCATTTCCTCAATGCTAAAGTGGACGTCTTGATTGACATAAACAAAGGCCATATTGCTCAGTCTTTTTTCCACTGGCACTTCTTTCATGTAGGTGTGATACCGGTCCAGAACCATGTCGTACTGCCCATACACATCCGAATCCGCATGGACACATGGGATGGTGCCCAGCACTCTCAACAGGCTCTGTACATTTGGGTAAAAGCCTATATCTGGGATCTTGAGTGTCGCAAACACGCTAGTGGGAAGAATCCTTCGCTTGCTAGCATGCCTCCATTTCACTTCCCAACAGCCCAGCTCATCATAAAAGGAGTCAGGACGAGCCAAGTTATTCAGGTTAGCGTCAGCGACTTTGTCTTTGCGGATGCTAAAATTGTGGTCAGCCATATATGAGGGCACCAATGACAACCATCTGAGGATTCTTGCCATTTCAGTGCCAAGGACTCTTTTGACTTCTTCAACAAGGTATTGCAAAACCTTCTTGCTCAGTGCTTCCCTGTAGTAATCCTCCAACGAAACTTGTGGTTTCTCCGTTCCATCCCCGTTTGTCACCATCTCCGCCGGCAAATTGACAGACACCCCCAACTTCTTGGCTCTGCCCAATGCGTCGGAGAACCACTTCCTGTGAAAGATGTCAATCTCCTGCATGTGTTTGGTGAGAAGCTTTAAGGCGTTTGAGATGGTGTACTGTAAAGTGCTGCTGATGCTGATTATTCCCCTGAGGCTGGGGTTCAGGATGCTCACACAACACAGAGTGTTTTTCAAGACCACAAGAGTGATGATGAAATTAAAGTTCTTCAGTTTCTCTTTCAGCTTCAGAAGCCCTTCGACAGTGTCTGCATCCACATCTGAAAGGGCACTGGTGCACATCTCTCCAATGCTGCTCAAAAGCGGCTCCAGGATATCAAGCATTGTCTGGAAAGCATCTGTGCCATATTCCCAGTGGTTCTGGCAAGAATCCTTGACTCGGTCCACCTCACCTTTGATGTGGCTGTATGAAGCGGTGATCTTGGTATCAAGCTTCTTCGCCAGAGTTTCTGATTGCCTAATAACTGAAGCGACCTGCTCTACAGTATCAACAACATCTTGAATTGGAAGGATAGGCATGGAGCGAATCAACCACATGTTGAAGGCGTAGGGCTCACTGGGGGACAAAACTACCTGTGGAAAATCCCGCAACATCCTGCAGGCGAGATCCTTCAGCTTCTGACACATGCTACCTGATGACAGGTAGGTGAAGCCACGGCAGTGCTCCATCCGAAGGCCCCACTTGTTGCGGGCCTCGGATATGAGCATTAGGAACAGACTGTCAGAGTCGACGTCACAGGGAAGGAATCCCATGAGGTGTTTCTGTGGGAAGCCTTCACCTGTGACAGAGCGGATGAACAAAGGAATCTGATCCTTGCCCTCAATGTTTATTTTGTCCAGGAGAAGTATGGAAAAGAAGCGTGCAAGGCGCAGGCTATTGCGGATCTCCTCACGCATCACATCTTCGCCCAAGTTGAGCACTTCTTTTTGGTCGATCTTCTCCGCACATACGGTATTGACTGAAAGCGGCCCAGCTGGGTCATTCCCCAAAGGCTTAACCGAGTTAAGAGATGCATTGTTGGCGATGCTGAAACCAGTGAAGGCTAACGTCTCTTTGAAGTAGTCTTTCAAAGTTTCCTTCGCTTTGGAAATAGCAGGATCCTCCTCTGATTCATCCTGTGCAGGAGGATTTTGAGCTTCAATGTTCTCTGCTGAGTCACTCTCAACTTTAACTTCCGCCTCCGTCACAGAGGGGTTTGAGTTATCAGTGGCACCTTCAAAACAAAAAAAAAGAGAGAAAGACAAAATAGTAGAGAATCCCTGGTGATTAGTTTGTGTGATTACAAAGGGGAGAGAATTAAAAGATGCTGATATGGAAATGCATTATCTACCTTTAGTTTTCTTTGTGACAATTGGCCCATCTCCTGTCTGAAAAACAAAATAATAATAATAATAAAATGTATTGTGCTAAAATGTTTGTAGTCAACATGACAAATAAAAACAACGTATAATAACAATAAGCTAATACATTTCTTTACTGATAGCTACAAATTATAAAATGCTTGTTGGGTAAGGCATGTATGTCCACCAAAGCGTTTTTATGGCGCTTTTCCACTGATGGTACGGCTCGGTAAGGCTCAGTATGGTTCGGCACGGCTCGGTTCGCTTTAGCTCGGTTGCTTTTCCACTGCAGTTAGTACTGCTTTAAAGTGGGTGGGATTATAGACTGATCATAACAGCGGTGGCTGTTAAATCTAGCAGGTTTGGTTTCTCGTGTCGATGTCTATTGGTCGCAAATACAATGACGCTAGTACTGACGATTCTGTCTGACCAATCAGTGATCTGCAGTGTTTCACGTCACATTTAGTACCGGTACGGTGCGCTTGAAAAAAATGCCAGGCGATCGGCACTTCAGCGTGAAAAAAAGTTCAGCGCCTCGTTACGCTCATGGCGTTCTAAAAACGCGGCGCTCCCATTGAAAACAGGCCAGACGCGTGGAAAAACGCTTTGGTGGACACCTGGCCTAAAGGACTATTGAGAACTATTACAAGCATGAAATTTTTTTTTAAGGGTGTGTGGTTTGCTCCATTATTAAATGTTGCTTCATAAAAGTCTATATAGTGTAAGATTATGCTGAAAATTAGTCTTATGCAGAGTATGCAATGCATGCAAAAAGTGTTAGCGCAGAAAGTTTACTTATTTTTTTTGCAACTCTAAAACTCTGTCCAATGCAAAACAGTTCACATCACCTTTAGGCTAACCAGATTTTGGTGTATCCTTTTCAGGAGTGGCTAGAGACCATGCATTACTGATTTACTAATAAGGTTCTGAAGTGTAAATCAGAGACTTACAGAGACTTTCTCCCTTGTCCTTTTTCTGTTGCTAGTTTGAGTTTTGCCTTGGTTAGATGCGAAATCAAATATAGTAGGAATGGCATCATCCTTCAAAACAGACTTAAGATCACCCTGGAAAAAGAAAAAGAAATGGGTTTTATACATGAGGTATGGGGTTGGGGCAGGGACAGAGGCTATTAGGCTATTATTAGGGAATGATTTGATAAAATGTGAATAAAAATCATTCAACAAAAAGACATCCCAATTATCAATTTAATAGCATCCTAATCTGTTTAGGCACCCTTAAACAAATGTAATATTGTGAATGAATTGAACCTTTTATCCATTTTAAGAAAAAATCAAATTCTTAGAAGAGCAAACTGAATTTTAAATAAGTTCGAAATGCATTTCATTTAAATGCAAAGTTTACTGTAATCTAGTTTAGCCACTAAAACTTACACTGAAGCGTGTAGTACAGTACTATCATCTTGGGAAAAATGTATAATTGAATAATTCTTTAATAACCTTTAGCAAAATTAATGTGGTATATCAAACAGGCAATTCACCAACATTCATGCTATATTTATAACCAATTAAATCTGCTTTGATTCACTCAAAACTCATTTTAATAACCATGTAGGAAATTTAATTTGACATTTATAAACATATGATGACATGTCAAAAATAGTTTGGGGGGAGACACAGACACAGGCACAAGTCAGCACACTGGTCAACACAACACTTGTCTGGTTTTGTTCACTTACATCAAGCAGATAATGCGAGATATGAAGAAACAGAAAATGCTCACTTACTTGCTGACATATCACTGCTGTCTCAAAATGTTTTGAGCACAGTTTATAGTTCCTGTGTAAATCTTCAGCTGTTTTGGTCACCAAATCTGGTCTGTGGCAGTTACCCACCCATTGTTTACATCTAGAGATATGAGGTAAGGTTACTGCAGTAGTGCAAAACAATAGGTTTTAACAATAAAAAAACTAAAACAAAGCATTTATGTTTAATGAATGTCATAAAATATTAAATACCACAAAAAGAAACCAGCAAAGCAAAAATAAAGCCATAAACAAAATAACGTATTCTGGGGGAATTAAATTCCTGCCATTTTGGGAAGGGCCTGATGATGGCGAACGTGCACAGGACTCGTTTGCTTACAGTAACCCCATAAAAGTTGAAGCAATCACTTTGAAGAAAAATGAAAGGGGATTTCATTACTGCCAGCTACAAAATAAGCCTTTGCAAAAAAATAAATAAATAATAATCATTGCATAAAGATTAATGAAAGCAACATGTTCCGCCTAAACTGAAAGTACGGGTTTAATGCGTTCAATGAATCATTGCAAAGGGGGGTAGAAGCTAACCAGCTAACAAATAAGGCTAATTTGCTCGTTCTGTACTTAAAGACAAATATAAAAAGAAAAAAAATAACATTGATTAATTTGCGACTGCATTTACGCACAAAAGAAAAGGCTGCACTCACCGATCAGGATCCAGCGGGAAACTAAAGAAGGAAACGTTGGACTGGTCCGCTCTCTGCTTGCAGTTTGCTGCGGCACAGCATTCGGGCATTTTGGACTTAATCATAATGAATATTGCATTGCATGGATCCTCCAGCGCAAAATGAGATGCGTTGAAAGCAAAAAAGAGCGCGCGCGCGCGCTTCTAACGTTACATAGATTTAACGCTATCGAGCGATTTTCCAATCGTCGCGTGCATTCTACTGGAACTTGCTCATGGCCGAAATGTTGCTACTTTCACATAGGAATCAACAACCAGGAAGAACACCTATGTAGAGCGGAAATGGACTAAACTGAGGACGGATCACCCCCCAAAATAAATCTATCGTCGTCATTCGTTTCCCTTCTCGCGTGCATTTAAAGAATATGTAAAACAAATGATTTGGAAAAAATGTAGTACAAGTGATAACTCAAATACAAATTGTTTCCGTCTCCACGAGGCGCCAAAGCGGTTTTTTTTTTGTAACCCACGTGGACATTCGAGGTCACACCCTTTTAATAACACTTAATATTGAGTCATTGATATTTTATATAGGTGTAAGTCTTTTTTTACAGTCTATGGTGTAAGTATGCATGTGACAATAACCCGTTTAATCCCACCGGTAACATATACAATTAAAAGTTGTTGATGTACACAGAGCTGTCAACAATAAATTACAGGTTTGGATCAGAGTGTATGTTAACAATATTTCATATTATGGATACAGATTTTTAATTTCAGTTTGCTCCTCTAAAATATGTCATAAAACACAGCCACAATTTGGTACATGTATTCATATTTGTTCTAATTTTAAATTACATTAATATTTAAATAGATTTATAATAAATCCTGTTTGGTAGTTATTGTTTTCCAGTTTACTATTTTACTTCGGAGCGATTTAATGTTTTTTAAACATTTTTAGAAAACATTTGCAGTTCTTAGTAAAGGTAACTAGTTTTTTTAGGAATATAACATGCTTACTTAGCTAAACTTAAATGTGTGAATAAATAAATGATTTAATATGGCATCTTGAAGCTGTAATCAAAGGCCTCGGGATTGATAATGTACCAATAAAATAACCAAGCTTTGTGATATGGCAATATAAATATTTAGTAAATGCAATATGCATACAAAATAAATGTTTATGTGCATGACATAATTTGTAATGCATATTTCTAAATTCTTTATGTAAATATTATTAATTGTAATAATACAGTGTCCAAAGGAAATCACAGTTTATTTGGCAGTTTAATATAAAATTATACCAAATATGAAGAACAGAAAACATAAGATGTTTATATTTTTAAAGAAATGTCTTTAATTCTGAAAAACACATTTCAAGACACATTAATTTAATTCTTTTAAATGCTTTCAAATAAATTCAAATTGAGGGTACATGTATATATACAATGTTAAACGAAACAGTAGGACAAT
This sequence comes from Pimephales promelas, assembly GCF_016745375.1. The sequence continues at coordinate 21,113,099 of NW_024121210.1, forward strand.
AAAAAAAGGATTGAGTACTGGTAATCTTGGCTGACTGTACATGAAGAGCAAAAGTAACAAAATTACAAACATCAAACTGCCATATTTAAGACTGTACTGCTTCCTGTAATCAATCACGTTTCTCCGATGGCTCACTATCTGGAAACATTTTTAAGTATGTCTCCACCATGTTGTCCAAATCATGCTTAATGGCAGAGTTAATATAGAACAGGGCCATACTCTTGTTTCTGTGATGCACGGGCGTATCTTCCAGGTATGTTGTCAGTCGTTGTTTCGCAGTGCTGCAATTCCCATTTGACAGAGCAAAGACTGGCAGATTGTACAGGACTTTCAGGAGAGCACACACATTGGGGAAGAACTTCACATCGGACAGCTGAAGTGTCTCGTAGATGGTCGATGGCAATACAACATCTTTGCCTCCATGCTTCCATTTGATCTTCCAGCAGTGCAACTCGGCAGGAAAGGTGTCCGGGTTCAGCAGGTCATCTTTATAAATGTCCGCGCTGGTCTCCTCTGCGGTGTTGAACTTCAACTGTCCCATGATGGCAGGGACAAGTGACAAGGAGTTCAAAGCCTTCAGATGATTTTCAGAGAAAAGGTCAGCAAGCTCCTTGATCACATGGGTGACCACAGGAAGGGTGACTTGCTCTTTATAGTAGATCTCAGGTTGGATTTCCTCACCAGACGTTGGTCGTTTTCTGAAGTACAGCCTGGGAACTTTTACTGGGATTTCAAGCGCTGCAGCCAGATTGACAGCCTCCTCGAACCAGAACTCATGGTAGACCTCGATATTATCGTAAACCTCATTCAGAGAATGCAGAACAGCCGTTAGACTGTTAGATGCGAAGAAGACTTCATTGGTTTTCCCTTGCAGATTCTTCCCAAAGGCTCTAGAGAAAGAAAGGACGTTTTTCAGCACCACTAACGTCATGACGAATTCAAAATCGGCCAATGCCTCGGATATGACGAAGGCGCTGTGCGCCACCTCATCGTTCCATTTGTGATCTTCGTTGTCATGGACGCTATCCATGCAAAGCAGGAGAGACTCCAGGAGGTCGACGGCTAATTCAAATGTATCGTGCTGCTCGGTCCATTTCAAGGAGCACGCCTCCTTGAGGATGCAGGCTTTCTCTTCATTTCCCTGGTAGTAGATCGAAATCGCACTTTCCAGCTGATTTTGCAACAAGGGCGATTTACTGAAAAACGCATCCAGCTTTTTCAGGGTCGACATGACGAGATGCACTCCCGTGAACGTCATTGTGTTCGCCAGGCAGATGTTCAAGGAGCAATTGGAGGAAGGGGTGAGAACGGCCAGTGGGTATAGCTCAGCTATTCTGGCCACCACCGCTTTGACCTTGGTAGTGGACACGCCAGAACACAAATATGCCTGTCCTCTGCAATACTGCATGTCCAGGGCACATTTCTCAGTCACTTCAGCAACAAGCCTCTCGGTGATGGCCTCCACGTCACCTTCGAAGAGCAGGAACCCGACGAATTCCTCCCGGAGGGTGTTGGTCTTGTCCACAAAGCGTACGAACAATGGGAGATGGCTCTCGCTGCCCATTTCAACCAGGTTGTCTACAACCAAAGAAAAGAAGCGTCCTTCTTTAACCTCAGCCAAAAGCTCTTCACAAATGCACTTTTCCATCACTTCCAGGATCTGCTGCAGTTGAGTGGAGGAGCAGTACTCGAGGTTTACAGGCGACCCCTCAAACTTCTTTCTGAGGAATTCGTCTCCTGCGTTGATCCGGTACTCCAACAGTGCCTGGAAGTTGCTGGGAGTGAAGCTCTTGCTTCTGGGTTCTTTGTCCGAGTGCCCATGCAGAGGGATGTTCTGTGTGCCCATCATCACGACAACATCCAACAGAGACTTGAGATACTCTTTATTCAGCGTTTCCTCATCAATGACCTGAGGGCTGCTGTCAACCCCGTCACCATTTTTGCTCGCACTGATCTCTTTGGTTGTTGTCTCGCTATTATCTTTAGTTTCCTCACTTTGGGAGTCCGCTGAAAATGTAAAAACAATATTTGTGTAAATTGTGGAATAAAAAGAGTGTCAAATGGCAATATTACAGCAGTATGTGAGAAAAATTATATTGCAATGCCTAGATAGTTCTGAATCATAAAACAAAGCCACAAACAAAACCAACTCACATTTCTTCTTCTTCGCTTCAGGGGCATCCTTATTTTCAGTCTGTTAAAGAATTTGGTATGTTTTTAGTAAACCACTCACATTCAGTATTTAGGCCAAATTTAATTTCAACTTTACTTTGAAATGTAAAGAGACGGACATAATACAGTACACGATCGACATAGATTAAAACATACTGAGCTACTATTACCTCATTTTTTGACCGTTTGAAGGAAGGATTGTCAAATATGGTTGGTATCGCAGTATCCTTCAGTACAGTCCTGAAAGGGCTCTGGGTAATAATCACAATAGTGTGCAATGCAATATGTTAGTAATCGCATGCTATTTATTAATGGGAAGTTGTGATATCAAGCTGTAGTGTCCAATAGTTGTAAATGCTATACTAATATATAGCAATTTCTAATACCTGTACAGTATAATAACTATAAATGCTTTTTATTTAGGAATTTTAGATTTTTAAAAATATTACATTTAAGTGTAACAGCAACAAAAACATTATACATATATAAATTCATGTAATTTTAAAGTTTATTATTTTATAGTATAATTTTAGGTACATTCGAAAACTACCACAGTAATTACAAACTGAGCATGAATCCATAGCTTACGGTTTTGGTGATCAAGTTAGGTTCAAAGTGCCTTGCACACAGTCTGTGGTATTTGTTCAGATGGTCCGGCGTTTTGTCTTTCAGGTCTGAGCGACTGCAGTTTTCCACCCACTTCTTACATCTAGGGAATAAATTACATGAATGAAGCATCATAGCAGTTATTAAGTACAATGATGTAAACATTGTAATGGAGTAATACTATGATATAGTGCCTATTTTAATTTTTACTGTATTACACAATGTTGATTGTGGCTGGCTGCTAGTGCTAATACACAGCATTCACACTGAGATCAATGCCGTTCAGTACATGACAGATGACATTCAGTCAGTGTTGTTACTAACAGCCAGTTGGGCTAACGACTTCCCTATCCAATATAAACAATAGAAAAGCTGAGTAAAACTGGGCTGTCTGGTGAATAACTCCCAGTCCTGTAATAATACTTTATATGATAAGTTATATAAACACTATTTAATACATGACAGACTTGCATCTGATCTTTAAGCAAGCTAACTAGCTCAGGACAGCTCTGCATAGTCTGTACGGGCAAATACATGAAGTTAAATGAAAGTTAAACGCGAAACCCTATCGTCTGGCTAACAAAGAGTAAGATAGATGGGGGGAAAGTGTGTAATACCTCTCAGGGTCCCGTGGAAACCTGAAGAACGCCAGCACCGAGTGAGTGCTGTTCCTGGAGCAGTTCAGCGCCGCGCAGAAATTAGGCATCGTGCGTTCACTCTGAGTCGAATCTTAATAGCGAATCCAGTTCATTTGACTCACTGTTATGATATTCCGTTCAGAAAGTTTTACAAATTTTGTTTTATAGATTAATAAAGCGGTAAATTGACCTGCACTCTAGTGCTTTGTGTGGCCTGGAGGAGAAGCGCGTTGGAGTTCGTCTCCGTCCCACAATGCTTTGCTCTCACAACGCGAGTTCAAATTCCCAGCCAATCAGCGTGCGCTTGCGGGAAGAAAGTGGCGGCAGTTAGGGAGGAACCTGAATAAATCATAGATTCAAAACAATATTTTTATGAGCGGAACCGCTATCCCAAAAAGGAAAAAAAACTCGGTTTTATATGACTTTCAAAAAAAAAAAAAAAAATCCAGTCACCATTTAAATTCTCATGTAATGAACGTGAATGGCGCCTTTAACTGTCATTATGCACTAAGTTACCTCTGTATTTGTTATTTAAGGAAGCGAACCTGACAGTGAATAAACTACCATTTGTCATTTTGAACAAATAAACCCTTTAGTACGTGTATGAGAAATTAAAACCAATATTTCTATTATGTTAATAATGACACTGAGGATGTTTTTGCAATGAACTTTTCTTTATTAAGATGTTTTAGGTCATAGTACAGTGTTAAAAATAATGGTTAAAATACAGCTGAATGCTCATCTTGCCTTTAAAAAGACATGGTCAGTGTGGGTTGAATTAAATCCTCATGTGATCAAAGTTTAGTTTATTAAAACGATAAATGACTACTGTACGTTCAAAAAACAATTACACATTTAAAAGTGAGAACATTAACAACTGAACAAATAACAATTGCAGCATCTTAAAGATCTTAACAAAGAAATTACATTAGTGAAAGGCAACACATTCTTTGGTTTGATCATTTTTTGATACGGTCCAAAACAGACCAACAACAAAACCTGTTAGTTCTCCCCAAATAAATGAGTGTAGAGTTAAAATGCAACAAAATACAGAAATACCTCTTTATATATACACACACACTGCATGAGCCTTATGTTAGCATACCATATTTTCACAATGAGGCCTATAAAATCAAGTTATTGTCCTTAATCTTAAGCCATTGCAGTTAATAGATTACTCTATGTAGCAGCCAAATGCAACAAACACTTAAATAATAAAATAAAGCATTTTTAATAGCGTCACATAGAATACTTCAAATATAGGTATTATGTATGCTATAAATGTCCAATTTAAAAGTGACATTAGTGTTGTATCTGCTTATATTGTTTAACTGCATACTTTTGCAAAGTCTAGAGGCTGATCAGGAAGGTCTTCGAGTAGGGCCGGGTTTTTTCTGTAGATGTAAGCACTAGCGTCTGCATCGTCCATCTGCACCAGCTCAGCCAATGAGGAGACACAAGTGTCATGGTCGTTCAGCATACCTGGCAGACGAGAGGACTTACGCTGGATTCGTGTTGATCGTCGCACAGGTGTCAGAAACTTTAGGTCTTTGATGGTGCTTTTGCGTCGCGAGCCACTGGCTGGTGCGGTTTCGCAATCGATTCTCTTTTTCACACTACAAGGGTATGAAGAGAAAACCGAATTAATATATAAACATCATAAGGCCCGTTTACACCAAGGACAATAAGTAGAACCGTAAAGTTTTAATAATTAATCTAATTACCCCAAACTCACCTTTGCAGGTATGGAGTCGTTTTCACATTGTATTTCACAATGGAAGCCCCTTCCATCTCTGGAGTGACACTCCTCATCTCATCATCACTGTCATCTTCACTCTCAAAAGCCTTTTTCTCCTTAGGTTCCTGATCCTCAAACTTTACGCCAGCCTTCTTAGTGTCGCTCTCTGAGCTTTCCTCACATCTCAGTTCTACCTCTTCCAGAATTTCAAACATTTTATCCATTTCATGCTCCTCCACTTGTCCTTCCATACTTTCCTCTGCCAACGCATCAGTAATGCCTGTCAGGGACAGGCAAAAACATGAGCAATTTATGAAAATCACATCACGACTACAAATTGGTTTACTCTGTTCATACTATACTAGAATTAATTTGCAATTACAGCATAAAGAATTCACATGAGACTCACCATCTTCACAGGATGAGGGCGTCTCCATTGCCTCCAGTTTATCACACAGGTTTATCACCAACTGCAAAACAGAAATAAGTTACAAAATGACTATACACATGATCGAGTGCATGTATGTGTGTGTGACAAATAAGACTCTCTTATAGTTCTTACCGACTCCATCCTTATCTCTGGGTCGACTGGCAGATCCATGTCACTGTTGTCCAGCAAGTCTAGTGTGGTGTTCATAATATTGCTTGCTCCGCTAGAATACACTGGTTTATTGTCGGGGACTTTAATATCATCAGTTTGGTTGTTGGTCTGCAATGCAGAGGTTGGTTTTACAGCCTCAGTTTGGGTGACAGGATTAGACTTGGCACCAATTGGGGCTTTGGGTCCAGGTTTTAGAGCTGGTTTTTGTGAAAAGGTTGCCGACTTTGCAGAGACCGGAGGCCTCTTCAGGGTCTTTCCCTTAGATGCCAGCCACTCTGCAAGCTTTGCTCTGAAAGCAGAATATAAATTAAAACATTAGCCAACCATATTAATATATCCTCTGCTATCATTCACACTTGTCTAGCTATAATTGATTAGGTTTTGATCAAAATATGACTGAAGTTTCTAAAATAAACAACCATTCAAATGTTGGTGTAATATTTTTTGAAAGAAATCTCTTATGCACACCAAGGCAACATCTACATTTATTTGATCAAAAATAATTGCAATTTAAAATAACATTTCAATACATTTATCCCTATGAAAGCTAACATTCATTTTCAGTAGGGCTGGGCAACGATTAATCGCATCCAAAATAAAAGTTTGTGTTTATGTAATATGTGTGGTGTGTATAATTATTTTATATATATAAACACACACATGAATGTATATATTTCAGAAATATTTGCATGTATATACTTTATATATATTTATACGCAATTAATATTATGTATAAATATTTGATATATTAAGAACACATTTTTCTTAAATATATACATGCATGTGTTAGTATTTATATATACAAAATAATTATACACACATATATCATGTAAACACAAACTTTTATTTTGGATGCGATTAATCATTGCCCATCCCTAATTTTCAGCAGACATTTCTCCAGTCTTCAGGGTCACATGAACCTCCAGAAATCATTCGAATAAGCACATTTTCTTATTATTATCATCATTTAAAAGAGCACTGCTTGATATTTTTTTGGAAACCATGATATATTTATTTGCAATTTTTTATATTACCGTCAATGCATCATTGCTGAATTAAAGTATTAGTTTCTTTGTCTTTTCCTATAATAATCTTCCCTTCTTAACTTTTTAATGGCAGTGTATACAACTCACCTTCTCTCTTCAGCGTTATTCATCTGCAGTTTGTACTGGCTGATTGTACTAGTGACAGGTCTGCAGACATTCTGTTGAGTGGTGGCTGGTTTGGGTTTCGCCATCTCTTGCTTCTTTGAAGCGGTGGGTCTGATGGCCGAGCGCCCTGTAGCCAGAGGGGCTGGCCTGGGGGGACCACAAACCCGCGGGGCACCTGCATGAGAGATGGAGCCCGACACCTTCGGAAGTATCCGATTATGGGAAACTGACTTCTGGACTGGTTTTCAGTGGCATTCAGCGGGACATCAGAAACAGATTTCGGTCTAGATAAGTTGACTCTGGGTTTAGTGGACGCCGGCAGGGAAGTAACAGACTTGGACCGGACTTTAGGCAATTCAGGTTTTGGAATCACTTTCTTTTCTGTGGTCTTCGCATCACCACTGGGTTTTCTGAAACAGTCTATTTTAGACTGTACCACACGGCCTTTATATGTACCAGGTTTGGATTTCTGAATGGCAGAGACAGTAGAAGGTGGTTTTTGAACTTCTTCCACAAGCTTCCGGTGTCTTACAGTCTGCTGCGTACGGAAGGCCTGGCTTAGTGTGTTGCGCTTCGTGGGATCAGCATCATTAGATTTAGTCTTCACTCTAACATCCTTTTCTCTCTCTGTTTTTCGAGAGTTATCCTCCTTGATATCGTTCTTTGACTGAAGAGGTGCCGATTTATTTATCGCTCTTTGTTTTGATACATTACTGTAGACTTGATTTTTTGGGCCACAAACTGGTTTATTGTTCTCCTTGTTATTCTAAATAGAAGTAATAAAAGAGCACAATTAAGCAAACTACATTTCATGCATACTTAGACATATTTAACACGTTTATGTGAGAAATAAATGTTCTAATCGAAATCTATGAAAGAACTGCTTCACAATATGCAAAGTTACCTTTCTCATCACCACTGACTCCATTCTGTGCATAGGGGAAAGGACAGTTCTTCAAAGATGATGATCTTCCCTGCAGAAAATCACATTGTTATAATGGTCAAACAAGCAAACCAAGAAAAGATGTCTCAAGTTTACCTGCCTAATAGTTTTTAAAACAGCAACATTTCTTGATTGCCACATATCTATCTGTGTGTATAAAAGTGTTATTTAAAAATTAATATACTAAGAAAGTATTTTTTAATATTTTAATTTAGCTTATATTTTAAGTTTTTGACATTGTGTTGTTCTTGATTTCACTTTTATTAATAGTTATAATATAAAAGATTTTTTGGGACTTTTTATAACTGCATTTTAGTAACGTTAGCTAACCCCAAAACCCCAAAAGGCTCCTGCGTTTAATAAAATAATGCAAAAGTGAATGCTAGATTTGTCAATATTTATGACAAATATATAATGACATGACAGATATATTTTTCTATCTGATGACGATAGACGCTAGGTAAATTAAGAGAAAAACATATTTTAAAATGGGGTGGTGGTTGCATCCAGACATATATGATACCTAAACATGTTTAACATAATCAGCGGGTTTCTACTAGTAACGTTAACGTTAAAGAATTAATCAGCAAGGAGTCCCTATTATTCTGACACGCTTCAAACATATCATGGCAATGCTCACAAATCAATGCTAACGGTTGACAAAATAACATCTACTTACGTTATCCGAGGCTTCTTCAATCAGTCAGGCAAGACAAGTATAGGTATCTCAGATTAAAAATGATTTTGAAGAGCATTTACCGTAACATTCAACTACAGAGCACGCTCTTTCAAACAGAGATTTGAGTACAGCGCGGCGAATTGTCGGATTGGTATATTTGGCGATGACCGTTTGTGAGTCACTCTAGCCGACGAAATGTATTGGCTGCTTCTGATCACGTGATAAAAACAGAGTCGGCCCGCCCCTTTTCTGAAAACTGGGTGCTGCCTGTTTTTGAACCAAAATAAAATTCCTCTAATAACTGCTCAGTGCTCAGTGTTTGGACGAACACACTTGACCTAAACTCCAATCTAATCACAATTATGTTTAATGAAATGTTTAAAAATATGAGAGGTAAATTGTGTTTATGGTTTTTGCAAGTCAAATAACATGCGCAAGCACAATGGCTTATCCAACATGGTGGATGTAGCATGTCTTAGAAATTATGTAAGTTATACTACTCGATTAAAAAGTTTGGACGCATTCAATCACAGTTCGTCTACTTGTTGTCAGAAAACAATAAAAAATCACATTCAGCCACAAGATGGCAGAGATTCCAAAATCTTGATGCCCTTAGTATTAGAAACTAATTTAGTACCTGTACTGTAAAATGTGCCTCACTTTCAGTGTGTGATAATGAGTAAATAAGGAGCTTATATGTCTCCAACTGTGACCTCAAATTGCTTCCCTCGAGGTTCCCACTTTAAATGTGATATATAATTCATGAGACATTCTGCTGACTGCATGATTTCTGTCACACTTGTATGGTAATTTATGCCCTTTATTCATTTTAAATAAAGAAGGGCAACTAATTTACCTTGTATGTAATTGTGTGTCTGACTCATTTCGATAACAAAAAGAAGGTTGGATAACCAAGCTAGCATGATCAACATTTTTGGTTATTCTGTTTGGACATTGGCCGTGGTCGGAAAGCATTGTTTTCTGTTATACACAATAAGATTTCAAGTGGATGTGGACCTACTTACCATTCACTTCTTTTTAAACATATATAATTTTAAAGTGTATTAATTTAATGTTATTCAGTAAGAGGGGAAAAAACATGTAAACATTATAATGAAAGGTTTCTCACCTTTAAAAATGGAAACATAGTCTGTAATGTTGGTTATTATGAACATACAAATTATTTATTTTTAACTTTGCAAACTCTAAAATTTGAAGACATAGTGGATCTTAAGACTACACAAATTATGTACAAAGCTAAAAACAAAGTACTACCTAGTAATATTCAAAAATGGTTTAAGGAAAGAGATAGTAGATATAATTTAAGAAGGAGAGGAAATCTCTCCAATCAATTGCACGTACCACACTCAAAAGCATGTGCATATCTGTCAATGGGGTAAGGCTGTGGAATAATTTACCTGTAATAATTAAAGAAAGCAATCATATTGTGCAATTTAAAAGAAGGTTTAAAATGTTTATATTAGAAAAGTATGATTTAAGGTAGATTGGGACATATGTCTCATTTCCTCATCAAGAGGATGATTTGAATTATTATACAGTCCGTTTCTTGCCATTCCTAATATTCATATTATTGTCAGTATTACATTTTGTGTTTTTTGTTTATTTATTATTTTTGTTTTTGTTTTTCACATTATAATTGTATTGTGTGACTTATTTTTAGATAAAATGTACTGCAAATGATTAAGTTTTTTTTTTTTCTCAAAAAGGATAAATTATGATATTTTGTAAAGAGAAAACCGTAGCCGTTTCAAATCTAGATTTGTAAAAGGGGAAGGTAAATATAAGTTAGCTTCTTCCTTCTCCTTTTTTCGATATTCTTTTTCTTCTCTTTTGAACATGCTGAGATTTTGTTTTTATTATTTTTTGTTTAAATATACTCTGTTATAAATGACCATGTTCTGAAGAGGAAATGAAAAGAAATAAATTATTCATTCATTCATTCATTCATTCATTTATTCATTCATTCATTCATTCATTCAAACATCTTTAATGTAGCACTTCAAACTTCACATATCACTCAAAACATCAAAAACAAAATCTTACATTCCCTGTTTTGTATTTAATCTACGCTAACACTAAACCTTGTCGTGTACTATTAAACCACTTCTGTGATATGAGGGATAATAGAATTGCTATCTGTCTATGCAGACTTGCTCTCTTTGGTTTCAAATGAAATGCCTTAAAGTCTTAAAGTCACCATGAAATCAAAATTGAACATTCTTTTTGTTTAAAGGAATATTGCAGTATTTGTTATAAATAATATTATCATGCTACTAAAAAATACCCCCCCCAAAAAGTACCCTTTTTTCTTGTATGAGAAGCCATTTCACTCAGATATACGTCACAATAGGGAAGATAAAGACTATCACAACTTATTTTTCATGTCGACTTTAAGGCTGGAAAACACAACATGGCTTTTGTCCAGAATTTTGCCCTGAATTACAGTTGCTGCTTGTTGCCGAAATTAGCTGCTGAAATTGGGCAATTGGAGTTGATTTTGTAGAAAAGTAGTGTAGTGTATTGACATTGGGCACAGAATCTGATTAGCTTCATACTATGAATAATATGACTAAGACCATATGATGCATCTTCTAGCAACAAAGGCACATATTTCTGCATGAGTTTGTTGTGTTCACTGCCTAATATGTTAAAATTTGAACAGATTTTAAGTGTATTCCAGCCTCGATTGTTGTGAAATTACCTCAGATAAGCTCATTAAGATCCATTCACACTAAGAACGACAACTATAAAGATACTAGAATGATAAATATCAGTGTCCACACCAGCACATGATAACGTTCTGCTTACTATAGTTGTCATTGGCTGCTTTACATGCTTGCGCTCCTCAAAGTTGAATGGGTTTAGATTGGCATCAGATTTCAATACCACACCAGTCTAAAACAGTGTTGTGAATATAAAATATCTGGCCAAAGGCATCTGAGCATCTTATTCAAAGACATACCTGATTCGAGAATGGGACATGGACCATAGCAAGAGTAAAGTGTCCAACAAAACTATTGAGCTAAGAAGAAATCACAGAGCAGTGATGAGATGAGCTTAATACATATAGACAGCTAGTTTTCCCTGAAGTCAGCCAGATTCTGCTTATCTTTGCTGAACAAAGTGATACACGTGTCAAAACTCCACCATGTGTGACATTGATTTTCTGTCGTCTTCCAGCACTGTTCTTCTCACGGACCGGTTCAGCTTAATCAAGGAGGAAACTGTTTGAACCTTTCCTCCACTTAGTCAAGTGTTAAACCAGGGGAGGTTTGATGAAATGCTGTGATTATCAATAACAGTTCATCTTATTCAGGCAGGCATGCATTCCTAAAACAACAGCTGACTGCAGTGTGTGTGTGTGACGGTTTGCTGATGGTGCTAAATGGGAACAGCAGATCGTCAATAACTTCTGATCAGCCTTTACATCTCCTGCAGTATATATCCCTGCGGTTTCACATTCCAGCGGCTAATTCTCCAGCACTGCATCTCCCTGTCAGAAATTAACAAGAGGCAATCCATCATTCGAAAAGAGAAAGATACGTGCAGGTTAAATATACACAGATCATGCAGATAAGAAATGACGTTTACTGAGTGTCTGTCTAAGGCATTAAAAACACTAATGCACTAACATGAATGATTTTACACTCAACAACTGAGTTTAAATCAGTATTTATTTACAAATACAGGGCATTTATGCATGTGATTGTGATATATAAAAGTTGTAAATAACAGACAAATATATCAGAAAATATATTGGCAAACATACAATTGGCAAATACACAGTCTGTTGTTGCAGCGAGACATTTGAGTCAATAACAGGACATGATTGAATGCATAATATAGAGTAGGTTATTATAATATCACAATGTACTAAAATGCAACAACATAAGCCACCAAGAATACTGTTATTACACAAACACAACAGATAAATGAGAGTAATACAGTAAGTCCCTTTTAACTAAAAAGGTCAAAAGTCAATAGGTCATTTGACCTTTCTTTTTGATCATTTCAAATGCAAAAGATTCCAATGCAGGTCAAAGGTCAGTCACAGAAAAAATCTCAAGAGGGAACTGCCGTGGAAAGGGCAACGTTCAGTCATGTCTCCTTGTATATGATAAGTGTCAGGGAAGCGAAAAATGAAAGTATGTGGTGTTCATAGTTTCCTCTACTGTTGTTTGGTCTTCCACATGTTTAGTAAGGGTAGTGTTTCTGTTTCTTCCCTGCGAAACATGCCATCCACGTGCACAACAGCATGGCCAGCACAGCCCCAGCCCCGGTGCAATAATAAGCCCATCCGATCTCACAGGAACCTGGAACAAACATAAAAACATTCAAAAGTTGGCCTGTTTTTAAACAAAAACAATGTATTTTGACCTAGGTACAGAATTTGTTTACTTTAATAATTTGTTATATTTGTGGAAATTAGATTTTACACACACACACACACAATGTGGAAAATCTCATTTTGAAATATTTGGGGTTGGTAATGCCTAGGTTAAAATTACACGATTTTTTTTGTCTGTTACGATAGTGTCGGATTACGCGATTTTGACTCCGAAAATCTTGTGTCGTGGACTAGACACATGTCAGACTACACGTTGCTTCCTGACCAGTCATCGCGTGGGGTCTTTAAGGACGCGCATGATGTCATCGCGAAGGCGAAATTAGTAGCGAGTGACTTCCGGAAACGAACATAAACAAACAGTTGATGAAGCGATGAGTGTTGTATTGGCTGTCCTGTGTTCAGAAAAAAAGTAAAAAAAGAAAGAAAACCCGACAACGGATACGTTCCTGGATTGCTCGAAGAGGACAGTACGGGCTCAATCCTCCAAAGAGAACTTGAGGTAAAATATTGTTTTCTTATATATTTTAACTTTTAGTTTTAACGTTAGCACCATCGTCTCTCTTTCGTTACGCCATTTTTGAAAGTTGTGTACGGAAAAGCTTCTGTGCTCCTATTGGTCAACCTCATACATGTGACGGAACCGTTAAAAAAAATTAAACATGCTAGTCTTTTTGTCGTGATGTCGTGAAGCAGTCATTCTGTCGGATGTCGAGATGATACGATCGAATCTTGCGTCCCGGCGCCCGTCAAATGGATCGTGCCAAAATCGGGCTAAAATAGTGTAATAGGCTGCATCAAAAATTCTGTAAAAACAGTAATATTGTCAAAAGGTATTACAATTTAAAATAACTGTTAATTTTTATATATTTTTAAATGTAATTTATTTCTGTGATCAAAGCTGAATTTTCAGCATCATTACTCCAGTCTTCAGTGTCACATGATCCTTCAGAAATCATTGTAATATGAGGATTTGGGTCTCAAGAAACATTTATTATTATTATCAATGTTGAAAATATTTGTGCTGCTTAATATTTTTGTGAAAAAAAAGTTAAAATGGACACCATTCATTTGAACATTATAAATGTCTTACTGTCACTTTTGATCAATTTAATAAATTCTTGCTGAATAAAATTAAAATGATGCCCAACTTTTAAATGTTAGTGCATATAAATTGTAATAAGTCTCATTTAATGTAGATTGATATCTAATATTTTGCCTTATAGGCCTAAATTAAAATGTGAAATATTGCGTCTCAGTATTTATACCAACGTACCAAGATCGAACTGGTCAGAACTGTTGCTGCAAGTCTGCCTGACCTCTTCACTGTCCCATCCTAAAGGATACAGGGCACATCCAGATCCGATCAGCAGCCCTGCAGAGAGAAAAAACACACTATGAATACAAAGAGACCCAAACACAGAACTTTAAGCCAAGACTAAGAGAGCTGACATAGTTCCCTGCTATGAGGAGAAGAAGAACGTGATATCTCCTGAAGAATAGACGATAGCCATGAAAGCCATGATAGCTTCACGCATTTTATCATCAGTCTGAAAAGCTATTATTTGTTTTACTGCGAACGACGCAGGATCATTAGCTTGTTTTTTTTCCCCATTTGACATAGATACTCCATCACACGCAAATGCAAACACACACCTCCGCAGAGATTATAAAACACAAATCTTGTTTTCAAAGGCTCAAGATCCAAACAGCCATGAAAATATGATAATGAATGCAGCAAGTAGCTTATTTATAAACGAGCTTCTTGGGAATTATTTCATATTTCCCCTTTTATGTTTTTACCAATTCAGCAAAAATAAACAGGCATGTAATTCCCACCAGAAATATATAAAACTGTAGTTTCACTGTGACTCCTCCTCTCTAGTGATCTCTAAATCCTTAACAGAATGTTTCCTCATAAAAAAAAAACAGCAAACCATGTGCCTTCATCTATTTCAATGCCAGGCTCTTTTCTCAGTGAGTATACTGATATGTCATATATATATATATATATATATATGTGTGTGTATATGCAAGTGTTTATAGGTGTATATGCATGGAAGTTTATATGTATATGCGAGTATTTATAGGTGTATGCGTGCGTCAAGTTTATATGTATATACAAGTTATTCACAGGTTTATATTCATTCATTACTAACATAATATTTATTGGTATGGATTTCATATTAGTGTGCGCGTGTATTTCATTTATGTATTTTGAACATCCAATAGTTTATGCGTGTATGCGAATAATTTATAGATGTATATGCATGTGTGTTATGCATGTATTGATAAGCGAAGTTTGATTTAAATCCTATGTGGCGCCATATATATATATATATATATATATACTTTATATTAGGGCTGTGCAAAGATTAATTGCGATTAATCGCATCCAAAATAAAAGTTTGTGTTTACATAATATATGTGTGTGTGCTATGTATAATTATTTTGTATATATAAATACACTCACATGCATGTATATATTTAAGAGAATGTTTTATTCATATATAAAATATTTATATACAATATACATTATGTATTTATATATATATATGAAGGGCAGTGTTGGGAGTAACGCATTACAAAAGTAATACATTACAGTAACATATTACTTTTTGCTGTAACGCAGTAGTGTAAGGCATTACTAATCAATTTTCAGTAATATTTTACTCGTTACATGTTCAGTGAGGCTTGCATTACAGTCTATTGTCTGCTTTTACTTCTTAAAGGCAACAGACTATGTGAAAGTTTTAAAGCAGTCTTTTAGTGCCAGTTCAGAGCGGTCGCGTCTGTAACATTGTTTTTTCCTCATAAATGCGAACACGAAAACTAAAATAAAATGAATATTTTAAGTTCTATGGAGACTGCAGAGCCAACCCTTCCTCATCCGATTTGCGCAGTGTAATTAACAGAATTACAAAAAAATATATTTTGCCTCCTATTTTTTTTGTCACGCATGAATGCGTGTCTTTTCCCTAATATTAAAAATAAAACATAGACTGATATTTGTCTAATGTCTGGAGTCCTTTAAGGAAGTATATACGTTTACATGTATTTTCCGAGACTTTTTATTTCAAGTTTTGACTGCAAATCATGTCATGTCCATAATGCTGGACTTACCCAATTTTAAATAATTTATCCTCAACTAGTTTTGTGCTGTAGGTCTACATATTTTATAATGTTAACTTCAAATAATACTAATAGCCTAATTTAAAGATAAGGCAGCATTGGATCTGGACGGTAAGGAGAATAACGCTGGAGTTGGAAGAGGTGTGTAGCGATTCTGTAGGTTCGTGGATGTGGCGAATCGCGATTTCGGTTTCATATTGCATATCGTTAGAAGCCCCAAAGTTAAGTTCTACTTCTGTAGTTATTTTGGTGAAAGTAACTCAAAAGTAATACATGAGTAATATAACGCATTACAATTCTGGGACAGTAATATTGTAAGGTAATGAATTACTTTTAAATAACAGTAACCAGTAATACCTAATGTATTACAGTTTGGAAGTAACTTGCACAACACTGATGAAGGGTTCAGATGCAAAAGCCTCTAAATGCCATTTGAAATTTTCTTCGTTAATGATCATTTTTATCAAGCTTGTATATTTAAGTTCAGTAATTTCACTTAAATGACAATGATAATTACCTATTAATTGTTATTTAAGTGAAATGAATGAACTTAAATATACAAGTTTGATAAAAATCATCATTAAAGAAGAAAATTTCAAATGGCATTTAGAGGCTTTTGCATCTGAACTCTTCATATATATATACAGTATTTACGTGCAGATAATTCCTAAATATATACATGCATGCATATGTATTTATATATACAAAATAATTATACACAGCACACACACATATACTATGTGTAAACAAACTTATTTTGGATGCGATTAATCGCAATTAATCTTTGCACAGCCCTAATATATATTATATAGAGATGTGAGAGAGAGAGATGTGCATACTATGTGTGCCATGTAATGTTTGTTTCTCTTTGTGTCTGCAAACAAATGATGGGTGTGTGATCATCTCAAGTTGTCTGTGCAGGGTAGTTTTGGTCTGAGTCTGAGATAATGAAAGGACAGAGGACTGAACACAAAGGACACTCCCCACTGCCGTGCAAGCTAAATCCCAGTAACAAAGATTATTTCTGGAACAAAGCACTTTCATTTGTACTTACTTTGATGTCATGGATATTCTTTGATATAAAAAAGTCTGGATTCCAACAGTATTATTCTAGTTCTAATCGCTCCTTTCTATAGATTTCAAAACTTGTCTTTGTCTTTAAAATTCTTCAAATGTCTCCTTTCCCTGCATCCATTGAAGCAGACCTGAAAATCCATTAAACTGAGTCAGGCACTTATAAAAATGACATTCTACTTCAGAGTTCAAAACGACAAAGGAATACAGAGAGAAGGGAAATAGCCTTTTACGTGCTTCACTTTCCTGTATCCTGCAATCACAGAAGGTATGAACGAGTCATCGATAAGTCGATATTGGGCAAGTTTATTATGTGGATGTTTATAAATTGTGCAGAAATGAACTTTATGGATTGCAGCGGCATACTAATTTCACTCGCTGGCACGTGCTTGAGCACATATGGTGAGGTTGCGAGAACAGCAGTTCTCCTTGACAAAACCAAGACAAAAATGGACTGTCGCAGTACTGTGAAACGAGGAGGTCCTTTGGTCACAGAAAAGGTGAGGAAAAATTGACAGTGATAAAGTGAATGAGAGGGACGGAGAATTTGAAAAAGCAGCTTATTGGTCTGCAGTGGGCTGCTGGTTGCACTGTGTTTTCAAAGTCATTTTACCACTAGCAATGAGAAAGTTCTTAAAGGAGTAGTTCACTAGATAATTTACTCACTCCCATGTGATCCAAGATATATATGTCTTTCTTTCTTCAGTCGAAAAGAAATTAAGGTTTTTGATGAAAACATTTTTATATGGATTTTTCTCCATATAATGAACCAAACGGTTCAAGATCCAAAAGACACTTTCAGTGCAAACTGCAAACTTCATGCGTGTTTGAATAACACACTCTAAAAAATGCTGGGTTGTTTCAACCCAACATTTGGGTCAAATATGGACATTTAAAAAAATGCAATTAAAAAAAAATGTATGAAAGTTGAAGTTGGGTTAAAATTTGAAATTACATTTTAAACCCAACATTTGGGTTAGTCCACATTTTATCCAAATTTGGGTTAAAACAGCGCAGCATTGTTTAGAGCGCAGGATGAAAAGGAAAACCATTATGTACTGGGGAAAGTGTCGTATCTGTAGCTGCAATACATTTGGAGGGAATCAAGTATAAAGATGCGTGAGAGAGAAGCAAAGGAGAACAGAATCCAGGAAACACTACTTCTGAGCATCACGTCTCTAAGGATTCTCATGTTGCTCACATATAAAGATCAAGCTCTAACCTGAAACCCATAATCCTGTTTTAAACCCTCATCTAAACACAATTCTCAGCCTGCATAGAGAGTGGCAGGGTGTTGAATTTTCATTCAGTCCACAAAAACAGAGATCAACTTCAATCTTCTAACTCTCGTGTCACATGCGTTGCCAATACTTGCTTTCAAGACCCTGAAATACAATGAGTATATAGGTTAATATCAGTGAATTAGTATTAGCCAATGCTTGTCATGTAAGAAATATGGTTAACCTCGTCATTTTTATTTGAGAAAATCTTTTAATTTAGTAACTGATGCAGCATTTATAATTTCAAACACATTTCTAAAAGTCTAAATATCTCACCACAGATCCATTTTTAAATAAAAAATAAAAATTAAAGTAGTTCACTTAATATATAACCAAAATTGGTAATTTAGAAATGTATAATCTATAAAACTAAGTAAGAAAAAAATATATACACAGATATTTCATAGCATAGTAAAATAAAATATAAAAACAACTTGCACCCCTGCTTGGGACAACAATGGAATAGTTTTTTTTCTAGATGTGATAAGTACTAATAACTGTATAGTTTTTGTGAAAAACACAAGGCAGATGGTCTATTGTCAACTCTACAGTGCTCACACAGCCTGACAACACCTCAGGAAATGAGAGCGCCAACACAGGGACAGCTGAGACAACTGTCTTATCACTAGAGCAACACCTCTGATTACTTACGCAAGCTCTCTTCAGTGAGTGCACGTAGATAGGACCTTCATACAGTATCAATACCAAGTGTTTTCCACTGGGAACAAGATATGCTGTGGAGGAAGGGACAGCATAATCTAAAAGGAATGACGGGAACTTCACATTTCACTTGCAATCCCGAAGATCTGCTGTCGGGAACGCGTGCGTATCAGTAACTCGTAGATTCAGTAAACACGATGATAAGATACATCTCTTATCCTGACAGCAGACAACAGTCTAAAACAACTGAATTTTAGTTACTGAAACAACTTTCATCTCCACAGCAATCACTCACCCCATCCTCTCTGTCCATTCAAAGACTTTAGTATTAAAAAAGAAAAAAGAGAGAGGATATCACAAAGATATATGGAAATTTGGCAGATTTGGCATTTTGAGATATTAATAATAATAATTATTTTATACAGTATTACACTCTTAGAAAAAAAGGGTTCATTGGGGTTCTAAATATGAAGCATATGGTTCTTTACTCAACTCCAAAGAACCTTTTATGCTAAAAAGGTTCTATAATGACAAGAAAGAACCCTTTTGGCAACACGGCTCTTTATAGGCTATTATTCATTCATATATTACATTATTCTGCAACATTTTGTAGTTGTAATTAAATTATTGTTTATTTTATATCATATTTTAAGCATGCTGATTTTTGGAGGAGAAAAACTGAAATGGCACTCTTCGTGAGATATTCATCAACTACATAAAATGATATAAATATATATATTTTATAAGCCCTATATCTTGAATTTTGTGATCATTCACATGTGTGAAAAATATGAAATATTTAATCCGGAAAGGACAAAACAAATGATGTTCTCTATAGAACCTTTTAGGGGTTCCAAATAGCGTTGATGAACCTTTTATGGTTCTATATAGAACCCTTTCTTCTAAGAGTGTATATACAATTAAATTATACAATTAATTTTTTATTTTTGTTTGGTTTTTAAACCTCTAGAGGTTACAAAAGCGTATTTCTATGTGTGTAATTCCATTATAAAGTCAATCTTTCTCAAACAAAAATACTTATTTAGTCAAATTATGTCACATGCTAGCCAAGGTTAAAAATCTATGCAGTGACCTTAAAAGTCATCTGCAGATCTAAGGTTGTGTCTTCAGAAGAACTCAGTCTTCAAATGTTTGATAATACCACTATCATAGATCACGCTCTGCTCATTCCATACAGTTTGGCACCGGGCAGACGAACAATGTCAGACGTTTAGCATCTCACTTTGATGTCGGCATAAATCTACCCCTCTTTATTAAAAAGCCTTGGCAGGCTGCGGCCGCTTCGATTGAGAACAAAACCCAGCCGGCCCTCATTCTAACGTTGAAAGCCATTCCTCAGAAATGGAGTGTGCTGTCCTGACATAACCATCATTGTCGAAGAAGGGAGGCATTCATACAGTGCTAGTGGGTCTTTTAGGGTTTTGGAGATTTCATCATACTGTATAGCTTTTTCATGAACTGGATGTGTGGCTCCATGCCTGCCTTGCACTCTTGCTCTCTCCATGCCACCCACTTACATTCCCTCTGCTTCTCAGAAAAAACAAGCATCTCCAAGACTGTGGAGGAAGAAGAATTGTGTTATGCTGGCTTAAAGTGCTCAGATATACTTTGGACTATATACTGGACTAGACAATGCTCTCCCATATTGATAAATATCTGAAGACACAGCCTTATATTTACTCCTCAAGCATTGCTTATACTTTGGGTTAATGGTTCGAACCACTAATTATTATTATTATTTACACTAATTATTATTAACTAAAATTACTTTTAGTATTATTATTATAGGATTTATTAATATTAATATAATTAATAATATTCATTTAATTAAAATAATATCCAGGTTTCCTTTTAATTTTAGTTTGCTTGTCATTTTATGTTCTTTTGTTATTTTTATTCGTTTTTTTATATTTAGCTTTAATTGACATTTTAGTACTTATTTCACTTTAAATATCTAATTAAGTTTACGTTTTTCATCTAATATTTTATTTTATTTTATCTTCAACTAATGAAAACTATAGATTAGTTAATAATAACACTGGTTTAAACCAACCAGTAACCAAAGTATACATTTCAACAACAAACTGCATGATTATAATAATTGAATATTCGGAATAATGAAAATAATCTAGTCACTTTTGCAAAAAAAATAAAATAAATAAAACTAAAATAAAAAAATCTCAATCTTATCCATTCCTCTATACGACATAGAATTTTCCTCATACATTATTTTATTATAAATATTCATATTATTGTCTAATTATTGTCTAAACTCAAATCTTGTTATTACAATAGATAATTGGTCAGTATAACAAAGTAATTTCAGAAGACTTTAATGACTGCTGAAGGGTTCGAACTCAGCAGCTGCAAAAGCAGCCTGACGTTTAGATATGCTACTGTTGCCTCTACCAGAAAAGAGTGTCAGGTCAAAGATGAAAGGCCATGACAAATGGGTCAATGTGAGGTCTGCAAGTTTAGACAAAGTCCACTAATGTTCTCATGAGCAAGCACTTCTGAGGGATGATGCGGCTCCAGGCCGGGTGCCACATTAATCAGTGTCTATGTAATGACAGTCAGTGGGGTCCAAAACAACTTTTAACCCCAGTGACTTTCACTGTAAGGACAAAAAAAATACATTTCCAAAATGTTGTCATACAGGTTTGGCATAACTGAATTTTCATTCCTGCATGCTATCCATTTAATGACCAAATAAAAAAGCAATCACATTGCAATGTTGCCTCCGTTTTTGTTGTTGTTGCCACAAACCATTAGGAATATAATTTGGTGGACTGGACTACAACAACTCTCCCTGGCTAATGAAACAGACCTTTAACAGAGGCACTTCTTGGCTTTAGTGTCATGAAAATGGAGCCCTGAAGGCTTCATATGACCAACCTTGGTCTCCTATGTTCATGCATCCCCTCCTGACACTGTTAACATCGGTGTGTGACATCTTGGCTGGAAGATCTGATCACAGATGGCTCCATTATGGCAGCATATGGTGGAAGATCATATCCACACAGACCAAAGCCCATTCTACCCTGAAATTAAGAGCCTTTTGAGAACGACACAACATTTCTATTCCACACCAGCTTCCTGGTAAATATTACAGTTTGGGCCATCCAATTGAGCTGCTCCTTCCACAGATTATTTGCTTTAAACACTAAAAATTGTTTGATCATCTTTCTAACCTCTAATCACTTCAAATTCATTTGACTTTAAACCAATCGATCTCCTCAAACCCTAAATGAAATTATTTTTTGCTCATATTTGCTTCAGAAAATATGTATTTTCTGAAGGCAGAGGACTTTCCAAGACCACCCATCAACAGGATTTAGGATTGAGGTTTAAATACGGACAACGAAGGCATTGTTGTCCTAACTGGGTGTTTTGAGACAAGAAAGCTAAAAGTCTTTCTTAAACAGGTTAAGATCTGAAATGCTTCAAGAGTCTTGCTTTCAACACCCCAATGATTACACTAGTTTCAACATAACGTTCTTGCAGATGTTGAGTGTTGCTTTTCTTTTTAACCCTACAGAGAATGGAAAGTTTATTGAGTTTGGTTGAAGTCAACATTGGAAACATCTGGATGCAGTTACAACACAGTGCATTCCCACACCGAGGAAAAGACGTCATTCAGGAATCAGCAGGAGAGAGCTGAGAAAAAGAACCGATGGGAGGAACCTTCCCAGAAGACACACAACTTCTATCAATACCAGATGCTAAATGACAGTTGCGAGGTTCTCAGAACAAGAACAGAGATCCATTGTTCTAGAAGAAGCTCTTAGAAGTGAATAAATACATAGATAGATAAACTCTAAATAAATAAAATAAACAAATAAAAGTTCTGGCATCACTCACTGAATGTATTTGTATTGTTACAAATTCGTAATGTACAAATGGGCTTACTAAGGGCTATCTCTACATATCAAGACGGTATTTTAATACTTTTTTAATACCTTCACTCTTAGAAGTAAAGGTTCTAAATAGAACCTTAAAAGGTTCTATCAGCGCTACATATTTGGAACCCCTAAAAGATTCTATACAGAACCCTTTTTAAGGGTTCAATTTTTTTAAGGGTCCCTTTAGGGTTCTTTGTAACCAGGAAAAAAGTTCTATATGGAACCTTTTGGGTTAGAAAATATATTATATATTTATATCATATTATATCAATATATTTATATCATTTGATGTAGTTATCACACGAAGAGTGCCATTTCAGTTTTTCTCCTCCAAAAATCAACATGATTAAAATGTGATATTAAGTTACTACAACTGTTTAATAAACAAAAAATGTATTAATGTTGCAGAATAATGTAATATATGTATGAATAATAGCCTATAAAGAACCTTTGTGTCAAAAGGGTTCTTTCTTGTCATTATAGAACCTTTTTTTAGCATAAAAGGTTCTTTGGAGTTAAGTAAAGAACCCTATGCTTCATATTTAGAACCCCAATGAACCCTTTTTTTCTAAGAGTGTTAAATGCAAGTGCACTTTTAATTCAAATCTAATTAAGTACACTTTAAATGTTCCCTGCCTTTTACTTTGTTAAAATGGGATTTTAATAGCTTTACATGTAAGGTTTCTGCCGTGCAAAAAAAAAGTCTGGACCCTTTTAATATCTTCTCCCTTTCAAAGGACTTTTGATCATGGAAAAGCAGTGGAGAGGAATCTGAAGGGTAAAAAGAGAAGGGAACGAATGACATCAAAGAGTTATGAAAAACATGTAAAGGTGGATTGGTGTGAAAAATCACTCCCGGTATCATACTAATGAAAAATGCCAGCATGAAGTGAGGTCCCACATTAGGAAGGAGAACAGTAATTTACTCTTCATCAGAACTGGTTATGTACCATACAAAAAAAGAAGAGAATTCAAGGTCACAGCCAAGCAGACATGCATCACAAGTAGAGTCATCAGCAGCTTGGATGTGGGAAAGAAAATCCCAGTTAAGCTCAGAGGAAATGGATTGCAGTGGGATGATATCAAGATACCCTAATACAATTTCGCTTTCTCTAACCCCTGTGTAATATTCAAGGCTTGATACTCTGCCATAATAACAATAAAAAAAATCTCACCTATGCCTATATAGCAATAAAGGGTGAGTTGGATTTATTGGGTCCCTCAGTTTATAAAGATATTTTTGTAAAAATTAAATCAGGAAATAACATGCAAAGCTATAGTGGGTGGGGTACAGTAGTGAAGATGTGAACATTGATTGACTTTAAAGATACACCAAAGCTTGATGAGACAAATAGAAAGTAAAATAGGAAAAAAAGAAAATTAATTTTTAAGGGAAACATAGACGATGATATTAAAAAGGAGTTTGACAAGGAGTGTTGCATGTTATTCTGAAGGATAAAGGTTTTCAGAATAAATGATCAAGTCGACTAGTTTCTCTCTTGGTGATTTTAGCACATCGCTAGGGGGATGCTAGGGTGTTACAAAAACAAAACAAAATGTACACATTTATAAATAAAATAATAAAACATAATCTAAGCAGCATGATTTGAAGTGTCACTAAATAGGTATTAGTTATGTGCCAAAGTCAAATGCTTATGGTTAAGGGTATGAGCAATACGTCCAAGCAAGCACCACTAAAATGATGCAAAATGCACACACTCCTACTGACAGAAAACTCTGGTTACACATCATGGAAAGACTGCCAACTAGAAAATTAAATCTCTAGTTTATAGTCCACTGCTCATGTGAAGAATTGGTGTGTGTGTGTAAAAATCGTCCATCACAGGTTGTCCTATGCTGCCATCCTAGGGTGTCGCATTGTGCCCGGACAGCTGTCCCCCCCGAGACTATGATATCTACCCTGCTCTAGAACACACAAAATAAATCAAACAAACAAAACCTCTCCTTACTAATTCTCTATACATTTTTTATCCGCACAAAGACCCATGAATGCCCTCTTACAGGTCACAGAGGCACTGGGGTCAAGAGTGATTATCTTCCTATTGATCTGTGTCCCGTCATGATCAATACTGTGTCCTTTTCTTCAGCTTGAGAAGGTGACTGTGACTCTTAGTAAGCTACGACCAGACAGATAAAACAGTGGAACTATTAAAATAGGCTCTTATTGGTGAAGACAGAAAGTTAAACACTGTCTTGTCTTAAAAAGCACAATGCTTTGATGCAAGATGCTAAAAAATAAGTAAAAACAGTGCAATGTCCCAATTATTGCATGTTTATGCTGCAAAAAACACTAAAAACCACATCCTGAACATCTTCTAGAACTGCCTTCTCCTTCTGCAGCTCTATTAAAAAGGCAAAATAAGTTTTATCAATCTTGTGAGTGGAGCTGTAAAAGCAACTTTTCTGACCATGTCCATGTTTTTTTTTTTTTTTACTATAAATTTAAATAAAATCCGTAAAAACTAAAATGTTGATTCAGTATTTTTTACAGTAAATTTCTGCAAACTGACGTTTTTACTGTAAATTTTACAGATATATATATATATATATATATGTATTACAATGTATTCAAACACTGATTAAGTCATCAACATTGTCCAGTTTCTATAAAAGAAAGTGTCTAAATGTGTTGAATTACTAGTGTCTAAAACTAGTTCTACTAGTGTATTTTAGTTTCAGTGGGTTGAGACATAAAACCCAGAGTCAGTGGCTTTGAATAGACTGAAACACACACTTCATAAGCAACAAAAAGAAAAATTCTTCTACCAATTCTGTCCGTCTTCAACTTCTCTCCAAAAGAAATCAATGCAAGTATTACATTACCGATGCAGCCTGTCTTTTGCAGTGATTTGAATCCAATATCAATTCCTGAGGTTGAAGGAAAACTGAAGTGAGGTGTTTTTTGCATTTACTTTCTAAAAATATAATTAAAGCACACTTACAAAATGGAAAATCAATAGGCTAGCTTTCAAATGACACACAGCAGGTCTATCGAACCTGCAACAACAACAACAACAACAAGCCTTCTGCTATAAAGATACTACAAGATGAAAAATAGACAATAAAAACATAAATAAAAGCATTTGTATGTCTAATGGTGTGTATTAAACAAGAAACCAGAAGTACATTTTTTAGGTGGTGGAAAAAATCAGGTTAAAGAAAATAGCCATACAGAAACCAGAATACCATGGGTGGGCACTTTTGACTTTGGTTATTAAATAACCCAGCAACCATCCCAAACCCCATAGCAACCATATTAGAAAAGCCCTAGCAACCATCCAGAACCCTCTAGTTCAATGGTGTGTGTTAAAGTGACAAGGGAAGCACAATATTTTGATATTATATTAGTTATCTTCCGAAATTTGTTTTGTGTTGTATAAATTAAACAATATTAACCACAATCAAATGTTGTCATTTGTCATCAAATAATGTTATTTAATTGAACATGCTCATTTACTCTATTTTTACATTTAGATAACATTAGTTAACCTTTAAAAACTTTTTTAAACATTTTTTTTACGGTACAATACTATTGTGATGCCTAAACTCACTGTAGAATTTAAAATGATTGGTTTTAATCTTTTATTTTTTACTTGTTTAAACAAATAGTGCAGAAATTGTAATTTATCACATATTAGCAAAAACTATCTGCAAAAATTTTTAAAAAATGGAGCATCCCTAGCTTTTACCCCAGTTAAAAGAGTAAAATCACCGACCTTTTGTAAATTCACTGCTTTATATGAAGACTTTGCAAAAACAGTGAAAACTAATCAAACCATTTGTCAACAGTAAAGAAAGTAAGCGCTTGTGGAGTGCAATGTTTGTAAAGCTGTTTGTAAAGGAGGAAGTTCCAGCACATAAATAAGCTTGTCTTCTCCTCGTCTGACTTTAACCAGCAAGCACTTTCCAGTCTATATATAAATGCACTAGGCATATTACATCTCAATTACCAGAGCACAATCTGTGCCGTGGCCAGCCAGGGATGAAGGGTTATCGCTGCCAGGGCTAGTCATGTCATTGTTGACTTCATTGTTGCCAAGTCAACCGGTCAGAACGTACACAGAAAGTTCCACAACTCACATACTTCCAATCTGGAACTCTTCCTAGCAATTACAACCATTTCTAAACATTCAGACATCCTGTTTTTTGTCAGGTGAATGTTTATGTGCAATCCTGTCTTATCACAACCCAACAGTGTGAACACAGAGACAGACCTGCACCGGCTCGGACCTGCTGTAACAGATGGAATTTTCCAAGGATGACTGGCTTTTTTTGGCAGCTTTCGTGACGAATTAGCTGCTGTTTGTTAAAGTCTGCATGAGAATGTGCCAGCAAAGCGAGGACACAAAAGGGACCTTTAAAATAAAATAGTAAAGTAAATTTGAGGACAAATCAATGGTGCTTTTCCACTACACAGTACCAGCTCGACTCGACTCGGCTCGGCTTTGTTTGGTTTTCCACTGTGTAAAAATTGTACCTGTACCTGCTTTCGGGTACTTTTTTTTGTATCACCTCCGGCGAGGTTCTGAGCGAGTTAAGGCGAGCGATACTAACATGTGATGTCAAAACAATGCCGACTGCTGATTGGTCAGAGAGAATTGTCACCATTTTCAAACAAACAAACAAATTTCCTCTATTGAGGACAATAAAGAATGAAAATAAGAATATATCATTACACGCGACAGATGCCATTTTTAATTAGGCCCACACAACTGCGTTTTCGTTTAAAAACGGACGCCTTTTGCTATGTTTACACCTCCCGTCCAGACTAAAACGGAAAAAATGAAGACCTAAAACGGAGAAGTTTAGAAACGCTGCAGCTTCGTTTTGCGTTTTGAATCTCCGGAAGGCGTTTTAGTGAAGACGGGACAAAACGGAGGAGTTTAGAAATGCTGACGCAGAGGCTGACGCTCGGCTCTATGATTGGGTGTCATCAGTCATGACGTGTCCTTCCCTGATTCGTCAACCACCGTTTACACCGGCACGCGCATGCCCAGTGTTGGTGATTGGTCACGTGATCCACGTTTTCAGTCGTTTTAATGTGGACGGATATCAATTCTAATACGCAGATAAAACGCTGGTGTGGAAGGTTTTAATTCTCCGTTTTTAAACGAAAACGCAATAGTGTGGACGAGGCCTTAGTTTGGCCAGAGAAAGTTACTAAGGCTACGTCCACATTAATTCGGATACATTTCAAAACGGGGTTTTCGTTTAAAAACGCTCTCCATCCACACTAGCGTTTTCAGGCGTTTTACAACGTTTTAGTGTGGATGAGAAACTT
Source organism: Pimephales promelas (assembly GCF_016745375.1). The sequence continues at coordinate 21,141,364 of NW_024121210.1, forward strand.
CTAAATTCACTTTACTGCACATGCGTGAAACTTCACAAAAGCTTAGTGAAATGATACAGATGGGAAAATAAATAATAATATTATCGCACAATAACAGGATCATTTTATTTAGCAAAATATCTCACCATCATCACTGATGCGTCCAGGTCGCATTCAGTCACCATATGTTTGGTCCAAAACGCAACTGCTCTCTTGTTTTGCCGCAGGACAGCAAATGTAAGTACACTATCTGTCATCTTTGCAGTACCGTGCTATGAAGAATAGCACATATTAAGTAACATAGAAAGTAGCAACAGTGTAAAAATGAATAACATATAACAGGCACAATACCGATAAACATGAATATCTATTGGTACTACATGGATCACATGACTAAACTTACATCATCGTTTTGAACTACCTCCGGTTCCACTGTCCAAACTACAACGCAAAAACGGCGTTTTCAAATTTATCCACTTTGGAGAGCGTTTTCCAAAAGATACGTTTTCGTTGACTTAAAAGGCCAAAAGGGAGAGAAAAATATATGTTTTCAAACGAAAACGTATTAGTGTGGACATGGCCTAAACTTACTGCTATTATTATGGCAACTCGAAAGAATACGCCGTATTCAAACGAGGAGGTGCAGACTTTCCGTTGTTTGGTGGCCGAAGAGAGGATCCAGTGAGAGCTTGATGGGGCAATGAGGAACGAAAGGCGGCGCTATGACGACCGGGTACTATTTGTGGCGGTACTGTCTTCAATGGAAAACGGAGCGAAAAGTGTGCTCAGTCGAGTCGAGTTGGTACTGGTGATGGAAAAGCGCCACAAGGGTGCAAATTTAGAGTGTTCTTGCACCACAGTCAATACAAACCTGACCTGGCAAGATCTTTTTTGATCACAGAGATGTGTGTCCCTCTCGGAAGCATCTTCTGACAATTCTTTTACCAAAAGGCTGACAAAGGATGACTAAAATACCATGAAAGTAACATGTGAGAGGGGAATAAAGGGTCAACGATCTCCAGACGACCCTTTCGCTCCAGCTGACCCCCGACAGGGATCCTCTTTACGTTTAACCTTTGAGCTAGACCAACAAGGAACATTAGAGTAAAATAACAAGCCACTACAAAACTACTCTTTTAGCTTTTAAAATTCTGTGTTCCACATAAGAAAACAGTTTTACAGGTTTGGAAAGACAGTAAATGAACACAGAATCTAAATGTTTGGGTGAAATATCCCTTTAATAAAGTAGTTGCGGCGAGCAGCTAGACCAAAGCGTCCAAACAGAGTTCCATCATAAAACTTGGCATTCAATCCCAAGACGTGACTGACAGTCCTGAGCTCGGCTCAAGCGGGCGGCCAGACACTGCTATCAGCCTCGTGCACATGATGTAAAGCCGCACTGTCATCACACACTATTATAGACCACCACAGACTTACACGGACCATAACTCTTATTTCAATCTGCCAGAGACTGAGGAAGGCATGGAATGGTGAGAGAAAAGAACACAGAGATGAAAAAGGCCATTGCTGTGTGTCCTAAACTAAGCTCATGAATTCATTTACCATCACAACAGCCAACAGCTGGGAATGTTTGCATGAACATAAACGCAGAATTATTCCAAAAGCCTGTTACTTTTAAAATCACACTGCAGAACAATCTGTACAATGTCGGTGTGAGGAAGGGAATGAAATAAAAATGCTGGAGTTCTGTTTAGAGAAACCTAATATCTTTTTTACAGAGGCCAAGTTCCCTTTTAAAGGAATAGTTCTCTCAAACATTACAATTCTTGTTTTATTTACTCACCCTTTGTTAACCTGTATGACTTTCTTTCTTCTTTATAACACACTGTCAGTAATTGTATCTATATTAGGGGTGTCAAACGATTAATCACGATTAATCGCATCCAAAATAAAAGTTTGTGTTTACATAATATACAGTATGTGGGTGCACTGTGTATAATTATTTTATATATATAAATACACACACATGCTTGTATATTTAAGAAACATTTTCATGTATATACTGTATATAGATTTATATATAATTTATATTATATAAAAACATAAGTATTTTATATATAAATAATATTTTTTTCTTAAATATACAAGCATGTGTGTGTATTTATATATATATATATATAAAATAATTATACACAGTGCACCCACATATATAATGTAAACACAAACTTTTATTTTGGATGCGATTAATCGTTTGACAGCCCTAATTTATATATATATATATATATATATATATATTTGAAAGAGAGTTCTCCAGTTCAGAAATCTTTCTAAATGCTGATTTGGTGCTCATGAAACATTTCCCATTATTAAATGTTGAAAACCGCTTAATTTTTCTGTTTTCTATGTTGACAGTTAAAAATGAAACCATTTATTTGAAATAAACATCTTTTGTAACATTATAATACATGTATTTTCTGTCACGTTCGATCAATTGAATGCATCGTTTCTAAATGAAAGTATTAATTTCTTTAAAAAAAGAATATCATTGTTTGAATATCCTTCACAATTAGACAAAAAACACACCATAAAATTATGATAAAGTTTGTCCATAATGCTAAATTCTTTATAGTCTTTATTACTCGTATAATAGTTCAGTTTGAGAAGACAAAAAATTGTATTCATTATTTACTGAAATTAAATTCATGAATTGTTCTTCTGAGTCTGAGTAAATAAATCGGTTGATCCAGTTCACAAAAGCAGTGTGAATGATCGGTTCACAAATCAGATCCAGATCTAAAGTTCAACTCCCTCTAAATGGGAATCTCAATGATTCGGTCGCAAGACTCTTATTTTTGTTTTGTTTTGTTCATAACACAAAGATATCGAATGGCTTCTGAAGACAGTATATAAATAAGTCATATGGAGCACTTTTATGATATATTTATATATTTCGGTGCTTCTCTGTCCTGTTTGAAGCTCTCCAGTCCTCATTCACTGTAACCGCATAAAAAAGTGAGCAGACACATTCTTTGTTCTCTGTTCTTCATCTACGTAAGAAAGATCATTATGAGGGTGAGTGAATGACAGATTTTTCACATCATCGGCTTCAACATAAACTGCAGGTTACAGCGCTGTAGAAAAACATTCACACTCAAGAAAGCAGTAAACAGACTGAAAACAAAATCCATCAAGGCTCTAATGGTTCCTCAGAGATAACACATTCAGGTTGCGAAAGATGAAAACCCTTCTCTACTGAGCTTCCTTCAAACGTGTATGTGCCATGTGTGAATCCAAGCCTTTCTTCTCTTCTGCTTTATCCTGTAAAAAAAATCTCCCTCTGCCACACATTTGGATCGGTCTCCGAGTTAGGAGAGAAAACCATTTATTTCCTCCTTTACTGTAGCCAAAGAATGTCTCTGCTGCCACAGTCGTGGACCTTAGAGGACCATCTGGAAGCCTGGAACATTCCAGTATGATTGCCCTAAGGAGAATGCAGACCTGCATTCCAGTCTGAGGGAGGGAGCCGGGCCGGAGAGGGACCACGCAGTGCTGGAAGTGGACTGAGCCAAGTCCGACATGGAACTTCTCAAAGTTCTTGAACACAGAGGATCCTTTGTTAACTTATCCATAGAAAGTTGGCTTTGTTCAAAAGTGAGTGTGCGAATTTGTGCAAAGTTAATAACATCTAGCTCTTGCCCTTCTGGATAAGAAAAAACTTTGTGATGACAAATTAAAGCGCTATTTCACGGAAAAATGTTCACCCTCATGTAGTTCCAAACTTTGGAAAAATGCCATTGTTTCCACTCAACGACAAACCAAACCATACGTATCTCAATTATTTTACAAAAAAGGAGGTTGTAACCATGAATTAAAGGAGTAGTTCACTTTAAAAAAAACTTTTGCTGATAATTTACTCACCCCCATGTTGATGTCCATGTCTTTCTTTCTTCAGTCGAAAAGAAATTAAGGTTTTTGATGAAAACATTCCAGGAACCAAACGGTTCAAGGTCTAAAAGACAGTTTCAGTGCAAACTGCAAACTGTTCAAAGGGCTTTAAATGATTTCAGACGATGAATAAGGGTCTTAAAAGAGCGAAACGATCGCTCACTTAATAAATAAAGCTTTTATAAACTCAAATGGTCGCCTTGCTCTGTTCTGTGATGCGCGTTCGTGACTCTCCTGTTCGAAGTCGTTCATCAAAATGAAAGAATCTTTTCAACGCGTTCATTTCGTTCATTGAATGAACCAAATGACGCGAAAAAAGATTAGTTCATTTTGATAAACGAGTTCGAACAGGAGAGTCACGAACGCGCATCACAGAACAGAGCAAGGCGACCATTTGAGCTTATAAAACTTAAACTTTTTTTTATGAGCGATCGTTTCGCTTGATAAGACCCTTATTCATCTTCTGAAATCGTTTAAAGCCCTTTGAACAGTTTGCACTGAAACTGTCTTTTGGACCTTGAACCGTTTGGTTCCCATTGAAGTCCATTATATGGAGAAAAATCCTGGAATGTTTTCATCAAAAACCTTAATTTCTTTTCGACTGAAGAAAGAAAGACATGGACATCTTGGATGACATTTATCCGCAAAAGTTTTTTTTAAAGTGAACTACTCCTATAAAGATTGGAGGTGATCAAATATAAAAGTTTAAGAAATAGTCTGATTCAGATCTTTTCAGTTGATTTTGGACGAATCGGATGATCCATTTCACAAAAGATGTTTGAATCGTGTTCAAGAATCAGACTAATCCAGTTCTCAAATCAACTCCAGTCAAAGCGGATGACATCTCACTGGAGGGGATGATTCTTACCGAATAATGATGTCGATTTCAGTCAAAAGCTATTATATGACATGATGAATGAGCTTTTTTGAAGCTTGAAAACCTTAGTCCTCATTGATAGAAGCTGATTGGAACTGAACGATCCTTATTTTTTTGTGTTCTGTGAAAGTCATACGTGTTTGAAACAACATGAGGGTAAGTAAATGATACATTTTCATTTTTTGTGAACTATTCCATTCACTGGAGAGATCCATGTCTCATATTGCTCATAGTTTAGTCAGATGATGAAGGAGGAAGGAGTGCTAGATACTATTTTCAAGGGATGCTGAAGCAGACTGAGGACATGTTAGACGGGCAAATATGAAAAAGTTTCAGGACGCTTTTTCGTGCGCTGCACTCACCCACATATGCTATTCTGAGAATCTGAGGATTTGAACGTCCTCGCTCTCTTGTGAATCACTGCCTTTCTCAATTATGTGAGCTGGTTTCAAGATTTTTGCCTCAAAGCTAAAATATCAAACTGAATTTGAAGACAGATCTTTTTTCCAATGAATAATTCATGAATGAAAGCTCTCCATCCAGCACGTGTCCGCCTGACCCGTTTATCTGGCCGCACAAACACCCGCACAGATGCTCAAAACAATGGGAACACAAACCTCTTTATATTCAACAAATCCATAGCAAACTCAATCTGAGTCTCGTCATCCAAACAATAAACACCGTACTATTCTCATGTCACTTTGTCTGTATTTTGTGAAATACTTTACATCATATTTAATGGTTAAAATGACTGAATATCAATACTACAATAAAAACAACCTTTTTATTCATATTTATACCCAGCAAACACAGAACGTTCACCTAACGTTCCCAAATGGTCCCATGAGGTTATTTTTTGGGAACCAAACAAAAACGTTATAGGAACGTTCCATGTAGGTTATTTTTAGGTTCCGGGAACGTACCCTTAACCTTAAGGGAAAGTTCTAGGAACGTTCTGGGAACCAAAAACTAACGTTCCCGGAAACCTAAATTTGTTTGCTGGGTAATATTCATAAAATGGCCCTGATTTGTCACTAGACATTAAGAAATCATGTTCATTTAAATACTTACATCACTGACAACAGTAGTCCGGCCAGGATATTGTCATTTAAAACGTGAAGTTGCAGCCCTCAACTGATGTTGATGTTGTCATGTTGTGTTTTGTTCTGATGCTCCACCCACCAACTATCTACCAATCACGGAGTCAGTAGTGTTGCAGCATCCGAGTTGCCAGCTATTCTCTAGTTACCATAGCTGCAGATACAAACGTGTCGGATAAAAACAATGTTGGATCCTGTAGCATATCTGGCAACCTCGAGTCAGGGGGGAGGGGGAGGGGATACACCGCTCTACAGTAATTTGAAAGTGATTGCCGTACCAGTTTTGGCCACAATCTTACATACGGCTCCTTTATATTTCAATTTTAAATTGGTATTGATTGACATCTAAAAAACTAAAATAAAAAACTAAAAATGAAAACTGAATGCACCTATGTTTCCAGACTAGCGCAAAGCAAAGGCGAAGATTTTGTGGAGCTGAAAATGAAGTCATGCAGCACACCGCTTTTCTTACAAGAATGTAAACATACGAAAACTAGTCAAAGGCATGACCTACATATCCCTACAGCTGTGTGCAGTTTTGTCAAGGGCGCCAATGCTGTGGTCTGATGGAATGGTTTCAGAGTCACGGAGGAATCATTTCTTGTAAACCGTATGGGTTTCTTCATAAAAGTTGAGATTGGCCGACTGATGGTGCCCTGCTGATCTCACATTGTTTTCTCTGAGATCTGGAGAGATGCTATCATCATCTCTCCCAAATATGCCTAAATTATGTGTGGGATTCAAATAACAAGAAAGAATAGCAAATGGCAAGTGGAACTGTTATTGCACATCTCGTATAATGAATGAACCATTTTTATTTTCCAAAGAATAAAAATATCCCTATATTTGCACTTTGCAATGGGAAAGTACATCCCAGCATTGGGACATGTAACGTCAAAAAAAAAAAATGCATATTAGCAAGTATGGATGCACACTAGTACATCATACAGGCGTCTTCTGGAATTTTATTTTCTATAATGTATAATTTGGAAGGGACTAGGGTGAATCTAACCAAATCTGTCAAGAAAAAGTCACTACAGAAATCTGATAAAATAAATAATATTTAAATAATATTGTAAATATGTATTATATTATATTATATATGTGTAAATATTTATTTAATTAAATTGTAAATAACAAATGATTTACATTTTCATTTTTTTATATTATGTTTCATGACTATTAAGTCAAATTTAATTTTTTTTTTCAGTAGAAATAAGAAACGATTTTTCTTTCCTAACCCTTTCTTATAACCTCCCACCAATGAGTATCACCATATTTAATAATACATTATAAAATCATTCAATAAACTTGTTACATCCACCATTTAAAATAATGAATTAGATTCAGGGGACATTAAAGTAAAGAAAATTTGGTGAAACGTTTGCATTAAAATAACATCACAGAGCAAAAAAAAAATAAAATAAAGGGCTTCATTGTCCTTTTGAAATATAATCTTTTTTTTGATTTTTGGGTAAAACATGGCTGGCCTCGTGAGATTTCTAATCTTGCGTATCATTTAGAAAGGAGGAAATGTGGATTGAAATTAATCCTGCATTTATAACGGGCTACACCCATTGGTGTCAAGTTTACAAGACAATATCTGTTACAACTGTCATTGATTTCCGTGAAGGACAGAAACAGGTTTCTTTACCTCGGCCCCGTTCAGTTCACTAAGTGACTTATTTTCTCCTATTTTCCAGCAACATTCCAAATACATTCCAATGAGTCGACGGAATTTCCAGACGGATTGACAGACAGTGGAGAAACTGACCGGGAGAGATGTGCACCAGTCTTCTCGTAGTACTGGAGCCAGTAAGTCTCTTCCTGCTCTTGCAGCTGTCTCCATCAGCTGGATCCTGCCTGTCTTTCCCATTCACACCACCCTACGCCCTCTCATCTCTCCATCCGACTCTTTCCAAGCGCCCAGGGGTCGGCACGGGTCAGCTAAAACCAGCGTTTTACACCCTCAGCTAGGCCTGGTCTCACACAACTACAAATACACACGGCACGTCGCTCATTCACCCACGCGAAAATCAGCAGTTCTCAACACCCGGTCGTATCCCCAATTAGAAACATTCCAGCGTGACTAATTAAATATTGCCAATCTAGATTTAAACGAGAGAGAGATTTACACAGCACACAAACGTGACATATTTGACATCTGAGCTAACAGAAGGAAACCCTGCAGTCCAATGTGACCGGACGTAAAGTCAAGGACAACTCAGGAAAAGTTAATGATTATTTTCATGCTTGTCCTGCTTAATGACTTAAAGATAAGAGAAAAACACCAAATTGTTTTTCTGAGAACATTGAATATTAAAAGTTGAAAGACAACATTTATGCTTTCCAAGTATTCATTGAAAGTTTACAGTTCAAGAATGAAAGATTACAGTAAGACTGCCGCCTGGATTACTGAACCGTCACGTACACTGTGTACACAGAGTTTTTGCCACCTGACTGATTTGGTTGTGTAAATACAATGACGTGATTTATGGAGTGAAGGGGCCACAAAAACAGAACGATTGTGATTTCAGAGTCACATTTCTGTCACTTGAACTGAATGTGAGGAATTTACAATTATATTATAGAGGATAGAGCCAGACCGATTTATCGGCAGGCCGATATTAGGCATTTTCCAAACTATCGGTATCGGCAGCTATAATGGCTGATAAATGAATATTTCAAACATTAAATAAAAACGAACGAAACACGCTTCAACCATGTCATGAGTGTTGGAGTTGTATAGTTTCTCCACCAGAGGGCACTCTACACCATCCCTGTCCAGCTGAACCTGCTGATTATATGCTATAATCATACTGTTTTAGTTAAAATTCATAAATAACTACAAATAAATAATGTTAGGGAAATCTGTTAATATTTTGTTGCGCATTTCTGAAATAAAAAAAAAAAAATATCGGCCGATATATCGGAATATCGGATTTTAAAACCAACAAATATTTGTATCGGTATCAGCCTTCAAAATCCGGGCTCTAATAGAGAACAAATAGGTCTGTAAGATTTTTTTGAAAGAAGACTCAAGGATGCAATTATTTGTTCAAAAATACAGTAAAAAAATGACTTCCACAGAACACAAAAAAATAAGGATCGTTCAGTTCCAATCAGTTTCAGTCAAGCTTCAAAACAATAAAAAATAAAGTAGCTCATTTATTATTACAAATAATAATAGTAATTTATCAGCATCATTACTCCATCTTCAATTCCTCTTTTTATATATATTTTTTATGTTAAACCCTTTAAGAGTCAGAAAATGAAGAAAAGGAGTTATACCAACTCTAGAGGGCATAGATATGGTTTAATGAATGGATTCTTTTTCATCTTCAACTGTGAAATGTATAGTGCAGAGAATAGATAAGAGATAAGGAAAGAACATTTGATACAGACAGTAAGGCATTGCATAAAAGCATGGGAGAAAAATCCCAAAAAATGTTTGCATTCGGAAAATGTAACAAACTCATCAGGCATTTGTCATTACAGCAAAGTGTGAAACATCTCCCAGGGATTGGTTGTTCTGAAAGGATATGTCCTCAGTATTTCACTAATGTGATAAGAAGACATTAAAGAGTAATTGAGAAAAGACCAACTGATCTCTCAAGCGAATAAGACTCATTTCAAGGTCTTGCGTTCTACTGGACAGCATCCTGACAGTATTTAGACGAAACCCATAAATCCCATGGTAGATTCAGTGTATAAAACATGAGCCGACTGTCTTTCAGGAGAGTGTGCGTGACCGTGACGTATACGAACACGCAACGGGTGCTTTGAAGCGAGACATGGGTGTGAGAGGAAATCCAACATGATGCAGGAGCGTTAAACAATAGACTTCACAAGTTCGACCTATAAATGAATAATATTCCCAAACTGAAGATGTGACACCAATATGGCATCTGTCCCAGAATTAGCAAGTCTCTATCCCCCTTACTGTATCAAGTGATAAAAAAACCAGACAAAGCAAAGCCACACAGCTTTCTATGTCAAGGAAAAACTGCAAACAGGAAATATTTAGTTGCCCATGAATAAAACATCACAAAGCAAGAAGGTGTACATATCAAAGTGTGTGTGTGGAAATGTAAAGAGAGCACAAAGGAGAAAGCGATATGAATTAGAGAAGAGTTGCCTACGGTCCCGTATAATCAACCTTCATTATTTCCCATCTCACTGAAATGGAGCAAAGTCACTGCTCTGAGGCAAGTCAAAAGAAGAAAGGATGATGTAAGTCATAAGGGTCCCCTCATAAACTGCTCATTACAGGGCCAATTGCTTCATAAGAAGATCTGTCACTGCCTCACAAGTAAAAAGGACAGTTACAAGAGCCGATTTATGCTGTGTAACCTGCCTGTGTGTGTGAGCAAGACTGCATTTGCAAAGGCACATCCATTTTCTTGACCATTATTTGGTCTTTTAGCCATATTTGACAAGTTTTCCCCAAGGAGGACAGGTAAATTTGTGTTTCACAGACGTTTGAACAAGTCCGCCCCCCCCTCCTCATATAACCTCTGTATAAATTACGGAGCAATTTTAGTTTCTTAGCTGACGCTGGGGTCCTGGGAGAAATTGAAACCCATCCGGAGAGGAATGTGTGCGATTACGGTATATTATTTTTCACAGCGCTTCTCCTCATTTACTTTGACCTTTGGTGAATGCCATAACTAACTCGTTTCACTGCCTGGTGCACTTCATGATGGATTCAGACCTTTCGGCTGACTTCAGCTTGCCATCTGGGTAGAATAACAGTTGGCGGTTCAAGTACTGCTGGTATTGCTTTCGATATAAAAAGAAAAGCAATACAGAAAGTCCGATCCCAAAGTGATCAGGAAGGCCAGGTATGAGTCTTACATCCTTTTCTTAAAGGGACAGTACACCAAACAAATGTAAATTCTATTAACGTTTACTCATCCTTGTGTCGACACAAACCTGTATGACTTTTGAAAGATGTTTACATACAATGAAAGTCTATGGACATGATTGTATGGACAAAAGAAAGAACATACGACATAAGACAACAAAATATCTCGTGAGTATGAGTAAATGATGAAAAATAATTTTTTTGGATGAACCTATTTTATAATTTTACCAAATTGTTTATAATATGTCCAAACCCTGTTCGAAATCAGTACATCACAAGACATTCTGTGTAACTCAATCGTCGTTTGGCAAACCAATCCTGTCTAAACAGTACTAAAGACATGAAAGGAAACTCTTGTTTGCTTTTCACCATTTGTTCGGTTAACAAACAAACTCAAACTGATTTTCACCAGGATGTAAGTTAGGTGTCTTTACCCAAATCGGCAAGAGGTCACAGGCTCCTCTCTTCACAGGATGACACCAATCGTAGCAAGCGAGTGTCAAAACAAGCACACCGAGTTTCACTAAGAGGACGCGGTCGTCGTCATGTGTTCCCGCTAAGGAGTTGCTAAGTACTTGCGTCTAGGAAGTGTGTGTTTGCAAAGTTGCAGTGCTTCATCTGACTATCCATTTATCAAAATATTCATTCATTACACTAACAAATGCATCAAACCAATAAATGCACAGAAAATTAGTAGCCGACCAATGGCGATACCAATTAACCAGAAAGTGGGGTGGCCGATATAAATCCCATCTTAAATTAGACAATGTTTTTAGGCTATTACATTTTATTTACGTTACAGGACGATAAACTCAAACTAAATATCTGCAGATTTATTATCATGGCCAGTGTGTCAATCTATAACCACTTAAAATGACAATTGTCCATTTGATTATTCATCTAGCTGTCTATCAAAATTTTAGTCTCAACTATACATCCATTCATCCAACCATTTCCCATCCATTGAATCTCCAGTCAAGGTGCTTGTACTTGGACTCACCTCCCACGAACTGTATCCCTCCTGCAACTCGTCCAATGGTGCGAGAGATTAGATCCGTGACACAGCATCCCATCATTGCTGTGAGAGCCACCAGGAGCAGCAGTCCGCAGCCCGTCCCCGTCACCACCGTGCAGATCCTCCACTCTAGACTCGGGATGCCCTGGAAGGAGGCATAGCGCCCACATTGCTCCAACATAACCGTCCCACCACGAGCTTCATCCCTTACGGGGTAGGAACAGCGCCGGAATGTTCCAAACGACACTGGCTTACCCATCTGTGACCCAAGTAGCCAGTATGGCATGAAGAAGCCTATGCAAGATGTGGCTGCACATAAGAAGGACAATAGGGCCCATAGCACACCTGCACATGTAAGACTGGAAGCCATCGCGCTCAGCTCAAACTAAAAGCTTTCAGATGCAAAAGATACTGGATTTTAGGTTGTGCACATGCAGAGCTCCTAAGCCCACCGGCCCAGATCCTCCCGATATCTTCCTGCTCGGTTACACCTGAGAAAATAGTCAAAAGTGTGGGGACATCAGTAATAAGTCATATCCAAGGTGACAATTAAGCTCTTCAAATTGCATAAAGGTTACCTGTTCACTTTCATGTGCATTAAACATAGGTAAACATAAAAAACTTTGCCTGTTTGTCACCCAAATATTTTGTTCAATGGATCTTTTTGCGTTTCCACAGTTATCAATATCACAACTGTAGTTAAGTTTTTCATGTTTTAATTTTTTACTAATTTTAACATACATTTTTAACTCTATAGGCCTACTTTGTGTTAATTTACCCCGACGGTAAATTACAAAAAACTAATTAACACTGCTGCTAGTGTGCTTCTGTATAGTAGCTCAGGCAGTATAATGACAAATTTTACATAATTTTCTCTTTTCAGACTGCTGTAATGAATCTTTTGGAGTTGTGGAAACACTATCATGGATTTTTTTCATTTGCAATTGAAGCAAATGGGAATTCAAAAATATATATTAGCTGTCATCCCCCTTTTACCATTATAGAAGTTTACCCAACTATGACGACTTCCACTTCTGAGAACCCAGTAAATTATAGATTTTTGATTGACTTTTCCAGTCATGCATTACTACTCATTACTAAAATGTCTGAGCTAGTTTTATACGAGACCAATGAACAGACCTAAACGATTAAATGCATTGTTGAATAAAACGTCACCAATAAGACAAAATATCCAGGCAACAAAATACTTTACAGACTCAAAACTCTGGATTATGGTATTTAAATAGAATGAAGAGTGTGTTTACAATTTACATTTTCACCCCTAATAATATTCATATACATTAGTTGTTGACATTAAATTTTTTTATTTTATTAGCATTAGTCATCTTATGGAGAGACGTGATATTTGTACTTTTAAAATTTGTCAGGGCCATTTAAAATTACTTAAAAACGAGCGTAATTAAGAAGAGATTTAAAATTGTAAAGCACATAATACACTTTCCTCATGCGTTCATACACATTTTCACCTAAACTCTTGATGTTGATAAAAGAAAAGTTAGTGGACACATTATGAGTCAGCTATCCATAACCATGTGGGATGTAAACATAAAGGAAAGTATTATGTCCAGCTGTCATGTAGAACCAAGAGTCCAAAAGTGAGTCAGAAACTGATTCAAGCATGCAATAGATTTCTTAACTTACATGTCTGTGTCGTTCACTGTTTCCGATTCCACTTGTTTTCAAGAACCAAAGAGCATAAAACACGTAAAATTGTGGCGTATGCTGTCTGTTTGCTTCTATCCTGTGCTGGGTCGAGCGTCCCTGAAGTCTTTAACTCTGGCGTCTACAGTCCACTCAACGTTACTGCCTGAGCACATGCACGTCTCCGCCCGGGACTTAACCGAGTGCGTTAATGGTTAAAACGGAGTGGGAAAGCGCTAGCAGAGGCATCGATCTCCAAATCCTCCGCCCAGGGGCTGGTCTGACAACATGCCGTGTTTCCCAAGACTCCGCCTGGCTGCCGCGCGCTCTCTCTCTCTCTCAAAGTCCCTTGTCAAAGTCATTTATCGGGAGAGAGAGAGAGAAAGATTCTGTGGGAGAGTAGAAACGAAGTACGGTGTCTCCAGCAGCCATGGAGAAAAAAAAAATATCAGGTTTACGTTTACTACAAATGTTTTTAAGTCAAATACGGTGGGATAGCATAACATTAGGCGTAATTTCACAAAATACAAATTAAGGATAAACATTAACAATAATTTACAATAATCTATTAAATTAAAGGTGCTATATGTATTTTTAGCGGCCTCTATCGGTGATGTTTCAGATTGCAACCAATTTTTACTCGTGCGTGCTTGAACACAGTAGTAGTGGGATGAGTGATGTTAGACAGTAGATCTAGAACATAAAATAAAAGTCACATCCTAAAGGATTGTCACTCAGACAGACAGAAATTGGGCTTCAGTCTTCTCTGTTGAAATCAATAGGGTCACTGTGTCCATTTCTTTACACGTCTGAGCTTTCTGCAAGAACCAATGAGGTTTGTTTTCCGCATCATGCATTATCGGTTGAGTTTCTGTTTCTGTTTGCTGCATGATCAATGTTTAAATGTGAATAAAAGACTAAATTAAATCTCTTAATAAAGTCAATCAAGTCTTTTTTGAAATGGTCTCTTATAGATTCGTTTTACAATCTATTTATGAACTTTTTTAAGTGTCAAAATTTGTTACGTAACGGTCTATGGAGGGATTAAAATCTCTCAGATTTCATAAAAAAGATCTTCATTTGCGTTCTGAAGATGGCCTTACGGGTTTGGAAGGACATGAGAGTGAGTAATTCAGGACAGAATATTCATTTCTGGCTGAGATTTAAAAGCTAGCATGGATCAATCTCACGTACGCCGTCACAATGCCGAAACGGCACATAAAACTGATGTTGCATATCAAAATGGGTCTGAGGGCAGCAATGACCTTCAGGACCGAAAGAGGAGAGGGTACACTGTCAGCACCTCTTCTTGATCCATTATTATAATTTCCATCCTGCAGTGTTGTTTCTCATCAGCAGCGTCTCTCTGGTGGCATTGGCTAATGTGGCTCTAATGATGTTTTAGTATTCAATATCTTCACTGCTGTTTCATGCATTTTATTATGAACCAAAAGCAACATCAGAGATTTACTGCATGTTAATGCAGTTCTGACCCAGATGAGAAATGCAAATTGGGGGAGCCCATCTCTACTTCTTTCCCTTGTGTAAAGCGATGCAGCCGTAAGCAGTCATGCAGAATTCATAGAAAGCGCCTCTTGCGCATGATATATCCAGACTACTTTATTTGATATACTGTGACATTGCCTTGTGTTTAAAGATCTGGGCTTCAAATATCTGACCAATAGGCTAGTTATGGGGCATTTTTAACTTCTAATAATGGGATGTATTTCATACGCTGTTCAACTAGAACTTTCCATTGAGTTGAAACCAATTTGACAAGCACAATTTGAGCAGTCTCAAGGCAATCCTCTGATATCATGATGGTATGTAGGGCTTGGGTTAGTGACCATTGGTTGTACACTACTATTCAAAATGCATTCTACATTGAGTGGACTATATAGGGTATAATAATCATCATCACTATACATTCGGACAGCACTACAAAATGGTGAGCTCACTATATAGTCCACTATATAGTGAGTAGTGGGAGATTTCGGACACAGCCATTGTGTTTTAATGATGCATTTTAAATAACCATCACTTGCTCAATTTTCTGCCGATTTTCAAACGGGTTGGTTTCGTCAGAGATGTAGTTATGACACTGCATACTTATGAATAATACGTTTATAAATAAATAATCATCCACAATTATGGGCACGTTAATAACGTTTGTAAGAAACCAAACCGTTTGTAAATCCGTCAAGATTTCAACGAGATAAGAGTATTTGTGTTCGTGCTGATCACTCATCTTACATCAGGAACCACAGAGCCCGCCAGGAAGCTTGCCTGTGACAAGATGGCCGCCAGTGATGACGATAGAGACTCCGCCGTAAGACATCAAGCCTGTATTATAGATATCTATGAATGGATACATGACAACAGAATGATATTATTCTGTTAGCATATTAAATAAATTAAAATCAGTATGCCAAAATTTCTATTTGTATTTAATTATTATTATTATTATTATTTTAACTGCATATGGCCAGCCTACGTTCAATTTACAATCTTGAAAAAAATGTCAATGTTACATTGCCTCCAAAATCTAAATTTTATTAATAACTAACTAAATATATTTTCATAATAAATAAAATAATAATACAATTATAGTAGGCTAATATTTATAATGTTTAAATAAATACCCCACATGACTTGACTTTGGCTATTAGTAATGGGGTGCTGTGTAGGAAACACAATAAAATGCATTGGCAGCTAATACATTTAAAGAACTTTAATTTATGACATTTGTGTCCTGCTAGAGTTATTGCTTCATTAGCTCTTATGATTAATTGAGCACCAAAATCAATTTTCAGAAGCCATATTGCTTTCCACCTGACTGATCTCAGCAAACCCAGATGTATATTAGAGATGCCAGATGTGTGTTCAGTTCAGTAGAATTCATCTGCATGTCACGGTTGTATATGACGGTAGTTCATTTAGTGCCAGGCTGACATTTACCATACTCAAAAATGACATAATCTGGATTTTGTAGGCATGAACTGAGCTTTTGTTGCCCTATTAATATGGAGCATATGACTTTGATGGCAGTTTGCGTCCTGGGAGAGCAAAGAACCTCATCAAAACCCGACCATTATAATTATTCCCTCTCCCGAGCCACGCACAAGTGGTTATGAGCTGTCAAAACTTCATAAGAATGTTAAATAGTCTGTCTTTGTGTGATGTAGTTGCACCATGTTGCTTAAACTGTCAAATGTGATTCACAGAGACATCATAACGTTACCTGCTAATGATGAAGAATCTCACAAGAGAAGTTAATGAGATCTCACAGTCAGTACCTCATTACTGGGATTACTTGATGACAGATTCCCTGTAAGAAATTCGTCATTGAGGCTGACAACGAAAGTCACTTTATAGTGGTTGCCATTGTCCTTCCCTTCTTCACTGAATTAAGCCAAGATTAAGAAGACATTTATGCTCTTCATGTTGCATTCAATACCAATGCGATCCTTCAAACCACCTCAGGAGGCCTCATACGGGAAGTGTTACCCTTCCCAAATGGAACAATGTCAACATACACTCACCTAAAGTATTATTAGGAACACCACTATACTGTGTTTGACCCCCTTTCGCCTTCATTACACCACCACCACCAGCCTGCACAGTGGTAACAAGGCATGATGGATCCATGTTCTCATCCTGTTTACGCCAAATTCTGACCATCTGAATGTCTCAAGACTCATCAGACCAGGCAACATTTTTCCAGTCTTCAACTGTCCAATTTTGGTGAGCTCTTGCAAATTGTAGCCTCTTTTTCCTATTTGTATTGGAGATGAGTGGTACCCGGTGGGGTCTTCTGCTGTTGTAGCCCATCCGCCTCAAGTTTGTGTGTGTTGTGGCTTCACAAATGCTTTGCTGCATACCTCGGTTGTAACAAGTGGTTATTTCAGTCAAAGTTGCTCTTCTATCAGCTTGAATCAGTCGGCCCATTCTCCTCTGACCTCTCGCATCAACAAGGCATTTTCACCCACAGGACTGCCTCATACTGGATGTTTTTCCTTTTTCACACCATTCTTTGTAAACCCTAGAAATGGTTGTGCGTGAAAATCCCAGTAAGTGAGCAGATTGTGAAATACTCAGACCGGCCCGTCTGGCACCAACAACCATGCCACGCTCAAAATTGCTTAAATCACCTTTCTTCCCCATTCTGACATTCAGTTTGGAGTTCAGGAGATTGTCTTGACCAGGGCCACACCCCTAAATGCATTGAAGCAACTGCCATGTGATTGGTTGATTAAATAATTGCATTAATGAGAAATTGAATCGTACAAGCAATTTGGGCTATCTGATGTTTTTACTTCATATGGGCAACATCAATTGCGGAAATGCATTTATTTGTCCAAGTGTAAATACACACCAAATCAGATTTGTGAAGTCACAAATGACACACAGAAGGAGTCATGGAGAACAAAGGATGGATGATACATTGATGAACAGAGTGAATGAATCAGAGAAAGAGGACGACAGCTGGTTCTGTTATTCACCCTCTAGAAGTCTCTGCCATGAACCTCACAACACAAATCATAAATGCAAACGCAGCACTCTGCGAAGGAGAAAAGGACCGAAAACCCATGACACATCGCGCTCAAATTGACTTTCACACTTTAACACCCTATTCTTCTCCCTGCAGTCTCTTTTTAGCTCATAGACAACTTCTGTTTGCTTTCTAATTAAACCTCAGTGACGAATGTAATGAATAAAGAAAACAATTTTCTTGTATCCCTCTCCTTTTTAATTATAATCCTTCATTTAACTGTAAGTATGTAACTTCTGTCATTAATTCCTCACCCTCATGTCGTTCCAAAGCCTTAATACTTTTACGGAACATAAATTAAGACATTTTTTGATGGAGATAATTTTTTTAATCAAGACATTTTTTAGTGCAGTTTGGGTTATATCTCTGACACGTCTAGAAAGAAAACAGTTTAGAACTGACAAAATGTTTGTCCTAGATGTTCTTGCATTTTAAATTGTCGTTTTTAAGTAGTTTTTCCACGTTTCATCAGACCAAATGTAATTACAAGGAGAATGTGTTGTTTTTTCAGAGAGAGAGGCTAAAAAAACCCACCATCTGACGATAAATCTCAAGGTAGCTAGTAGCTACTTACTTGGCTTAGCCATGAACTATACAATTAGTAGATGGCGAACCATGTCATTTTGCCACTCCATTCATTAGACAAAAAAAGGCAGTCATTGTGCTCTTGCTTGAGAAGTTCCTGGTTTTTCTAAAAAGTAATTCATTTGATGTCACTTTGGATGCTGCATTTTAGTAGTTTTTACTTTATTTAATTTTTTAAAAATATTTAAATATACCTAAATACCTATTTCACGTCTTGCAGAAGTTTACTGAGGCCCCCTAGTGGGCTATTGCTGTAAAGATTGGCAGCCAGTGGTTGAAATCTGGTTCTGCTTCAGGATCCGGATTTTGCATTTGGCATCTATATCAAAATTCGTTACCGCTCAAAAGTAAACAAAAAATCCTTGCTGAAGAGTTTGAAAAAGAAAAACTGAAGAGTTTGATTGAATGCTTTGACGGCAGAAACGAAAATCATGGGAAGTGTTTTTTTCTCTGTAGGCTATTTAATCCCACTTTTTTTAGACGAGTCCCAGAACAGACCCAGAAGTTGAAACCCATTGAGCTAAAGCATAGAGAAATGTGATATTTAGCCTATTCTATATTTCTATTCACAATACAATATAATAACCCCTCCCAATATATTAATTACTGCAGATTAAACGGATTAAAAACATTACAGTTTAAACCAAGGACACCAATATCTCAAAGATTCTCATAAAAAGCTTCACCAGATGAATATAAATACCCTTGGAGGATAAATGCATTGAATCATGTTAAAGCAGCATCATCAATTCCAGTATTGAAATAACAACATTTCTTATTCTTGTCAAGCTCACTACTTCAAAGTAGTGTAAAAATAGATGGGCCAACAAGCCTCATTCTTCTTCCTTGTCTGTACAGGTATCCCAAGGATAATTTTAAGTGTAATTTGAAAACACCAAGCCTTTTAGGGAGGTAAACATGCAACTGGGCAGACGGTTTTATTGCTTGACGTAGGCTACGCTCCATGCAGGAAATGGCCCTCATTGAATTCATGCTTTTTGATGCTCATCCAGCTCCATTTTTTCCCCTGAGCTCCACTGAAATATATAAAACAAGATCCTGACATAAACAAGTTTATTTCGGCTAAAGCCTATACTGCAGAATAAGTGGCAGCAAAACGACAAAAATGTGTTTGCTTTGAGCAAACAGGCATGAGTTGATTCATTCTGTCCAGTATCATGATTTTGTGATTTAGTTTAAACTCATCCAGCCATTATCCCCTTGCTCTTGCCGTTTTACTTCTATGTCGAGTCGACAGCCTCAAGCAAGTAGCAATAAAACCTTTCTCGGTTGCGTCAAATATAACTCATTAAATACAGTCTCCAGCTGTGCCCCTGCTATATCGTTTTCTACCTGTATGAAATATAGCCTATTTATTACCCTGTGTGGGATGAGCTATGTTATTCTAGTATAGCTGTTCTCTGAAATGTGATGGTCTCGATCGTGGTATATTAGCTTACTTATGCAAAAATTCATGTGCGTGTTGACAAAGAAGAACCTTGCTTGTGTCAACAACAAAAAAATCTGCTAAAATGGCAACTAAACAGTGAATGTGGACTCAGTCCACTAGAGGGAGATCTTTAGCATTAATTCAATATTAGAGGCATGCTTTTCTCTTGAAACCCAGTAGATGGCGCTGTGGGACTTAGTATGAACCCTGTTATGGAGTAGCAGGGAATAGCGCACTACCATACTTTCTCTGCAGTGTACAGTGTTATATGTTACACAGTATGCTATTTAAAAAAAAAAAAAAACAGTATACAAGCTGTGAAGAATTAAAAAGAGCTTCTTCTTTTTATGTATTGTCCTTTTATTTCTTTTAGATTAGTTTGTCAGTTTTAATATTGCCTTTCAAGTTGTTTGTCAGCATAAAATTTGCCATTGACCTTCGATTTCCTGTGACAAATGATCATCTGCAGATTTTAACAATCCTTTTTTGACTCGTTATTTGAGTAGACTGCCAAAATTGTATTAAATATTGAATATAATATACATACATCCACTATCAGTTGTGGAGATGGCTGGCTTGCTGACTTGTTGCCTCGATGCTGTATCAGGCAATTACTTTGCAGGCTGGCTTTGCGTGTGAAGGTAGCCTATTAACTGATTTCAGACAGACTTCTAGGCAGCGTAACGGTTTAAGGATCTTCCGTGAGCACTTAACATAAAATAAATAAATAAAAGATATCTTTTAAATCCTTACTTGCCTGGTTTATGCTACTCTGAACTTTGTATTTTGAGCACTTCTTGTGTTGTTATTGCCTCTTGTTCACGATGACTTGTTTGGTTTAGTCCTCAGATGTAAGTCGCTTTGGATAAAAGCGTCTGCTAAATGACTAAATAACGAAGTGAATATTTAATTACTTCGATAGCAATTTCTCACTAGATATGATATCAAAAGAGCAAAATTGACCACCAATCAACAACTTTTGAAGAAAAAAAAAATCGAATAGTTACGTCCTATGTAGTGTGTCCGAATACATTGGCTACATACTCTCTAGCGTATAGGCACTTGTTTTGAATAAGTAATTACTTTAAAGGAGTAGTTCACTTTTCAAAAAACTTTTGCTGATAATTTACTCACCCCCATGTCATCCAAAATGTCCATGTCATTCTTTCTTCAGTCAAAAAGAAATTAAGGTTTTTGATGAAAACATTCCAGGATTTGTCTCCATATAATGGACTTCAATGGGAACAAAACGGTTCAAGGTCCAAAAGACACTTTCTGTGCAAACTGTTCAAAGGGCTTTAAACGATTCCAGACGACGAATAAGGGTCTTATCAAACGAAACGATCACTCATTTAAGAATAAAATAATAAAGTTTAAGTTTTATAAGCTCAAATGCTCGCCTTGCTCTGTTCTTGGGACTCTCCTGTTCGAACTCATTCATCAAAATGAACAAATCTTTTTCCGAGTCAATTCTTTCATTTAGTTCGTTGAACGAACCAAATGACACGAAAAAAGATTCGTTCATTTTGATAAGTGTATGCGTCGAAAAGCAGTTTTATTATAGTATTTGAAAAACAGTTTCCGCGAAAATTCCCCGGATGAACTACTACAGAGATTCTGGAGTGCACATTCGATGGACACTTTCGAGGAGGAGATTTATGAATGGAAGTAAAGCGACGCAACTGACATGGTAGGTCATCATGTGACAGTTACAACATGGCGGAAGTACTACCAGAGATGTGCTGTGTCCCAATTTCGCTTAGACATAGACGCTGACAGCCTTAATATACTAATATAATAATATAATCAATCATTAAATGATAAGGTATTTCCTCACAAAAGTGTGGGATGAGTCATCAGCATTTTTGCATATACTGAAAGTTAAATTTTTCAATTTTTTTTTAACTAGGTATACACTAGCATATGATTTTAAAGCTAACATATGTGGACTAAAAGCCAATTTTGATGGCGTCTTTAAAATGTTGCCATATTTGGCAATGGACAGTGTTGCAAATGTTGAAAGTAGACCGGAGCGCTTTCATCTCCTGTCACGCTACACTCTTTAATTGGCCAAAGGAGCCTGCCAGACTTAATTTGCCTGCATTAAAGGGAAGACTTAGAAAGTAGGACAGAAAAATCACTTGCTGAGCTTCAAAATTGATGCTTCATTGGTACTCACAGTATTTGGTTTTACATTTTGTGCGGCAGACCTCACACTGAGATGGATGGGATATTGCTGATCTAGTGCACTTCTGGTGTATGTGAAAACAAACAAGAGTCATATGACTGATTTCATCAAGGTGGCAGGCAAAAGATCTGTTAGCATGGTTTGTTCAATTAGCCCTAAAATGTACCCCTAATTGACCATGCTTTTGATTCCCTCAGAGAAAAAACACTGGAACCTACTCTTCAGACGTCCCACGGTCTGTCAAACCAGCTTGAGACTTATAAAGGGGAATTCACGTAGTCAAAGGGAACCTCCCTTTGTTCCATCTCTTCAGAAACATGCTGACAAGCTGAAAAGAAAATGTCAGACGTGTGCCTGTTGGCCACATTTGATTTTTAACAGCTATGTAAATCACACAATTTGTGCTGTTATAAAGCCACTTCACACGTTTCAAACCCAGACACTCCAACCAACCTAACCTAAATTTACACTTTTTCCCTTTTTGACATAAAGTTCTTACAATAAAGTGTCTGTCTGTGAATATTACACACACAGTCTGTATTTCTTGGGAGGAGAAAAAAAAGTTACATATGTTTAAAAATGTGTTTCTCAGTTAACTGATGACACGTAAGTACAGAAGAAAGCGTTAGACATGGTTGTAGTTTAGTCCTCCTCATCTATTAAACCTACATTTGCTAGGCTTTTAGTTTAGCTGGAACGTAGAGATGGAAACAAGCTTTTTCCAAATATTGAGTAGCTTTTAAAAGCTGTCAGTAAATTTAGTTTTTATTATAAGCAAAGCTACAATATTCCTAACGGGTTTAAGAAAATGACATTTACGAGACAATGTCGCCATGAAATCTCTGCGAGACAGTCCTGTGATCTGTTTTAGGCTTCTTTAAAAAAAAAAAAAAAATCCTCAACTTCTCAACTTTGTCTCATTTCAAAACATGGCTTTCTGGAATACTTGATTCTGATTGGTCAGTGAAGAAATTTAGTAGTCAGATATTTCCATGGTCTATCGATGGCAAACTGTTTATCACAGCGGCCTTTTAAAGAAACGCAAATGGTGCTATCTTGCATCTCAGTAACCGAGAGTATTGAAAATCATCAGAGGATTTCAGCATTAATATTATCGCACACTATAAACATGTCATTTTTACAGAACACCAAACATATCCAAACAAGTCAGTTTAATCTAATTTAAAGGAGTTAAATTACACCCCCATGTCATCCAAGATGTCCATGTCTTTCTTTCTTCAGTCGAAAAGAAATTAAGGTTTTTGATGTAAACATTCTTTTTCTCCATATAATGGACTTCAATGGGAACCAAACGATTCAAGGTCTAAAAGACAGTTTCAGTGCAGCTTCAACTGGCTTTAAACGACGGAAGATGATGAATAAGGGTCTTATCAAGTGAAACGATCGCTCATTTAAAAAATAAATAAAAAAGTTGAAGTTTTATAAGCACGAATGCTCGCCTTGCTCTGTTCTCTGATCAGCGTTCGTGACTCTCCTTTTCAAACTCGTTCATCAAAATGAACAAATCTTTTTTCGAGTCATGACTCAAAGGGTCCTAAATAAGACCCTTATTCCTCGTCTGGTGTCATTTAAAGCCCTTTGAAGCTGCACTGAAACTCTCAGTTGGACTTTGAACCGTTTGGTTCCCATTGAAGTCCATTATATGGAGAAAATCCTGGAATGATTTCATCAAAAACCTTAATTTCTTTTCGACTGAAGAAAGAAAGACATGGACATCTTGGATGACATGGGGGTGAGTAAATTATCAGCAAACATTTTTTTAAAAGTGAACTACTCCTTTAAGTTGACATGACTTAAACATCCAAGTTGATTGTACATAAAAAATTAAGGCAGCAACTTTTTTTTTACAGTGGGCCCATCTTCCCATATCTGTGTGAAGCTTAGTGCAGATGTGTTTCAGGTATTCTCTTACACACACCCAGGCCCACACCAAGTAAAACAGACCCACATGCCAAAGAAAGCAGGTGTTTGACTCTTTTTAATAATCTGCGCTCTTTAAATAATCATGTGTTTCGGGTCTTTCAACATCACACACACTCTCTCAGGTGACCCAGCCAAGGTTGATCTGTCCCCGAATCACTCGTCTGGATCCACAGCCACTCTCTGCACCCTTTATTTGGTGCATTTTAAAATCATTTGTGCAAAATAGGATTCGAAGGTAGTATTAATGTTAATTACAGCTGAAATCTGATTATGAGTCAGTTTATTTTCAGCAGCTGAAAGAGACACTCTTCAGTGGCAAGACCCCCGTCTGAAATCATATTTTCGTCAACCTTAATCGAATTTAAGTTGCGGCGCTTAAGCTAAAAGCGTCTCTCCAGAAAGTTTACAAGAGAGCTTTCTGTTTTACACAGCTCCGTTCATGCTGTGGACCTGTCTGCAGTGTCTCCCATCAACCCCAGTGAAATAAATCGAGTCACTGTATTATTATGGGCAATTAGGCCGGTGAACGCCACACAGTTATTTGGTGCTACAGTATTTACATGAATCATTCAGCACAACATTGTTAACATTTGTTATCTCGGTTATTTACAGATAGGTTAATGAAGCTAAGTGATGTAGCTAGAAGCTAACGTTTTCTAATGTTAGGCTAACGTTAGCGATTTTAAAGATAACATTCAAATACGTTGTTGACTTAACTTAGAATAGATTTAGACATCCTTGTTTAATTTTTCCACGTTTAGTTGGTGTTGTGGTCTACCGCATAACTTAATCCAGAGCAGACACTTATCTCGGTTGAGATGTGGCTTGGGAAAGGGTAAAAGAAATACACACCGTCGCCCAGCCTCTCGGGAACCAAGTGTCGGAGTTGTACCCCATGTACACCGTTTGACCATTTTAAACTTAAAATGACAAGACAAAACGAATGAACACTGAGTAACTGCAATGCATTTCAATGGACGTGGAAGCAGAGATCGGTTGTTAAGTCTGACGTCACGCGTGACGTTTAGCCTCTTCCGGGTCCAAGCGCTCCGCTCGTCCATATCTAATTAACGTTACAATGGCGGAACCTGTTAATTTATTTACAATCACGTCCTACTTTAGTGATGCACCCTTGGCAGTCAAAAAAGGTTTAAACTCTTTTAACTCCAATAGGGTGATTAGTGTAGCTCATCCTTATCAACTGCAGCCATTTTTTCTTTTCTTTCTCGTCACAGGGAAAGCGGTAGAATGACAGTTGAATGTCACTTGTTTTTTTTTTAACTCCGATCTATTTAAACAACATGGGACACGGCAAAAGCGGTAAGCAGATAGAGAGGACCCAGCATTTGGACCCGGAAACAGTATTATCAGAGCGTGATTACGTCACGACTTAACAACCGAATTGGGTTAGCTGCGCGGTGTGATTGGCTCATCGCGTTTGAGGGCGTGGCTTAGCCATATAGGTCAATTAGATTAAAAAAAATAAAAAAATTTTTTTTACAGCCTAAATTTAAATTTAGTCTGGACTGCATATTTAATGAGAATAGATAAAGATAGACAAATGACCATGTTTTGAGAATAAAAAGTTTTTAAGTGGAGTCAGAGCGGTGAACAGTTTACTGAGAAAAGCGCAACACCATAGTTAAATGCATAAAACATTCACTGTTACACACACATCTTCTAAAATACAGGATTCGTCTCATCATTTAGCTGAAATGAATCTGATTTGGCACTTGAAACTCTTTTCTGGGGCATCTTGAAGGCACGTTGCCCATGGTTTCACAACCTGGTTGCAGTAGTGAGGAATTGAGGAGCATCTTTGATAGCCAAGATTAAATTGAGAAAAGCATTAAAGCCTAAATTTGATTAGGTGAGCCATAATCGAATCAAAACGAGCTTGTGAGAGTTGGCCTTGCGTCACAGATTCAACACAATTTCCTGGAGAGTGAAGGGATAGACAGCAGTCAACGGAATATGATCAGACAAAACACACCACAACAGACAGGCCGGAGAGAGGTTTCTCTCATGTCTTCGTCAGCGCAAATGTCAACTTTCTTCCCAGAAAGCTCAATGCCCAAAAGTTTGGTAGTCGTGTGAGTCATAACTTTCAGAAAATTCTTTGAGGGCGAATCAAAAGAGAGAGAGACATTTGAAAATAACCTTCATAATGTCCATCTTCCAAAAGAGTCTGAACACCACATCAAAGCCATTTTGGTAATTTCTCTGAGTAACGTTAACTATTACGACACCGCATGATGCCATTATCTTCCACACAGGAATATTAACCATTGTGCAACAGCTTTATTACATCGGCTGTACACTTTTTTTCAGATGGCCTTTGATTCAAATAATATCTCTTGCTTTTCATAAAGACCAA
This sequence comes from Pimephales promelas, assembly GCF_016745375.1. Next base: position 21,167,866 of record NW_024121210.1, read on the forward strand.
ATTACACTCTTAAGAGATGAACCGGGCTGTGGGTCTGCATGAGCTAAAACTAGCCCGCTAATAAAGATTGACCTTTAACTAGCACAGCATTTTAGGGTTGTGAAAAAACCCCTCATGATTAGTTCTTTTATTCCCGTTCACTCTTTCAATGGCGCACTCTTATCCCCATGTTTCACACTTTGTATCTTTTAACAGACAGAGCAATTATTGGCCTTTCCATTAGAGCAGGCTCAGCTTAATTCGCTCTCCGTCCAGCAGTGCTTTTATACAGACACGTTTTGTTCTCAGGAAAGAAAAAAAAAATGGAGAGCTGGAGAGACAGACAGACAGATGAGAAATCATCATATCACAGCATCTGAAGTGCTACATCCACCCACCTACTTTCCAAGTGAACGCAACAAGTACTCATACATACGAACCTTTTAGTGGTTAGTCGCTACACCGAGGTCCAATGTCTGAGACCATTAGTGATCATGCTCTTATTTTTACTTTATCAATCTAATTTAATACAAAATATATTATAAACAGAACTATTTGGGTAAAAAGTTGAATTTTTTTTTTTAGTATATGTTCTGTCCTTCTTAAATGCTCAATATAGATAATTTGCTTAGTGAATTCAGGTTTAAATTTCACTTTTCACAGCAAGACAAAGCCAACATTTGTGCAAAAGGTGTGTGAAGATATATTATTTGACATTTTTTTTAAATGTATTTGGGATATTAATTTAAAATACTGCTGGGTTTAATTTCTGGGTAAAATGTAAAAACATTTTCACTGTAAAAAAAACATTACTGCCTTAATTTTTAAGAACAATCAAGATGTTTAAGTGATTTCAACTTAAATTACATTAAACGACGAGTTGAATCTTGCACAACTTATTTGGATGAGTTAAAGCAATGTAAAAAATACATGTTGTCATAACGTATTCATCAAATTAATTAATATTTTTTACATTTATATAGCGCTTACTGTAAAAAAATATTGTTGGTTTAACTTAAAAAAAAAAAGTAACCTGGTTGCCTTAAAATTTTAAGTTCATTGACATGGAAAAATTGAGTTAATACAATGAAGGAGATTGATTTAATCATCAGAAACTCAAAATATTATGTTATCTGAACTACATAAGTTGATTTGACAAAAGAAAAAATCAAATTACAAATCATGAAAATATATTTTTTTACAGTGAAAGTGCTTTACATAAGGTAAATATTTTCACAGCATTTATATTATAATATATTGTTGTATTACTTACACAAATATAATTTTTAATTTTAAAAATGCATTAGGGACATATAGAAGCAATGATAAAAAATGTGTAATATGGTTTAATTTTATTACGGCATCATTTTTTAGTTCATAACTGTAAAAAATATATTTTCATGATTTGTAATCACAACATTTTTTCTTTTGACAAATCAACTTAGAAAATGTATGTAGTTCAGATAACATAATATTTTGAGTTTCTGATGGTTAAATCAATCTCCTTCATTGTATTAACTAAATTTTTCTATTTCAATGAACTCGAAATTTTAAGGCAACCAGGTTACTTATCTTTTTAAGTTAAACCAACAATATTTTTTTTTACAAATGAATAAATGCTGTGAAAGGATTCATTGTTAGTTCCTGACAATCCCTAATGCAATAAACCACTCGCACATAATGTTAATGCAAACCTTGGTAAAAGACCCACTGCACATCTTCTAAGGACCAGCACCACCACCCTCAACCACACTTGTCAACAGCAAACACCTCACAACCCCCAAGAGATGGACGTATGATACTCGTTACTTTGTCCCAGGTCTGAAGCAGGCCTGTCTGGGCCTGTCTGAGAGGGGTGAGATCTCTTACCACTGGTAGTACCTTCTCATCTGGGTGTAATCCACAGCTCAAGTAAGGCAATTAGGTGGTTTCTCACAGCTGATGCTTAATCCCTCTGTAGAGCACAAGATACAATGAACATGTTACTTAGATTTGTGAGAGTCTCATCTTTTACAGCATTACAGCAAGCGGGTCCACACCCCTAATTATAACTTGTTGTTCTTAATAATTCTCTTTTCCCTGCAGGTAACTCATTCTCTGTGCGCTTGGAATGATATCCGTGTGCGATTCCCTGATTCACTGAGAAACTATGCTAACTGTTGCATTCAACGTGTCTGATGGTTTATGACTGAGTCAGTTCATTTGAGTGTACACACTCCACTCACAAAACAGTAATGTCAGAATGTCGCAATGATATGACATTGTTAGTGTTTAATGAATAATTACACACTGTCGTTCGAACGTTTGAGTTGGTACGATTTTTTATGTTTTTAAAAGAAGTATCTTTTGCCCATCAAGGCATGTATCTGATATCTGAAAATACAGTAAAAATAATAATGTTATAATTTAAAAGAACTGTTTCTATTTTGACATTACTCCAGTCTTCAGCGTCACATGATCCTTCAGAAATCATACTAATATGCTGATTTGGTGCTTAAGAAATATTTATTGTCATCATCAATGCTGAAAAAGGGTCGTGCTGCTTCATATTTTTGTGGCAACTGACAGATTTTAAGTAAAAAAGTTTTCAAATTCTGTCATACTCTCAGTTTTGATCAGGCTTTCTAAATAAAATCATAGAAAAAAAAATAGTGACCCAAACTTTTGAACGGTATAGTGTGTGTGTGTGTGTGTGTGTGTGGTTGCTACAGTAGCTTGTACACTGTAAAAAACAAAACAATTCATGATTTGTTATCATAACGTTAGATAATTTATGTGGTTCAGATAACATAATATTTTGAGTTTCTGATGGCTAAATCAATCTCCGTCATTGTATTTACTCAATTTTTCAATTTCAATGAACTTAAAGTTTTAAGGCAACTTCATTTTTTAAGTTAAACCAACAATATTTTTTTACAGTGTATTCCCAAGTCAAAAGATATGATGTTCACTCTAAAAAATGCTGGGTTGTTTCAACCCAAATTTGGGTCAAATGCTGGGTTAAAAATGTATTACAAAAATTTACAGCTGAAAGTGAAATTTAAATTACATATTTAACCCAACATTTGGGTTTGTCCATATTTGACCCAAATTTGGGTTAAAACAACCCAGCATTGCTTAGAGTGTTCTTGATTTTTATCAAATATGATATATAGCCTATATACTCTCTCTGATATTCTGATTTTTGAATATGTCCTGGTTCTCTTTCAATGTACTTCATCAGGCAGATGTAAAATCCTATGACTGACTGATTGCTTAGAAAGGCAATAACACACCTCTCGTGAGGCATAATTCATGTCTTTTATGAGTTATGCACCAAATTGTAATATTTACTGTCAGGGGTTTGTTTCCTAATCCTAAATACGAGCAACAGCATTAGTGATATTTGTCATAGCAATCACTACTAATCATTATTTATCCCATGGTCATTAATCACTACAGAAGGTTTTCTTTTGCAACCCTGTAGCAGAACAAACAGAAAACGTTGTAGCATGCATTCGGTTGCTGATTGCACCTGAGTTTTTTTGTATTTGATCAATTGTTTCTCATAGTGATTCCACCCTACAGGTTTTCATGTTCCTTAAACCGAGCTGGAGCTGCAGGGTGTGGGAGTGCTTGTGTGTTATGTTGTTACCGTGGCAACACATGATGATTAAAAGTTATACATGAGACATCCCATGGGACAGACAGCAGAATCCCATCAGTGAAGATAGTGAAGCAATCAGAAAAGCCCGTGGCGTATTTGTTCAACCTGTCAGCATAGCTAACATTAGACACTGTGGGGAAACTTGTCCACTTTATCTGTGCAACTGATATGCAACCTCTCAGGGGTAAAACAGAATTTATACAAAAAAAAAATGTTTTTGATAAAAACAGTAGATTATAGTTTCTGATAATGTTAAAAATATGATTTGCACTCATTGAAATTAAACTTAAAACAACAAACACAAATTAGAAAGGCTAACTAAACTAAACTAAACTAAAATAAACTAAACTAAACTAAACAATTCATGTTTAACTTGTAAGTTCCAAAATTACTAAAACTGAATTAAAAAAATAAAAATAAAATAAACATTTAATATACACTCTAAACAATGCTGGGTTGTTTTAACCCAGATTTCGGTAAAATATGGACAAACCCAAATGTTGGGTTAAAAATGTCATTTAAAATTTTAACCCAACTTCAACTTTCACTTTCAACGGTAATTTTTTAAATGACATTTTTTATTTGGGTTTGTCCATATTTTACCCAAATTTGTGTTGAAACAACCCAGCATTTTTTAGAGTGTATATATATATATACAGTATATATATATATATATATATATATATATATATATACTGTATATACACACACACACACACAATTGACAAAAGCTAGCGCTAAAATGAAAACTGAAAACCTACCTAATTAGGGTCTTATCAAGCGAAACGATCGCTCATTTAAAAAAAAAAAACAAAGTTTACGTTTTATAAGCTCAAATGGGCTTATAAACCTATAAATAAACTAACCAATTTGCATGTTGAGAACAAACAAACAAAAGTGGCAGCTTGACAGGGCGAGATTTCCGACAGAACTGTCCAGGAACTAAAGCCAAGCTCATAACATATCATAAAACAGCAGATCAGACAAGAGGTCAACACATGAAATGTGTGCAATAGTAAATGCGAAAGCGAATGAGATGGAGAAGAAGAAAATGAAAAACCTCTTAACGGGACTATAATTAAGTCTGTGAATGGAGGAGATGGACAAGGTGGTAATATAATTGACAGGGGACATTACAGGTAATCCATGCCAGTATAATGATTACGAGTCTGTCCCATGCTGTAAATTAGTATACACATCCTCAAAGACACATTAATGTGTCAGACACCCAACACCGACTAAAGACACAGATGGCAAAATGATATGACAAGCATCATTTGAAAGCAGTCCATATAGCATCATTTAGTTATGCAAAGGATTTCAAAAGGTCTAATAATACTTTACACAAAGTTATAGTACTCTAAATTATTATTTTAATTCTTTTGAACTTTGTACTCATCAACACATCCTTAAATAAAGTATCAGTTTCCACCAAAAATATTAAGGACATCCTGTTTTCAATTTGAGGAAGAAATGTATCTTAAGAACCAAATCAACATATAGAATGACTTCTGAGGGATCATGTGACACTGAAGAATGGAGTAATGATGCTGAAAACTATGAAAACAATAAATGAGATTTTAAAATTAAAATAGGAAACAGTTAATAATATTTCACAATGTTGTTTTTACTGTATTTTTTGATCAAATAAATGCAGTCTTGGTGAGCATAAGATACTTCTTTCAAAAACATTACAAACATGAAAGGTATATTTGTGTGAGAGTGTGTGTGTGTATAACATTTTTTCTTTAAAAAAAAACAAAAAAAAAACAAGTCAAGTCAAGGCGTTAAAAAAACAATACTAATACCAAGACAACAATGCCTGATACATAATGTACCACATCACCATGCATTATACTTTACATTTTCAAAATATGTCAAATCAAATTAAACCCTTGTCCAAAGCCAAAGCTTTAATTTCCAGCACAACAATCTCATCATATCGTCTTGCCACGTTTCCCTGTTGAGTCCTAAATCAACTTCCTTTTGTCATTGTTGGGCGACAGTGACAACAGCGCAGACATTCCAGTGGAGCGTCACTCGTAGTTAGTTAGATCTCCGCTGAAACATTCCTCGGGCAGAGCTGAGGAATGAGGCTCTCTGGACTCATTCACAAGTGTATTTTGGCTAAACTACAGTGCGAGATCACACACACACACACACACACACACACACACATGAATATGTGGTTTACAGGGACTCTCCATAGGCATAATGGTTTTTATACTGTACAAACGGTATATTCTATGCCCTTAACCTACCCATCACAGAAAACATTTTGCATTTTTACATAAAAAAAGACATCACTTAGTATTATTAATAAGCTGTTTTCCTCATAGGAATCAAATAATGTCCCGACAAGGACAAGGATTTTAGAAATTGCCATCTTTGCGGGGACACACGCACACAAACAAACACAATTCACCACTTTGTTTCCATTTAAAAATTCAAAGCACATTATCAGAGTCTGTCTATCCATCCGTCTGTGTGTACATAAGTACTGTGTAGTACTGTATATTGTTATATTGGAGGCATACACAACATACACGATTTTATATATATTATTTTTTTTTAAATCGAATATTTTATCATGTGTAAACTGCAATATTACAATGTGGAGCACTAAACAGCTATGTATATTTATACATATCACATTTAAAAGATAGACGAACGGACGGACGGACGGACAGACAGACAGATAGATAGATAGACAGACAGACAGATGGATATAGACAGACAGATAGACAAATAGACAGACAGATAGAACGATATATAGATAGATAGACAGATAGAGCGATATATAGATAGACAGACAGATAGACAGACAGACAGATAGAGATAGACAGACAGACAGATAGAGCGATAGATAGATAGACAGACAGACAGAGCGATAGACAGACAGACAGACAGACAGAGCGATAGATAGATAGATAGACAGACAGACAGATGGATATAGACAGACAGACAGATAGAACGATATATAGATAAATAGACAGACAGACAGATAGAGCGATATATAGATAGACAGACAAACAGACAGATAGAGAGATAGACAGACAGACAGACAGACAGATAGAGCGATAGATAGATAGACAGACAGATAGATAGATAGATAGACAGACAGACAGACAGACAGACAGACAGACAGATAGATAGATAGATATTCTTCTTTCAAAACAATTTCTAATTTCTTGCTTCCGTCAGCACAGTCAGTGTCTGAAAGTGGAAGGTCATGTCTGCACACACTGCTTTCTCCATTAGAGACGGGCCATCAAGAAAACCAGATTAATTCCCATAAGCTGTGCCACCGGCGGGCGCCAACATTTCTCCTGGGCCTCTCTCTCTCCACGCTGCCCAGTCAGCTCTCGGGGAGAGACAGCGGGAGGCCAAGAGACACAAGGTGGAGGCCTGGCTCTCACCTGGGGTGCCTGACATCAACAGTAGGCCATGTGGGACACATATGCATACATACACACTCACACACACAAACACACACTGCATGACGCCAGTCCAGGAGGCGTCACTGGGCCTTATCATGTGATTAAAGAGCAGGAAGCGATGAGAGGGTGGTGACAGCGAGCTGGACTGATGCACAGGAGGTGGCCAATATTAATAATAATACTCTACCTAACCACAGGAGTAGATCAACAAGAAACACAATGAACACACACACACTTACTGTACTTACATGGTACAAAAAATACCCCCACAATTACAGAAATATGTGATATATATATTCACAAACTATATATTGTGTCAGTAATGTTTATGTATTTTTGAACAAAAATAATTTTTTTGCAGCGTAAGTGTCATTGATAACAAAAAAATCTACAAAAACATCACAAATGTGAAAGTATTCTCAGACCACCTACCATAAAGAATAAAGATTTTCTGCATATTCATCCAATAAGAGACTTCATTCTCTTCAGTGCTCCAATAACAAGGACAGCTAATGAGCCGAATATTGCTAAGCAATTTTCTTTAGATTTATGTGGTGGAATAGCAGGACTGGGACACTTGTTTTGTGCTTATGCTGTTTGCACCCTTTTAGGGCAGTCCGGGGTCCTGTCATTTTTGGCCTGTTGGGTGTTTTTTCAGCTGTGAATTGCTCTGTCTCTCATTAAACCTCAACATGTGATGGAAAGGTCCGTCATCAGCATTAAAAGGGCCGAGTTCGTTTAAATAAACAGTTCATCCAAAACTGAAAATTCTGTCATCGTTTACTTGCCCATGTGTCGTTTAAAACCGGCACGGCCATCTTTTTTCTTCGGAATACAAGAAAAGTTCTGTTGCCGCTTTTAATGCCTTTCCATCACATATTGCAGTTTATTGAATGACAGGCACAACAATTCGCATTTCATTTCTGTATGAACTATGCCTTTAAGCATTTAAAATGGTGACTAAAAGGATGCATACCACATATTGGGCCGAACAGTGTTTGTATGGTGAGATCAAATTATCATAAACAGACATTTTTGCAGGGAAATTGGTATTTGTGATCTTTTGATAACAGGTTGAAGCAGAATAAAACTGAGTGCTGAAAGGAAAATGACATTTAGAAAATTACAGGTTTAAAAAAATGACTCAATTAAATGACATTTGATAAGTGTTGCATCAAAGACGATTTATGATGTAGATAAATCTACAGTGAATAAAAACTTCTGAACTGTGCGCACGCAAAACGCTGAATGTGTTTTAGGGTCAAAGGTCAAAGCATTTTACTTAAGCATTCACTCAAGTAACATGCATTTAGCTAAGACGTTCAGAATTCCTACAATGCAATGCACCGTTTAAATGCAGTGATGTCCTTTTAACATCCTAACAAGTGTGTTGCGTCAAGCTGTGTACTGACTTCGGCTCCTGTCAAGTGTCCTCCTCTCATACATGCTGAACTCTTGTTCAACCAGGCCACTGAACAATAAACCGCAAGGTCCCCTCTGTGTGCTGCAACCTATAGGGAACAGGAACTAATTAAGTGAATTTATTGTGATACCCCTCTGTCTGACTCTGCTGTGTTAAACGGCTCTGTGTTCGTCCGGGTGACTAGGCAGAATCAAAAGGCTGGAATACAGCACACAACAATCTGAACAGATTTTAAAACGCACGGCATCATGATAGATGGAAACAATGTGTTCTAAAATCCACCCAAAAGTATCCTCCAATTGACAGATAGACAGATAGATAGACAGACAGACAGACAGACAGACAGACAGACAGACAGACAGACAGACAGACACAGACAGACAGACAGACGGATAGACGGATAGATAGATAGATAGATAGACAGACAGACAGACAGACAGACAGACAGACAGACAGACAGACAGACAGATAGATAGATAGATAGATAGATGGACAGATAGATGGATAGATAGATAGATGGATAGATAGACAGACAGCCAGACAGACAGACAGATGGATAGACGGATGGATGGATGGATGGATAGATAGATAGATAGATAGATAGACAGACAGACAGACAGACAGATGGACAGACGGATAGACGGATAGATGGATAGATAGACAGACAGCCAGACAGACAGACACACAGACAGATAGATATTTAGATACATAGACAGACAGACAGACAGACAGACAGACAGACAGACAGACAGATAGATAGATAGACAGACAGACACACAGATAGATAGATAGATAGATAGATAGATAGATAGATAGATAGATAGATAGATAGATAGATAGATAGATAGATAGATAGATAGATTAGATAGATAGACAGACAGACAGACGGACAGACGGATAGATGGATAGATAGATAGATAGATAGATAGATAGATAGATAGATAGATAGATAGATAGATAGACAGACAGACAGACAGATAGATAGACAGACAGACACACAGATAGATAGATAGATAGATAGATAGATAGATAGATAGATAGATAGATAGATAGATAGATAGACAGACAGACAGACAGACAGACGGACAGACGGACAGACGGATAGACGGATAGACGGATAGATAGATAGATAGATAGATAGATAGATAGATAGATAGATAGATAGATAGATAGATAGATAGATAGATAGATAGACAGACAGACAGACAGACAGATGGATAGACAGATGGATGGATGGCTGGATAGATAGATAGATAGATAGATAGATAGATAGATAGATAGATAGATAGATAGATAGATAGATAGACAGACAGATGGATAGATAGATGGACAGATAGATGGATAGATAGACAGACAGCCAGACACACAGACAGATAGATATTTAGATACATAGACAGACAGACAGACAGATAGACAGATAGATAGACAGACAGACACAAAGATAGATAGATAGATAGATAGATAGACGGACGGACGGACGGACGGACGGACGGACGGACGGACGGACGGACAGACAGACAGATAGATAGATAGATAGATAGATAGATAGGTAGATAGATAGATAGATAGATAGATAGATAGATAGATAGATAGATAGATAGATAGATAGATAGATAGATAGATAGACAGACAGACAGACAGACAGATGGATAGACAGATGGATGGATGGCTGGATAGATAGATAGATAGATAGATAGATAGATAGATAGATAGATAGATAGATAGATAGATAGATAGATAGATAGACAGACAGATGGATAGATAGATGGACAGATAGATGGATAGATAGACAGACAGCCAGACAGCCAGACACACAGACAGATAGATATTTAGATACATAGACAGACAGACAGACAGATAGACAGATAGATAGACAGACAGACACAAAGATAGATAGATAGATAGATAGACAGACAGACGGACGGACGGACGGACGGACGGACGGACGGACGGACGGACGGACGGACGGACGGACGGACGGACGGACGGACGGACGGATAGATAGATAGATAGATAGATAGATAGATAGATAGATAGATAGATAGGTAGATAGATAGATAGATAGATAGATAGATAGATAGATAGATAGATAGATAGATAGATAGATAGATAGATAGATAGATAGATAGATGGACAGATAGATGGATAGATAGACAGACAGCCAGACAGACAGACACACAGACAGATAGATAGATAGATGAATAGATAGATAGATAGATAGATAGATAGATAGATAGATAGATAGATAGATAGATAGATAGATAGATAGATAGATAGGTAGATAGATAGATTTAAATATTATACTGAAATTGATGAAATTCTTCACATGAGTGCAGAATTATTTCTGTACTATTCTGACCGATTCGCTATCTGTACACGCTCCAAACGACAGGATGTCAGCTGGTCCCTCGTTGTCTCCAATCACCATGGTTACTCCTCACATTTAAAAGCAGACTTTAGCCTTTAGTCATTGTACATGTACTTTCCATGACATCATCAGCAAAGTCCAAATGTCTGCTAAACAAACCAAGTTAGCAAGTGGTGCTGTGGTTCACAGAAAAAGTAAACATCTTTAAACTCAAAATAACTGCAATGCAATGAATCCACAGCCAAACGAAGATGGGGGACTCTTAGTGTATATACTGTATATACAGTAGGCTATGCTTCAAACATATTATGGATACAAGTTGCTACAGCTGCCAGTTAAATAAATGGATCGACGACCAGCATCTCATAACGAATTAACCAAAAGGGCAACAAGGGCAACCGCAATTTCACAATCATGTCCACTGCACAGCCAAGCAACCCTAATGAACTCACAGCAGAGATGGATCTAAGATACAGGCTAATAATCATATTTGCGCCTCTCACAACTAAACTGCTCTCAGCTCTCTTTATTTTTTCCATGTATCAAAGCTGTCAGCACTTGCTGCGAGTTTTCTTCCACGTTCACAGCTTAACGAGACTTATTCCTCCTTACAGTGCCAGAGGGCCACAAACAGTTGCTCTGAGGAGAACCAGACCCAAAAAAACAGATTGCATCGCTCATCGGCGCAAGCAAAATCCAACTGAGAAAGAGAGAGTGAGTGTGTAAAAGAGAAAAAGTGAAAGAGTAAAATGAGAGGCAGCGCTAATGAAAGCCAGAGCTCAGAGCTTTAATGTGCCTTTCTTTAACGTTTATGTAGAACATTTCAATTTTTGGTTTGTTTAAATTTCAGCCCAGAATAACAATGAAACTCCTGATTTAAAGTTTATGTGCCACATGGTTGCAATAAACAAATGATGGAAGATATACTTCAGGCACAACGTTTTCTAAATTCAAGTAAGAATGGTGGGATTTATCATCATTTACTTATCCTCATTTCACCCGCTGATCGATCGATCTATCTATCTATCTATCTATGGAACACAAGCCCTTTCATGGTACTTTGTTGGTGATATATTTTAATTTTATTTCAATTCTTTCTTTTAACTATGCTTTAACTTTATACATAAAAAAAAACTTGTTTTTTTGCAAGCAACAAAAAAACTTTTAAATCAGGGTTTTAATACTCAGTCATTCATCTTTTTTGAATGAATTCTAAATCTTTCCATACTGTGGTCTCTACCTGACCCAGCATGAGTGTGTGCTGCATGCTGACACACACACTTGTGCTGAACTTGATGAACTTCAGCTGAAGTCTCAATGGGGTTCTATTTTGGCAGCTGAGAGTTTGCCTGGCGGTTTCTGGCTGAGGAGAGGAGAGGCACACAGTCTCACTTCCTTCTTGAACAAACCGTGGCCTGAGCCTCACCTGGACACTTTAAAATGGGGAAGAAGGGGAAACAAGAAATGTTTGCACAAACCAAGTCTTTGTGTCTTGAAGAAATTGTCCATGCGCATATGTAGAAATGCAGGTGTGCGTATGCGGTGGACGCTTTCAAAATAAATAGCCTGTGCTACACATGGAAGTTAACTTGACTAGTGACAGAAACAGGTTGCAACTGAGTTAAATTGTTTTTATACTCACTTTAACATACTATATGGCCATGCTTTACATGAAATTAGGGTCCAGTTCTCACTATTAAATTTTAACTACGACTTTTGCCTCAAAAAACTCCTAATTACTGCTTATTAATATTTGGTAAGGTAGTTGTTAAGTTTAGGTATTGGGTAGGATTAAGAGATGTAGAATATGGACATACAGTGCTTTATAAACAGCCAATTTCCTAGTAATATGCATGCTAATAAGCAAATAATGAGAATTGGAGCCAAAAACAATGTATTTATAATATTTTATTTAGTCATTTTATGTTTTTAGATGTTTTACAAACAGACACTAAAAGTGGAAAACTGTACGTCCTTTTGCAATTTTTTACCGCAAATTAAAGAATATATTGAATAAACTAATTCCAGTGGAATTCTCATAAAATGTCCATGTGACCACTTCGATGCATCTTCAAAGGACTAAAAGAGCTCAGTGTGGTTTCTCTGTCCAAAAAAACAAATGAAGAAACCTGATTGCTGGCACAAAAAAATAAACTGGTGCTTTTGAATAGAAACTCCCTCTAAAGCAGAACACACACATTGACAAGAAGATCCTAAAATGCGTTCCTTCCGTGCAACAATAAACCACTACAGCTTAGAAGAAGTTACAGAGATTCCTATCTGACAGCGGGAAAGTGAGGTCTTTGAGTTCATTGCTTGGTGTGTCCCACAAAATGAACTCACGTCCTAGAGTGTTCTAGTGTCCTAATGTGGCCTCTTTTCTTCTCTTTCTTCCAAATCCCCGTCTACAGATCCATCAGGAGAAACATATGGAGAGCATATGTGTCTAGTCACATTCTTCAGCATACCTGACCCACCACAGACAGACCCAGGATACAACTGACCTGTCCCAACAAGAGGGGACAACGTGCCCCCCATTCACTACCTGGGGTGTGTGTCCCTCACGATGCTTTCAGGAAACGCACCCGGAGTTGTCAGCCACTGACTCAACTCGACACTGAAAAGACCCACTCTGTCTCCTGTTTTACCCTGACCAACATTATTTTAACCAGAATAATGTGAAAGAGCAAAAAACTGAGGCCTATTAACACTTTTGCTTATTAATTCAGCTGTGAACCATTTAACCATTTTCATCTTCCAACCTCACGCAGAGAGAGTTATGTGTTAGCCTATAAAGAGTTTTTCTTAAATATATATTTTTGAAGAGTTAATTCTTCACCCAAACATGCAGTCTTCCATTGTTTACTCACCCTCATGAATGCCGTTGTTTCAGCTTACGAATTACTTCCTAGGCCTACTGGATATTTCGCGAATCAAAAGTTAGGTTCAAATGACGTAGACTACTTATTTTAAGTTTTCTGAAGCCATTTTTGTGACGACAATTTTGAATATTGGCATGTCTTTAGCACTGATAATCTTCCGCTTGTTTGACTGACTCGAGAATTGGCTCAAATGATTTGTGAACAAATCGTTCAGACTTGTTTTGTCAACTGTCAACCGATTCATCGAAGTTCCGATACAAAAGAGCGATTCAGTCAAGCATATCATCCATAGTCTCTATGTAATATGAAAATAACAACCTTTCTGCTATAGTACACAAAAAATTGACACATGATTATTATTTTTCAATAAATTGCTGTAGTAATAAGTCGACTGTGACGTTAATGGATGCTGAGTCATTCTTACAAATTATGAATCAACAGCTGAATGATGCTAACATCACAGTCATTTACTGCTTTGTTTTACTGTGAATTCAATTGATAAAGTCTTTAACCAGTCTACTGTAAGAAATTGTTTACCATTTGCTCGGATGTAACTTTTATATATGCTCGGGCTATTTCTAATATAGCAAAGTCGGATGATGACAAATGCAAACATTTGTTGAATAGATGACACGCAAGAATATAATTAATCAGCTGATTAGTCAAACTATTCTTAGTGGATATTAATATATTTTACATTAGCATTATTCAAGCATGAAGATTTACCAATACTTCTTTCAAATACATAATGTAGATCTTTCACAATAGCAACTGCTGCAATAAATATGGAAACATCTCTAAACAAAACATACCAACACAAACTGCTAATTTCAGCAGATAAAACCAACGAATATATGTAAAAAAAACTCTACACCATAATCTGTTCATGGTGCATTGCATGCTGGATACCTTCATAAACATAGTAGCCTACATATGCACTGTAGAAATGATGTTATTTGTTAACAGTATTTTTTGTTTTATAATACTGACTGACAGTAAAACCAAGCCATTTTACAGTATAATTGTAAAAAACTTGACAGAAATTGCCAGTAAGTGTATCTAAATTGTTGGTTAAATTGGTTAATGTGTACCTATGCCTTGATAACACATCTAGATTTACAGACGCAGAATAGCTATTAGCCCATTTCCTGTGAGGACACTGTTATGTGAATTAATATCAGACACACTCATACACACTCATACTCATACTAAACAGTAAAACACAATACACAAACGTTTTTTCATATATTCATACCTTTATATACAATTATGGCTTCATATAAAAGCTGCAATTTTCCTTTTGTTGACTGAAAATCAATTCTTCATCGCTGTTTAATTACATTGCAATATGATCAGGCACTTCCACGTAGAAGTCTAAAAAAAGCATGTGGTTCTGACAAGGACTGTACGATGAGTGTATGTTTCTAATGTACAATCGGCTACAGTGGGAACACATCTCCCCATCTCAATAAGGTCACGTCAGACAACATTAGAATCAGCAAATACGAATAAACTTCACTAACACGTTTAAGACAAATTCATAATAAGAAATTAGAGTCAAAACAAATGACATTTGTGATTATTAAATAAGACAAAGTCAAAGCTATTTACATGTTAAAAGATCCAAACAAAGACTCACTGTCAGTGATACTTAAAAACATATACAGGTATGATCAAATAACAAACACACAAACAAACAAAAGCATACTTTTAATACTTAAAGTAAATTAAAATTGCTATAAAATGCAGATAGTTGTTTTATATCTGTTAAAAATATATATGTTTAAAATATTCTTTATAATTTACAACCCTTCATGGTCTCACTGTTTAGATAGAAAATCTCTCACATGTTGAAAATCTCAAAGCATTAAATATTTTGTAGATGTACAGACATGAATGTGTACGACATTAGAACACATAGAAAAGTCTTAAATTACATTAAATTATCATAGAATTTCTGTCAAATACATAAATTGAGAAACATTTTTAAGGAGGCCTTTAGCCCGACACCCTCAAACAGACACGACATTAGTCTAAATTAAATGTGACCTCTGTTAACTTCACTCAGGATTCTAGAATCTTAGCATAGCTAATTTTAGATTTGTTCAATTGTGCCATTATGACGAACAAGACAATGACAAATATACAAATAAATAAATTTGTTTACCCTAAATATATCCAGAAAAGAAGATAAGTAATTATTGAAACATGTTTTCAAACATATGTTAAAAATGATTAATTAAAATAAAAAATTTTGAATCATGAATATCATGAAGTTTTCTTGGGGTTATACTTTAGTTTATACTAAATAAAAAAAATCAATGGCCTTTTAAGACTATTTGCGATCATCTCAGATATATATATATATATATATATATATATATACACACACATGATTTTAAATTTAGAAATTGAAGAAAAAACATCACATACCTGTCCTAAAAGCCAGTTTGTAAGAGGGGAAGGCACAAAGTACAAATTATTGTATACAGTGATACAAATTATTGTATACAGTGAAAGAATTCATCCAGCAGTTTGAGAAAAACTATTTTATATAAACAGCAACCAAGGCCACAATAACGAATAGTTTTTTTTTTTGACATTTAAAGGCTGGGAGGGGTCTTCGAAGAGCATTCAAATTGACCAGTAAGAAGCTTAAAAGTGTACAAAATATAAACATTTCATTTACCATCCCAATAGTACAACAAAAATATACATCTCTGTACAAAACGCATTTATTCAGCACCCTGAAATGACAATGATAACTGTAATGTGCACTATACCGGACATTAGCACTCCAGTTGACATGACAAACTTCTGCCCTGAATTCATTTTAGTGACCTGCTTTGCCAAAACTTATACCAACTAGACACAAATATACAAAAAATCCATGTGAATTTGTGAGTGTTTGATGAGACCATTTATGATTAGCCAGCTTCAGTATTTACACTCTGACTAACCAAAAGCAAAAAAGCAGGTTACTTTAACATTAAAAATTTACATGTACTGTAATCAGTAAATAGTGACCATTCACTGGCCTCTGCTGATAGGCTGCAGAAGAGTAAGGTATATGGCTGAGGTAAACAGTTCATGAGGTGTATGCACACACATCAGAGAGAGAATATGGTAATAGTGACTAAAATGAGTCACACCAGTCTCTTTTATGAGATATATAAATTTGCAATTCTGAGAAATAAATGCAGATTTTTTTGGGGGGGGGTTGCAATTTTGAATTGGGAGAAATAAAATCAGAACTGCAAAATATTTATATGCAGTTATGAGAAATAAATTCAGAATTGGGAGAAATAAAAAAAAAATTGGGAGACATATTATACAATCGCAACTAAGAGAAATTAGGTCGCTATTTGTGAAAAATAAAGTCACAATAGCAAGATGGTCGCAATTACCGTAAATAAATTCGTGCTAAGTTTATGCTTAAAAAAGTGGCAAAAAAATCTGTTTTTAATTGCAACTTTCATATTATTTTTTACTTCTAATTATTTTATTTTACACTTTTGATTATTGAGTCATTGTAGATGGAAAGGAATAAAGTAACAAATCTCTCTTGTAAGTGTAGCCTTTGGGTGTGACCGACAGCATTCAGTCTGCTTCACTCTTAGAAGAAATGGTTCTATTTAGAACCAGAAGTGGTTCCATCCCCCGCTTCATATATGGAACTCCAAAATGGTTCTATATAGAACCATTTTTTTTGGTAAAAGGTTCTATTGGCCAAGTAAGGAACCCCAGGGTTCTATATAGAACCCAGAGGAACCCTTTTTTTAAGAGTGTATAGAACCTTTTAGGGGTTCCAAATAAGTTGCACTGATAAAACCTTTTCTTCTAAGAGTGTTTAGTCAACTGTCAATTGACCTCCTATATGCCTATGACATATTTACACATATATTCACACACATTTGGTATGAAATCATATTATAGCTCAAAAACAGCTAATGTGTACAGTATGTGTTTGAATTAATTAACATGTTCATCCAGATACCCAGTTATGCGTGTTGGTCTTGACCCCGTGCGGGAAATTCTGTTGACACATGGGGTCGAAGTTGAAGTCCAGAGCATCGCCGTCCATGAGTGTGTCATGAAGGACGGTTTCTACGTCACACTCCAGTTGTTCGATCGACATGTCGTCCAAGTCACTGGGTAGCCGCTCTGGGTGGCTGTGATGGTGGTGATGAACCGGTCCGAGCCTGTGAAAACCGTTGCCGTTGGTGTAACTCGGCATCCCGGCCTCACCTCCGCCTCTTCCCAGCTGAACGTGATGAGGCTGGTGTGGTTGAGGCTTCATGTTACCGAGGCGAAGAGGATGACCGTGGGGCAACAGGGCACAGCCGTTCATGCCCATTGTTGGCGAGGGCAACTGGTGAAGCGATCGCGGGTGCGCGTGGAGGTGAGGATGTACAATCATTTTGCCCTGTCCCATTTGTCCCTGACTAGCATAAGTGGGTAGCACCCGTCGTCCTTCACCAGAAACCACCGACTCCAAAGACTGCATCAGGTTCCCTCTCGGATCGGCATCTGCGGTCAGCAGCTCTTTGAGCATCCCTGCAGCACAGGTGTACTGACTAACAAAGGGTCCATAGCCTCCTGGTTTACTGTCTGATAAAGTCGGTATGGCGATGGGACTCAGTCCGCCCACCCCGCCCTGTCCGTACAGGCACTTCCGGTAATCCTGCTGGACCTGGGGCTGAGGACACATATTGGGGGAGTTGTAGGACGGGTACCCAGGGCTTCCCTGCATCATGGGCGAGGACAGCGCAGATTGGGCATCTTGGCTGCCCTGGGTGTTATTTTTGGGTGAGATGAGGTTGAGGTTGTCTAAGAGATCGTTCATCATCACGTTGTCAGAACCGTGGTGACCCGCTACTTCGGACAGGCTGGGGAGAGGCCCACCCAGTTTGGTCCCTGGGTACCCGATGTGGACCTCGCCGGGTTCGTCCTCCTCGGGTAGGAAGGTAGGCGAGCGACGGCCACTGAGCGTGCTGGCGTCGGAGCTCGCGCGAGTACGAAAGGTGGTCCAGGGTTCAAAGTCGTCATTGCTGTGGGAGTTGGGGCTGCCGAGCCATTTTGGGTACTGAGAACCAGGACTGTTAGAGCCACCATCCAGACCACTCTGCAATGACATCTACAGACGCAAAACAAGAAACCATGAAAACCAACTGTATCCCATTACTGCACAGATATACATTACTAAAGTCACTCTTTCGCCGTGTCTACACTGGAAGTTGCACAACTATTTATCATCTCAAATTGTTCACCAACACAAGATTTGAGTTTGAGGTCACACATTATTTTAAACTGAACTTGATTAGATACAATTGAGTTGAAAAATGTGAACAATTAAGTTAAGGCATTGCAAAGTGACTCTCACATCCAGTGAATACAAAATCAAGAGTTTAAAAGAGTTGAAAACAAAAGATAATACTTTTTTATTTGAGAATATACACTCACCTAAATGATTATTAGGAACACCTGTTCAATTTCTCATTAATGCAATTATCTAATCAACCAATCACATGGCAGTTGCTTCAATGCATTTAGGGGTGTGGCCCTGGTCAAGACAATCTCCTGAACTCCAAACTGAATGTCAGAATGGGAAAGAAAGGTGATTTAAGCAGTTTTGAGTGTGGCATGGTTGTTGGTGCCAGACGGGCCGGTCTGAATATTTCACAATCTGCTCACTTACTGGGATTTTCACACACAACCATTTCTAGGGTTTACAAAGAATGGTGTGAAAAGGGAAAAACATCCAGTATGCGGCAGTCCTGTGGGCGAAAATGGCTTGTTGATGCGAGAGGTCAGAGGAGAATGGGCCGACTGATTCAAGCTGATAGAAGAGCAACTTTGACTGAAATAACCACTCGTTACAACCGAGGTATGCAGCAAAGCATTTGTGAAGCCACAACACACACAAACTTGAGGCGGATGGGCTACAACAGCAGAAGACCCCACCGGGTACCACTCATCTCCACTACAAATAGGAAAAAGAGGCGACAATTGGCAAGAGCTCACCAAAATTGTACAGTTGAAGACTGGTAAAATGTTGCCTGGTCTTGCTGAAGGCAAAAGAGGGTCAAACACAAAATTAGTGTTCCTAACAATCCTTTAGGTGAGTGTAAACTGTACATCTGAATAACTGAATAAATAACCGATTACAGAATTTGTATGTTTAGTTATGCATGCAGTAGTTTAAACTAGCACACAGAGAATCTTCAGATTGTTTTCTCCTCAACTGACCTTTTTCTTGGCAGCTCGTCCACGGCTCTTGGTGAACTTGCTGTTGTTGTCCATGGAAGTGGCCCTCCGGCGTGGAGACTTGCCACTCTTTCCCCCCTCAGGGTTCAGCATCCACCATGAGCTCTTCCCTGTTCCTTCATTCTGGACGCGAACGAAACGACTGTGCAGGGACAGATTGTGTCTGATTGAGTTCTGTCAGGCGGAGAGAGAGAACGAGATGGGAACATGAAAATCTTGAGTATAGATGTCATACTGAAAACCAAACAAAATAAGTGGAAATGACCTGCAATCAACAAATGTCATTAAATCTTGCTTTGTGTTGTAAGACACAATGGAATGCATTAAACCAGTCAGATTTTCCAGATAAAAACAGTGACTTTTGATTGACAAAAGCCAATATTTTGACAGACAAATTGCTGTGAGAGTGGTTTAAGGTTTAATGCATTGATAAAACTTAAAGAATGACAGATATCAATCTTGTTATCTGTTACCAATTCACACGCACCCAATCACAGATTTTAATTCAAATGTTTTGAATGAAAGTGAAAAAAAATGCAGATTTATTTTACAGCCGTCTTTGATCATATTTACCAAGGGTGTGAATAATTTTGACCACAACTGTGTACAAATATTATTTTCAGAGCCTTGCGATAAAGTAGAGGAATTGCCATTTAGCCGGCAGAGGAAATTTTTTATTAGTCATGTCCTTTTTCGGAGACGCACACTGAACATATCCTGCACTAATGATATTTTGTCTTCTTTGGTTTTTCCATTCACACCCTGACTAGACCTGCACCTAAGAAACAGGAAGAGAGACTAGCACTACTGTGTTTTACTACCTCGATCTTAAATACAGACTACACGGCTCTACATGTAAAAACGCTTGAGATCTTTCAAAGGGAACGAGTTTCTGCCTGTATTCTTATTGATTATGCGTCATTAAAACATTCATATGGACTAAGTCTTTTTGGAAAGATCAGTACTTAACAGTTTAAGCAGTTCGACTGTACTTATCAATGCAAAGTAGATTGTTATTATACTTTAAGTAAAATATTTTATTGAACAATGTCATACAGGAAGTGACCAAATCAAGAGGTACTTTACTGGCGGGATCAACAGTCCTGTTTCCTGTGTAGCAGGAAGTAGATTGGTAGGAAGAGGGAAAGCTGAGACTCAAGCCACAGAGGGAGGTCAGCAGGAGGTCACCTCCAACCTTTGATCCTGAAGGTCATGACCATAGAGGTCAAGTTATGGGAAACACAGCTTCCACATCACAGAATCTGAGAACAGGGTGGACTGCATGGATTTGAACAGAGTGAATGTAAAACACACAGTCTGGATCTTCTGTCTGGGTCCTGAACACTAGTAAGTAATTACCAGAGGTCAACTGACCTGTTTAACTGGCCCTTGCTAGGAAGAGTCGCGGAAAGGATGCTGAGTGAGAGGAAAAGGAAGAGCTGGAGGAATAGAGATAAAATGAGAAAGAGAGGTACCACTACCAGTATGGAAAAGTAAAGGGGTTGAGACAGAGGCGTGGACGAGTGTGTTGAGGTAGAATGTTTTCCTGCTGAGAGGGATGGGGTCGATGAGTTCGCTGCCTGTGTGTAGAGAAGGACAGGCTCTCCAGTAGTGCTAAGAGACCCTTGCATACACACACACAGTGAGAGTAATAACGTATGGGGCTGTCTGGCGTCTGTCTACACTGTAACACAACCCCCACAGCACAGCCTCGCTCCACCCGGAGAATGAGAGAGAGAGAAACACTGACAGACAAAGGGAAATCACAAAAATAGAGCTATATGGATATTCAAATTTTGTCTGATACTGATAGATGATAATTATGCTCAGGCTGATAATCATTAAAAGGGCCGATATAAAAATTCTATACTATTTGTCCATTACTTTTTACTTTAAATAAATAAAAAATAAAACACTACAAATTAAAATAAATTTTAAATGCTATCTACAGTAAACATTCAAAAACAATAATGTAAGGTATGAAATAGGAGATTACATTAAACAGTGTTTTTAAATTATTAGTGATTTTAAAGTGCTTTTAAGAACTTTAAATTGGCGGCGATAGCCTCGTGGACAGCGTGCCGACATATAGAGCCGTCATGCTTCCGGAGAACCGAGTTCGAGTCACGGACCTTTTCCGATTAAGCTAGTATTAGATGACGGCAAAATAAATTTAAATATCTGCAGATAACCAAAATAGTACAATTATATCACACATCCCTAAGAAAAACAACAAGAAAGAAAGATAATAGTACCCTAAAATGTGAGTGTTTTTCGCATACACTTAATTTGAATAAAATGTAACAATTCAAAAAAAAAAAAGATTATAAGTGATAAAGTAATATGCATGTTTTTCAAATTTTAAACAAGCCGTTCTTAACCATAAAAACATTTTTTAAAGACATTTTTTTTATTAATTTTAATCTTTTTGGGGGTTTTCCAGACTACCAAGTTTGCTGTACTCAAATAATAAGCACTTAAAATAGTACTTATAATAATTCGACAGACAAAATGCTTTCTCTGTAAACTCTATACTACACTCCCCCTATAAAGGAAGGAAGTAAAGAAAGAAAGAAAGAAAGAATTTTGTGCATGTTCCAGTGTAATCGTGCATAAATTCATCAAGTCATATTAGCAGATCACATTCAGAGCACATGTGCACACACTTAGCACATGGCAGGATGTGAGTCACTTCAGGAATGTGACGAGGAAGGTGTCATTTTTCTAATCAAACTGGAGATCACTTGTTTAAAAAGACTAAAATAACGCTGATGCTCGAACAGTAACGGGTTCAGGTATGGCTGTTAATTTGCTCAATACCCTTAAAATAGATCTTAGGTCTTTGACTACTGATCTGAGGTCAGCTTTAGACAGTACAGGAAATGAGTAATAGCCACATCTGCATGATATCTGCTCCCCCAGAAATCAGAAAAAGGCTGTTTAGATTTCTGCAAAGATTCGAAAACAGACACATTGATGTGTCAATTCAGC
The DNA here is from genome assembly GCF_016745375.1 of Pimephales promelas. Next base: position 21,190,862 of record NW_024121210.1, read on the forward strand.
TGTGCCAAGGATGCAAATCCTGTTTAAATGCTCACAAATGCAAATTATATTTGAGAGTTAATTTTATTTGAGTTAATTTAATTTTATTTGTTTATAATATTATAACAATATTTGAGTTTCATTTTGTTCCCCACACAGATCTACTACTGTACTTTATAGCTTCAAAGATTTGAAAAATAGTGCACAAGTCATATGGATTACTGTTGGAATAATGAAAGAATTAAATTTTTGGGTGAATTAAACCTTTTTCTAATAGATGTATCAAATTTACCCTCCACAGTCCGTGTGAATAGCAGTTTCTGTGGTGCCTAGCTCTGGTCTGGGATCAGCACATGTGACTTCTATATGTGGTGTGGGGCCTTCACCTCTCTCTACCCCTCTTATCACAGGTATGAAAGCTACATGATGACCTTTGAAGTCAGATGTGGGATATTCCCAACTCATCTGAGACCATAAAGTAAAGTGTGCATTAAAATCCCCTTTAGGTAAGATTTGAGTCAACTGACGTACGAGACGAAAAAATGTGGACCAATGCACCAATTTCTACACAGATTGGTGGGAAGTGTGCTCAGGTTTGTGCAAACTGAAACTCGTCTTATTTGAGGCTGTTACTGGTTTGTCAGGCAGAATGAATTCCACGATGAATAAATTAATATCGAAGCATTGCCACTCAAATTATATTGTGTAGTTATTTCTTATTACAATAAAAATATTCAATATTTATATTTAAATACACACAATATTTAATATGTTTTAGTCTATACATATTTATATATTTTAAATAAAATTAATTTAATTAAAAACTACAACACATTAAAGCTGCAGTCTGCAGTTTTTCATTCTCTGTCGCCATCTCTGTTTGAAATCTGCAACTGCACTAATTCGCAGAATTATCAACTTTACGTGAGTTGTACATCGGCACAGCACAGCGCGGATGAATTCAATGTTTTATAAGAATTTTACACAGGAATTACATAAGAACTGCAATTTGAACAAGCAAGCAACATCCACTTTTGTTCTTCTGACCAAATAAGGGGAAAAATGCATTGCAGTAAATCGTGTAGATTAAATCTAACAATCGATTATCATATCAAGTCAAACCATGCAAATTATACTTTGTTCCGAAATTGTTAATGTTAACAACATCAGCATTGCGTGACTATATTTAATGCCCTTACGATATTTATCCTGGCTTTCGCATGGGCCGGTTGCAGTTTTTTTTTCTCCAAAATTTTACAGCGGGTGAATCTGTTGTTACTCGTGATTGTCGTTCTGAATTGGCCATCAAATTAATAAGTTTAATTTATTTAGGATAATTTTTAACGCAATAAAGTTACGGACTGGAGCTTTAATTAAATATAATTAAGATGAAAAATAATTCTAATTAAACTGATAATTATTATTATTAATTCATTAATAGAAATATAAACTGAGTTCAATGTTAATTAAACCATCGGTCAAATGACATTGAGTAATTTTTAATTAAACTATAAAATTACTTGTGTGACACAATATTAATAATAATTATAAATAATATGGCAAATTGGTAAACAGAAGCAAATTTGCTTGTAGTAGCAGGTGCAGTGGCAAATAAGTGTGTGTGACTGTAATGGTGTGTGAAAAACACATTTCTGAAGTGATAGGTGCCAATAAGCCGTGCTTAAGTGGTCACTGTGTTTAAGTGTGTGTATCTGTGTGTGCATGTCAGATCTCCTGAGGGATTTATAAACAAGTCCGAGATACCCCATCTGCATCCTGTCTGACACCCCAGACAGCACACACACACACACTGACTGCCACTCAATAACAAGCAGACATCATTAATCAGCCATCACCTTCACAACATAACCAAACCAACCCGCTCTCACATGTGTTCAAAGAGAACAAAGCTTTCAAACTGATCACTTCATTAGAAACCAAAAAAGTAATTAAGTACCTCATACCACCTCTGTATCCTTTGTATTGTGTATTTCCCAAGATTTTCTAATATGGCGCAGCCCATACCCCCATAAACAGCCTCAAAACTGTTCTTCAGAAAGTCTATGGCGCTTTAATTTTAAAAGACGCTTAAAGTTAATAACGGGAAAGCTCTAGCTCGGGCAATGGACTTGCAGTGTAGACATGGTGTAAAATGCTCAACTGAGAACACATTGAAACAGTGGCGCCAGTGGATTGGACAAGTCCTGCACAGCTGTTTGACTGCAGCCAGTCAGGCATGACATCTTGACAACGAACGCCAGTCCAAGTAAACAAGCAGCACTTCCAAAGACCAGGTGCGATCTGACAGACGAGTGCCTGGTGTTCACAAACAAACATAATACTACACCTCCCTCCTTACCATATGCACACAAAGCAGTAAACGGACAGTTTGAAAAGAATATCATTTTCCTTTCTCAATTGAGAAAGCAAATTATTCGAGAAGAGATGAGATGGGATCAGCTCAGCAGAAGAAGGCCAAACTCAAACCTGCAGCTTCCATGTGTGCACCAAGGCCCATTATATCTGGTGTCTAACAAATCTAGGTAAAATAGTCATCCAGCAACTAATGAGGCCAACTAGTTTATCTAGATTTTTCCCCCTCAAATGACTAAAATATGTGACACAGTGCTTTTCCCAAGTACTGATCTAGACAAGAGTGTCAGTGGGCGAGATTTCAGTGGGAGGAGATAAACACAAGTGGAATGCACAAGTTCAACAGAGAATGGCGAGAGGTCCTCGGAGATAAGCCGTGACAAGAGACTTCAATGGGCTAACCACTTCCTCCTGCGCACATCCGCTTTATCTCCCTCTCTCCTTCATTGTAAATATTTAGCACTGAAGTGAAAAAGAAGAGAATAAATACATTTGCGTGTCAGTGAACTTGTTATGAATGAAAAACTCAAGGTTAGTTATTTTACTCTCCTATTTACGCAAATACACACAGACATCAGTGTACTGTATTTGCTCTCAGAGTTTGTAGAATAGGAATAAAAATTAAAACTTAAAGTTTGGTTCCAATAGACACCTAGATATTTTATCTCTGTCATCATGATGTACATTTTTTGTCAATTACAATAGATGTTAGGCATATCTTTAACTTTATTGGACTTAGCGAAATACATTCCACCATTTTTAATGATTCCACCAAGATTTAAGCTAATTACTTATTTTGTCCATAATGGCTACTTGCTCCATATCCCTCCCATGCATGTAGATGACAGCATCATGATGATGTCTACGCCCTTACACACAGCCGGAAGATCATTGACGTAAATACTGAACAACAAGGGTCCTAGAATTGAGCCTTGTGGGACCCCAGTTGTACCGGGCTTCAGAGAGGACAGTACATTTTTTACCCACGCACAATGACGTGTAACAAGCCTTGAACAGTTTATGCTAGACATAATTGGTACCTCAAATCATGCAGCTTTTTGAGGGGAGGTGACTTACATTGAATGAGGGACCATGAAGGTGATCTCTTTGACTTGGACCTAGCAACCACCCAGAACACCCTAGAAACCGTACTACTAAAAACCAACTGAAGCAACCACATGCTGTAAGCAACAACCCACCATACCATAGGTGGTGTTTCACATGGGCGAATACCATTCAAATTTTCTTTACATTGTGTTTTAGTTTTAGTCAAGTTTTAATAATAATAAAAAAGTACTATTTCATTATAAATCAAATATTTAAATACTGTAAAATTACAAATATAAAACTATATAGTATAGACTTTCTACAGTATATATTTTATATCAAATGAAAAAATACAACAGATAATCAAGAATATAAAATAAAAATTATAATAAATTAAACTATAAACATAAATTGAGTCCAATATCAGACCAGAAACAGATTTCAGACCTTTCAGTGAGTGACGTTTAGGTATTTTCTCAATACTACAGAAAAAAACAGTATGTAATCTAGAGTATATTCTCACTTGAGTAACAAAAGCACCTGCACTTCTAAAGAAATCTTCAGCTACATAAAACACGCAGGGCTGCACTTTACCTTCATTTCATGTGGTTGCAGAGAGAAGGGACAGGAAAAGACGATGATGAACTCAATGAGATACATGTGAACACACACACACACATGGTTTCTTTGCGTGCTGAGAACTGTAATCTGCCTGATACTGTAAAGAATAGCACAATACTGCTCATGCTTAACGTTAGGGATAAACACATAACCTGCAAAGAGCCCTAATCTTGCTTGTTCAAAGTCTGCTTTCCTTTCCTTCTTTTTTTTTGGTTAGTAGTCAAAAAACACATGCAAAGGTGAGTGTAAATGTTTGTATTGGTATGCATAATGGCAACAGAGTTATTTTGAGTGAGTGAAACAGAGATGGGGAGGGAGAAGTCCCACATGTGCAGTTACAGAGAGGGCCCGTCACCCTCCTTGGCCCATCCGTTCAGGAAAAGCTGCGTGAAGCTGATAGGAGCCCCGTCTGCCCTCTCGCTCTGCCAGAGCATGGGCACAGACCAGGGGCCGCCAACGGGACCTTTGGGGAGTAAAATGCCCTTATAAATGATACAAAGACCGGCCCCATGATGGACTGATGAGACTCAGCGGCAAACAGGAAGTTACCTTTGATAAGAGGAACTGCTTCTTTGTGTTATCTGACATGTGAAGGGAGTCCCTGATTGCAGTGTGTATCAATCAGTCACTGTAATGAGTAAATGATGCTTTTACAGCTCTAAGCAACAACTCTAAGTCGTCCGATTGTGAAAATGACTGATTAACTGTAGTTTCAAATAGACGTTTAGCGCTGTGAACCCTTTAATCCGGCCCAAAGAAACTTTTTATTACTTAGAGATTATCAATTATGACAGGATCAGGTTTGTCTCGGATATTTCTCCTAAAATATTTGTTTAATGAATGTCTTTGAAAGAAGTCTCTGAAGCTAACCAAGGCTGTATTTATTTGATAAAAAACAAACAAAAAAACAGTAGTATTGTGAAATATAAAAAAAAAAAAGACAGTCTATTTTGGATGCTGGTTATCCAACCAGGCTTCTTATCTAGCATAACTAGCAATAACCTACTTCCAAGGCCAACCACCAGATTTACCAGCTAATCTTGGCATACTTGATTAGCAATGTTTGAATTTCTGACTTTTGATTGCAAATGTTGGTAAATCTGAGAAGAAACGTGAGATTTTTTGTAAGTTTGAAGAGTCAAAAGTCTCCCTTCGCTCTCCAAGAGAAACAAGTGATATATCTCGTTTGTGATCTAACCTGCCTGTGAGGCGTTTTGTGTGGTTACACACACATATTTCCCACCAAAATGTTCGCACACATGTATACAGGGACAAAGAGGGTAGGAGGTCACAGTCATTTCGACACCCGCTGAGGTTTATCATGCTTTTCTAACTGCTTTCCACACCCCACCCAACTAATCCAGTCCCACCTTTACGACGAACTAAATCTCACACACAAGCAAAGCGCAAACACCTGGGTTGAACTCAGATCCGTCGTTTTATCATTTCATGTGGTCGCTCCAGGGAGGGGCAGGAAAGGCAGAGACAACAAAAAAGCATGTAAGAGAAAAGATTGAAATGCAACACACTCTCTCTCTGTCTCTCTCTCACACACACACATGCCCGTTTAAGTGATTCAGCTCTTCTCTTGAGTGAAATGATTGGCTGATTGGTTTACAAATGCCACCTTTTCATTTTCTATTATAGATCACACTGACATTTCAAATGAATTATATGCCTTTGAAAGAATGTGTTTTGAGGGCCGTGAAAGTCAAGTCATGTCAAGTCATCTTCATTTATAAAGCGCTTTTAACAAAGGATTGGCTTTACAGTGATAATAGGAAATTAAAGTAACGGATTGTTTTGGTTTTATAGCAGCTCTAGAATAAGGTTTCCAGCTAAAGTTGGTTTTGATTGATTCACTTACGTTGTAGCGATCATTATTAACTTAGGGGCGCTAACACAACACCGTTTTAACAGAAAACTATGAAGTTCTCTCTACGCAAATTACAAAAACACAAAACCGTGAGAACGCCGATGGCGCGCACACGCGTATTAACACTCCACAGGTAATATACAACGCTATCTCACGACCAATTCGTATGAGTGATTCAAAAGTGGCTAATTCGTACTAATTCATACGACCTCACTTGTACGAATTCGTACGATTTGTCTAAACCCACGTGATGGGTAGGTTTAGGGGCGGGGTGAGGGGTAGGTCATTCGAACGAATTCATACGAATTGGCCAATTCGTAAAATATGTACGATTTAGCAAAAAGTGAGGTCGTACAAATTGTTACGAATTAGCCACCTCGTAAAATTCGTACGAATTCCTGTGTGATCGGGTTGCATAATATATGTGCACAGGCTAATTCATACAACCTCACTTGTATTACCACTCCACAGGTAATATACAAAGCTATCTCATGACCAATTCGTACGAGTGATTCAAAAGTGGCTAATTCGTATTAATTCATACGACCTCATTCGTACGATTTGTCTAAACCCACGTGATGGGTAGGTTTAGGGGCGGGGTCAAGGGTAGGTCATTCATACGAATTCACGAATTCATTGGCCATTTCGTAAAATATGTACGATTTAGCAAAAATCATACTAATTCCCGTGTGATCGGGTCGCATAATATATGTGCGCAGGCATGAATTCCTTCCCTAAAGCACCAACCCTCAACAAACTACTTGTCTGGCCTTAATTTATAATGCAGAATTGTTATCGCTTCGGCATAGCCACATGAACTGGAACTATCCCGACAACGCTTTATCTGTAGAGAGGTAAGGGATGGGAGGGCGGCCTTTACAGGTAGGGACTAGTTGACACTTCAGGACTGAAACCAGACCAACCTGCTGAGGCTTCTTTTTTCATTCTGCTCTAATAACAGGCTGACCCGACATGAACTCTGTCACTCTCTAGATGAGCTTGACTGTTCACTCGCCCTTTCAAGTCTTTTCGATTTCTTTTACTTTCTCTCACCTTTGACTCTAGGTTAAGTTGAAAGACTGAGTCTACAAAGAGGTTTTGCATATTGTCCTTAAAACATGCACAGAAACAAAGATGAGATCTATAGGTCTGAGATCTACAGTACTTGTTCATCCTAAAATGAACATTCAGTCATCATTTCGCTGTTCTTCTGCTGTTTTCGCTTTCTGCTTTGTAATGTAGCATAATTTTACAAATCTAAAGTCACACCATTCTGTTTTTTCTTTAAATCTTGAAATTATACAATATATAGAATATATGCATGAATGCACAGTTAAGATAAATGAGCTGACATTTTGAGCAGCTCAACAGTCCTAACATCCATTTACTTACATTGTTTGGAAAAAGAGCACATGGGCATTCTGAAAAACAACTCAAGTCATGCGGATTTAAGAATATGAATTTTCATTTTTGGGTAAACAATCCATTTAAATGTCTTATTCGCTAACTTTAATATAGCTTCCAGACTTGAATGTATTATGCATACATTGGGGCCCATGAGGAGTAATTACAGTAAACCATACTTAACGTAATACAATGAGCCAGCATGCTTCACATACCAGTGTCACACACACAGAGACCCCCTGCACTGTACCACACCAAGTCAAAACACACACACACACACACACACATTTGGGACCGCTGGCTGGCTGGTCCAGACAATGTAGGTTATCTTTCCTTGTGTAATATAAACCTGTACACACACACACACACACACACACACAGGCTTTTACTTAGCTATCTTAATAGAGACATTCCATAGACATAATGGTTTTTATACTGTACAAACTATTTTATCCCCTTCCACTAACCCTATACTCATAAACCCCGATAACAGAAAACTTTCAGCATATTTACATTTTAAAAAGTCTTATTACTTTATTTTTATACCAGATTTACAAATGAGAACGTCCCTAAAGGGAGTTTTTGGTCACTTCTGGGTACAAAGTAGGTACACACACACACAATGCTTAATTACTTTAGTCACGGTTTACTCTAAAATGAAAATTCGGCCATCATTTCGTTCTTCTGTGGAACATTAAAGATGATATTTTTAAAGACTGTCTCAAATGTTATGTTCAGCGGTGTTTAATTTGGGGGTGAACTATCACTTTACATGATCTTTGCATATGCATATTTGGGGTTTACTCTGATTTTAAACATTTTGATTGTAGTAACAATAACTTGCTCAAATACTGAACTACATTTCAAAAGTTTCAAAAGAGTCGGTAAGATTCTTTAAAAGACGTCTCTTATGTTCACCAAGGCTTGATAAAAAAATACAGTGAAATTGTATTAATTTAAAACAAAAAAATAAATAAAATTAGCATTTTTTTACTTTAATATTTAAAAAAAAAGGAATTTATTCCTGATGTAAACCAGGAATAAATTACATTTTTTTAATAAGAAATTTTCAGAATACGTTTTTAATAGTTTGTAATAATATTTCACATTTTTTGATCAAATAAAAGCAGCCTTGGTGAGCATAAGAGACCTCTTTCAAAGAATCTTACCAACTTGTGTGTGTGTGTGTGTAGGCAACAGTTCAATAAAAAAATCTTTAAGCCAAGGATACCTCCAGGAAGTGACATCACATCTTTGTAGAGGAAGAGGAATGGACATACACAGCCAGGCCAAGGTCATGTGAGCATGCGTTATCTACACTCAGTCTTTTCATCTCTAGCTTTTTTCCCGCAAACAGAACAAGAGTGCTCAAGCACTCTCTCACACACATTTATCTCTTTATCACGGCTTTCCCACATCAACAAATGTCCACTTACTTCCTCTAACCCTCACAGTGAATGAAAAATGCTTTTGAGAAATTCGGATGTAGGCCTTTTCTGCCACTCATTGGTATGTCAGTCTTGAGAACAGAGAGACGTATGGTAAGCCGTGCCGGTGCCAGTTGGCATACTGCACGTGTGGTAACGCTTCATGTCACAAGCCACTAAGAAAAACACATACTTCCAGTAAGGCACCGAGCATTATGGGTCTTTCTGCCCACCGGTATCCACTCCCCTGAGAGAGAAAGAATGAAAGCAAGAAACGGAGCACAGGGACCCCCTTCTGAGGGAACACCCTCTGAAGACAAGCACCTGGTCTTTGTGTGCATGTACAGTATATGCGAGTAAAAGTGCCTTTGTGGGTGTGTTTATGGTATGAGTGCACGTGTACATGTGTGTGTTACAGGATGTGGAGCCCCCTCCATCAAATGGCCCCCAGAGGCCTGCAGGGGCGTGTGTGTTATTGTGAGACGGTGTAAAGAATAACACTCCTCCTGTCCCTCTGTCTCTCGTTCTCCTCCCTTTATGTAAAGACAACTTGAAACATAAAGTGACCAGTTTTTAAAGAGAGTCTACGAATGATCAGGTAAGGACTTTTACAGATATGATTACCAATCTTTGGTTTTCCACTCCCCATTGTTTGAGACATCCCAGATTTCACATAAATTCGATAACTGACATTTTCAATTATTTAGTTTCCCAAGCACTTAAAGGAGTAGTTCACTTTTTGAAAAAACTTTTGCTGATAATTTACTCACCCCCATGTCATCCAAGATGCCCATGTCTTTCTTTCTTCAGTTGAAAAGAAATTAAGGTTTTTGATGAAAACATTCCAGGATTCTTCTCCATATAATGGACTTCAATGGGATCCAAACGGTTCAAGGTCCAAAAGACAGTTTCAGTGCAAACTGTTCAAAGAGCTTTAAACGATTTCAGACGATGAATAAGGGTCTTATCTAACGAAACAATCGCTCATTTAATAAATAAATAACAAAGTTTAAGTTTTATAAGCTCAAATGGTCGCCTTGCTCTGTTCAGTGATGCATGTTTGTGACTCTCCTATTCGAACTTGTTCACCAAAATGAACTAATCTTTTTCTGAGTCATTTGGTTCATTCAAAGAACAGAACGAACGAATTGACAAAGATTCATTCATTTTGATGAACGAGTTCGAACAGGAGAGTCACGAACGTACTTCGCAGTACAGAGCAAGGCGACCATTTGAGACTTTGTTGGGTTTTTTTTTTAAATGAGCGATCGTTTCGCTTAAGACCCTTATTCATCGTCTGGAATCGTTTAAAGCCTTTTGAACTGTTTGCAGTTTGTTCTGAAACTGTCTTTTGGACCTTGAACCGTTTGGTTCCCACTGAAGTCCATTATATGGAGAAAAATCCTCGAATGTTTTCATCAAAAACCTTAATTTCTTCTCGACTGAAGAAAGAAAGACATGGATATCTTGGATGACATGGGGGTGAGTAAATTATCAGCAAAAGTTTTTTCAGCAAAAGTGAACTACTCCTTTAAAACAACTTCTCTTTTCTGCTGATGTGACCAAGGCCGAGTGTGTCTAAGAAAAATCTCCACTAAACACCACATGCACATCATTCACAAAAATCTCTTCATCCTCCATCTCTTCTCTTCATATTGTAGTTAATCTGATTCTGAACAACAAGCGTGTATGACTCTCAGCTCAATCAGTGGACAAAAAGCAAAGACGAAAGCACACAGAAATCTGTACAGGCCTACACATTGACCATTAAAACCATGACGTTCGACTCATTTTTGAGTTGATTCAGTGGGAGTTAGCATTATCATTAACTTCCATGTGCTTTTAGAGTATGGCAGAGTCAAGTCTGTATTCTGGAATAAACCAGACAGGCTGACGACGAGTTCTGATGTCAAACTCTGGTGCCCCCCATCTCCCTGGCCAGGGTGAGTGTGTCTGTGTCTCTGTGTGTGTTTCAGAGGAGGGAATGTCGCTATTTTCCAGCCACTCAGCAGGAAACGCATCATCACTCATTGTGGTAGACGTGTGCACTGTTTTTACAGGAAAGTGCAAAAATAACCTCAAGCCAAAGGTTCCAAAAGAGCCACTGGCCTCAACATGACAAAGCTTCAGTGGCGGCAGAAGTTTTAAATTAAAGGAAAAGGAGATCACTGCTCTCACAGAAGGAAAGAGAAAAGGGTCATGTTTGATTTAGCCATGATTTTAATGAGATCCCTTTGGGGCAGATATGATAGTAGGCGGGATCCAATATATACATCCCTAACAATTCTTACTGCCCATGCAATTGCATTATTTTATTTTTAATATAATATTGTTTTTAAAATATAATATAAATAATTTCAAATAATATATGCATGATGTATATTCACATACCTGTATGTCTGCACAAGAAAAAATAAATGCAAACTTCTGATCATCAAAAAAAAAAAAAAATGCCCCAAGAAGCTCAAGTCACGACAGATATTTCTACTTATAATTCCCTATTTATGAAAATGGAAACAAGAGGACAAGGAGAAGAGCGTGTGCAGGCATTCTCTGAACATGAATTACATACACAGGAAGGACATGGACTCAGAAGTCTAATCAATGCTGAGAATGATTAGTGGTAGAAAATAAAACAGGGGAAGTCATTCATCAGTGTTTTCTCAGAGAGAGCGGCTTTCAAGATACTGCATCTCTGATACAGAGAGACACGGATACAGCAACTCTTGGAGAAATTCAGAGGGACAGGAAAGTTTCGAGGCAAGGAAAACAATGCTTTTAAAATATTATAGGTTCGAAAAATGATCATCATTTACTCAACCTTAAGTCATTTTAAACCAATTAAACCAATACATTTTCTTCTATGAAATACAATAGGAAACATTCTGAATAATCACACCCATAATCCAATCAAATCTTTAAAGGGATACTTCAGAATTTAGCATTAAGCTTTGTATTAGTAGTAAACCTGTAGATTTTTCCAATTCCCATGCTTTCCACCCTCACATCTCCCTGAGAAGAGAGATTTATGTATTTTTTGTTTGGAAAAAATCCTCCGATGACGTAATAATTGTCATTTTGCGTCATCTGAGGATTTTTTGCCCAGAGGCTGAAGACTACAGTCAGTAGTCGGTAGTGTCCTCAACCCACCCATAGAGGGCGATCTCACTCACAGAATGAGCACATAGTGTCGGCCATCTTGTTTTGGAAGCTAAGCTAGCAGGCTCTTGTTCTGTGGAGAAAGCGGAGTAGTAGGAGTTACCATCCTCTTTTTCACAGACATTTCCGCCATTGATGTCCGGGATTCAGCTTTTGCTTTCTGCAGTCGACATTAATTGTTTGCATGCACAGCTTTTGTTTCAATCTAACTGAATTCATTCCGATTGGTGAATCTGAATGTAGTGTTTACATGAACGCTAAACAAGTGATCGGTTGATGTGTGTTTAAACATTGCTTCTCACAGGTGTCGCTCATCGGTAATCACGCCACCGGCATCACTCGTCATCACCGGCCCTCACTCGTCCCGCTTGCCACAGTAAACATGATGAACGGCGACTGTAGAACGCAAAAGCCCAATCCCGGACATTTTGGGCGATGTTGAAACACATTTTCGGGCAGACTCATCACGGAGACTCACTAGTAGCCTAGACTTGTTGTTTAAAGGGTTAGTTCACCCAAAAATGAAAATTAAGTCATTAATTACTCACCCCCATGCTGTACCAACCCCGTAAGGCCTTCGTTCGTCTTCGGAACACAAATGAAGATATTTTTGATTAAATTTGAGAGCTGTATAACTACCACATTGGCTCCTAAGGGACTGCCTCTTGACGGCCCAGAAAGTCAATGAAGAAAATGTTTAAATATCCCAAGTGACTACCGTGGCTCAACTATATGTTTATCAAGCGACGAGACTACTTTTTGTGCGAAAAAACAAACAAAAATAACGAGTTTATTCGACTATTCCTTTTCTTCCTTGTAGGCCAGAAACGAGATTTCCTTAGATTTCCACGACGCATGCGCGAGAACTGAACTGAAGTAGTGTAAGGAGATCGCAATTCTCGCGCATGCGTCGTGGAAATCTAAGGAAATCTCGTTTCTGGCCTACAAGGAAGAAAAGGAATAGTCGAATAAACTCGTTATTTTTGTTTGTTTTTTCGCACAAAAAGTATTCTCGTCGCTTGATAAACATGTAGTTGAGCCACGGTAGTCACTTGGGATATTTAAACATTTTCTTCATTGACTTTCTGGGCTGTCAAGAGGCAGTCCCTTAGGAGCCAATGTGGTAGTTATACAGCTCTCAAATTTAATCAAAAATATCTTCATTTGTGTTCCGAAGACGAACGAAGGTCTTACGGGGTTGGTACAGCATGGGGGTGAGTAATTAATGACTTAATTTTCATTTTTGGGTGAACTAACCCTTTAACTACTGCGCTCTGTTACCGGTAGGCGTGGCCTCCTAGGGCAGCGAAGGAAGTGCATTCTGGGAGTTGTTGTCTTTCATCCACATAAGCCAAAAATACATTTTCTGGCTTTTCTCAGTCTAGAAAGCTCCAAATTCAAAAATAATTTCACATTTCTTCTACATAAATGACTCATTTTAAATACACATGAAGTATCCCTTTAAGGATAAAATCAATTCCTGCTAAATCATCGATTTGACATTAAATTAGTTTTAATGTCAGCAATCAATGATCTTACATTCTTTTTGATTTTGTCTTAAAAGTGGACACACAGGGACAGAGGGGGAAAGTTCAAAAAATGACTGTTAAGCAGGCCAACATGGATGTTTGGTATCAGAAATATGGCACAATGTTGATTTTTCCAAACTTTTCACTGATGTCCCTCTGTAAACACAAGGAACGCAGAGGAAATGCTTTAAGGAACACACGAAGATGGAAATGAGTGCAGTGCTCAGGAATGAAGGATGTTTGACGCTTTTCCCTAGTAACCCCCTTCCCCTTCTATTCCTCCTCTCTCTCTCTCTCTCTCTCTCTCTCTCCACAATGCTGGAGAGTTGTTGTCACCTCCTGTGATTGTGCAGTGAGGCTGGAATACAGTGGGGCCTACAAAATACCCTCAGCTGCCCTTTAGTGACCCTACATGCCTCTGAACTCTCTTGGATTCAGGGAGAGTCCTATGTGTGAGAATTTTTAGACATAAATGGGAACACAGAGCATACTGTGTATATATATACTCTGGAGGATGTAGCTGTGCTTTAACAACAATTCAGACCTCCCATGGTACCTCCAACACTATAGACATGGCGCCAATACGTTGAGTTCTTTTATATGACTGACAGGAGCTGACAACAACCACCGCCTGGATGTTGTTGACCTTTTGAAGACACACACTTTGAATGACTACACAGCTGTACAGAACAATCTTCACACAGTGTTTTTATATATTTGTCTATAATACATGAAAAAAATAATAAAAAAGAACATTACACACACAAATATACAGTATGCAGTGTGTGTGTGTGTGTACATACATATACATAAAGAATATAACAGTTTTCTATTTTAATATATTTTAAAATGTAATTTATTCCTGTGATGGCAACGCTGAATTTTCAGCATCATTACTACAGTCTTTAATGTCACACAGTCCTTCAGAGATGATTCTAAAATGCTGATTTGCTGCTCAATTATTAATAATGGTCCTTATTTTTATCAATGTTGAAAACAGTTTTTGCTGCTTAATATTTTTATGGAAACTGTGATGCACTAGCACTACCATTCAAAAGTTTGGGGCAATATAAAATATAGAATAAAAGATATAAAATACAAGTATTTCACAATTAAACTGATCAAATGTGACAGTAAAGGCATTTATATTGTTACAAAATATATCTATTTATGTGACTCCGAAGCCTGGATGACGCTGAAATTTAATTATATTAAAATAGAAAGCAAGTCTGTTAAACTGTAATGATATTTCACAATATTACCGATTTTACTGCATGTTTGATCAAATAAACTTCTTTCAAGAACACAAAAATATGAATTATTTTTTTAAACTTGTTAAAATATTAAAGTACAATGTGTCAGGGCAAAAATGGAAATCTAAACTAACTTTTCAAAAAGAAATTATCTCGGAGTGAATTAATTGCTTTCCAAAAAAAAAAAAAAATTGTCCTAAAAAGAGGTTGAGAGCCATGTTTGGTCTTTTGTGGTAAGAAAAAGCACAGTGAGAGGTCTTGGCTGTGATTTCTTGTGGTATGGCTCTGACATAACACAAATGCCTTATTGTCTTGCTTTCTAGTATAATTATCGAAAGTTGGCATGACTTCAGCACAGATAAGTCCAGGGAATGCTTCCAGCTAAAATGCATGTGTCTTTCCGATACAAGCGCAAACAAGTTTTTTTTAGGAATGTCTCTGGCAAGCTAAAGGGTAAATTCCTGTCTATTTCATACAGTACCTATTTCTGTGTCTTCATCACAAAGGGTTTCCATGCTTCTTTTCTAACCTGCAGGAATGCTACTACACCTCAGTGCAATTCAATGAAAATCATTTCAATTCAAGTTCAGTTTTCCGCTACAAATGTGATCTCACCTTTGAAAACCCATTCAAATAAATCAGCTTAATTTCACCTTTGATTCAATCCGAATCATTAGCAATAAATTTGTCCAATGCTACTCTAATGAATTAAATCCCCCATTATTCATTATTATTTTTGGTGCCAACATTGAAAGTACAGAATTAGATAACTTATCAATTGTTCAAGGTGATTGCATAGCACACTTTTTCTGCATCACACCTTTTGGCGCAGACATCCGGTTGTCGTCATTTGACATTTCAGCATGGGGACTTTTTTCCTGATATCTGATGAGTTCAGAGGGTTTTCACGTGTAACTTTTTTGTCACGCTACTGTCCCATGCATGCACACCGATGTAGCTCTAGATTAAAAGCCACATACCCAAAGTCTGCACCAAGCCACAGCGATGAAGTCTTTCATGCGTCTGTGGTACAATCAGCACTGCATGTGCTTTCATTTCATTCTGAACCCTTTCCACCCTTTCCTTTCTCTCTTTCAATTTGAGTGTGTGTAAAAAAAAAGAGCAGAATGTTCCCCAATCTTGCTGCACCTTGCACAATGCTAATTACGCACTAGCCATATTATGTAGAGCATGGTATCATCTACAAACCACAAACTTCAACCTCTACACACTTCACCTGCAAGTACTGACATTTATCTATCAGATCAATTCTAAGAATGTGTCCCAGAGTTTCACAAACTGTAGAACTGATATGTAAAATTATTGAATTTGGATTATAAAACTAGCTTCCAATCCACAAACAGGTCAAAAGTGACTTGTTTTGGAGAATCAGTGGCTAGTAAGCCGAAACTTACTGACAAATGAGAATAGAAATTAGTATCTGCTCAAGATAAGCTTGAACAAATATTGTGTATGCCTTGAAATGGCTTGCATGTTTGTGCATGCGTGTGTGTGTGTGTGTGTTAGTGGGAAAGGTGAAAGACCTACGGTAAACTTCAAAGGATGTTAGAGGTAACTGGGTTCGTGTGCTGTAAATAGGGCTCAGAGTTAAACATTTTTAAAAGCATGAGAAAAAGGGGGAAGTGAGAAAGCATGTTTTTTTCTAAAATAACTTAATGAAAACCACACGAGTTCATTTATTAATTCGGAAGAGAAACTCTTAGAGAGCTGTTAATGGCGTTATGAATGGAATTAAATGGTAAAAAATGACACGTGAAAGAAAATGATATGAATGGTAAAGCGTGTTTTCAATTACAAAAAGACGAGCTACAGTAGGCCTTCACACAAGATAGTATCACTACACCACAGACACATGAATATATCTCTAGCTGTGGGTGCAGGGCTGCGAAATAGAAAATGCATGCCATTTTTAAAGTAATGGTGGTTATGAGGGCACTTGGGAGATGGAAAACTGACCCACATTGAATTCTACCTGTATGTGCGTGTGTATTTGACTACTTCAGCCGTTTAAAACAATGGCATGCATATTTAAAGACACAAGAGAGTTAAGAAACAGCGTACTGTAGGCTACTGTGTGCCAGAACCTCATAAAATGAGTCTGAATACTATTCTCATTATTTCACTTTGACTTTGACGGTATGAACATGGACTCCCATGACATGCTCCACAAATTTGGTGGACTGACCTTTAAACTTTAACCTTTGAACCCCGAGACATTTGAACTGCAGGGGAGCATTTTCACTTCAGTCTCCTTGATTTATCTTTTACATTCAAATTCATGGCTTGAACTAAAAAATACTGAACAAAAGAGATCAGTTTGCATACAGTTCTAGCTTATGTTTGTCAATATGCATTTACATTGATGCAGCTTTAATGTCTTTCAAATTTGTTGCAAATGATTCTGATTTAAATATGTCAACATGGTAAATGTATCCAACTGACAAACAGAGATAACATTTTATCCCAATTGCAAGAATAATTTGTCTGACAAGCATCTGTGGATGCTTGATGGAAGCTTGTTTCCACCACAGAATAAAAAAGGTAATCGTTGATTTTTGATTGCATTGCATTGATATCGTGATTTTTCTTTCATGTTAAAAAGTCAGAAATGTGAGATATCTCGCAATTCTGACTTTATTTCTCAGAACTGCGAGATATAAACTTTCAATTCTGACTTTTTTTCTTGCAATTGCGAATTTATATCTCACAATTATGAGTCTGCCTATAACACAAAATTGCGACTTTATATCGTTCAATTTTGACTTTACATCTCACAATTCCGTGTAATAAAGTCAGAAATCCCCGAATTGTAAGATATAAACATGCAATTCTGAGAAAAAAAATCGGAAAAATTGCATTGAACCTTTATTTTTACAATTGCGACTTTATATCACGCAATTTTGAAAAATAAAGTCAGAATTTTGATATAAACTTGCAATTGCACGAAATTAACCCATCTCGCAATTCTGACTTTATTTCTCAGAACTGCGAGATATAAACTTTCAATTCTGACTTTTTCGCTTGCAATTGCGAGTTTATATCTCACACTTCTGAGTCTGCCTATAACACACAATTGCGACTTTACATCATTCAATGACTTTACATCTAACAAATGTGTGTAATAAAGTCTGAATTGCAAGATATAAACATGCAATTCTGAGAAAAAATTCAGAATTGAACGTTTATTTCTCGCAATTGTGAGTTTAGAATCTCGCAATTGCGACTTTTTATCACGCAATTCTGAGAAATAAAGTCGCAAGATGTAAACTTGCAATTGCGAGAAATAAACTCATCTCACAATTCTGACTTTATTTCTCAGAACTGTGAGATATAAATTTTCAATTCTGACTTTATTTCTCAGAACTGCGATATATAAATTTTCAATTCTGACTTTTTTTCTTGCAATTGCGAGTGTATATCTCACAGTTCTGAGTCTGCCTATAACACACAATTGCGACTTTATATCGTTCAATTTTGACTTTACATCTCACAATTCCGTGTAATAAAGTCAGAAATCCCCGAATTGTAAGATATAAACATGCAATTCTGAGAAAAAAATCGGAAAAATTGCATTGAACCTTTATTTTTACAATTGCGACTTTATATCACGCAATTTTGAAAAATAAAGTCAGAATTTTGATATAAACTTGCAATTGCACGAAATTAACCCATCTCGCAATTCTGACTTTATTTCTCAGAACTGCGAGATATAAACTTTCAATTCTGACTTTTTCGCTTGCAATTGCGAGTTTATATCTCACACTTCTGAGTCTGCCTATAACACACAATTGCGACTTTACATCATTCAATGACTTTACATCTAACAAATGTGTGTAATAAAGTCTGAATTGCAAGATATAAACATGCAATTCTGAGAAAAAATTCAGAATTGAACGTTTATTTCTCGCAATTGTGAGTTTAGAATCTCGCAATTGCGACTTTTTATCACGCAATTCTGAGAAATAAAGTCGCAAGATGTAAACTTGCAATTGCGAGAAATAAACTCATCTCACAATTCTGACTTTATTTCTCAGAACTGTGAGATATAAATTTTCAATTCTGACTTTATTTCTCAGAACTGCGATATATAAACTTTCAATTCTGTCTTTTTTTCTTGCAATTGCGAGTGTATATCTCACAGTTCTGAGTCTGCCTATAACACACAATTGCGACTTTATATCGTTCAATTCTGACTTTACATCTCACAATTGTGTATTAAAGTCCGAATTGTAAGATATAAACAAGCAATTCTGAGAAAAAAGTCAGAATTGAACATTTATTTCTCGCAATTGTGAGTTTAGAATCTCGCAATTGCGACTTTTTATCACGCAATTCTGAGAAATAAAGTCACAAGATGTAAACTCGCAATTGTGAGATAAAAAGTCGCAGTTATCTTTTAAAACGTTTTATTCTGTGGTGGAAATAAGCTTCCATACATATCTAAACTAATGTCCTGACTGGGCCATGAAAAATGTATAATCACATAACAGAGTAATAAAACTACAGCAACATCAAACCCCTTATTTTGGTGTTCAGGTTTTACTACGTTAATGGGACCGAATCTACTGGGAGAGGAAGCACAAAACGTTTCCAGTCTCAGGTATGCACACACTATGATGATAAAGAACAGTCTAACAGTACAAACATCCAATGAGTGACTGGAATGCTGAAACTATGATGTCACAGGTGGATGAGCCCAGACAATGTTTTGCCGTGGCGTGTAGAGCCAATGGCGGTGAGGAGGGGGGCGGACCACACCTTTCAGGTAATTGTGTCTCCCTGTAATGACAGGTAATCCTGCCGGTATTTTTAGCTCAGTGATGGGAGGAGGCCCTGACATGTGTGACGGTAAGGATTTGTATTTCCATTTACGCACAGAACAAGTAAAGAAACAAAAGTGGCTTGTAAGGAGGGGTGAATCAGAGACAGGAACAAGTACTCTAGAGATAAATGAGGTTGACAAAGACTCTTTCAACACTGAAACCACTCTCTGTTTGCTCCAGCTCACTCATGGCAGCCCTCTTGGACTCAAAACAGTCATCAGGCACCTTAAAGAGAAGCTTTAAAACTGTGATATCACCAAACTTACTATATACCTCTGCATGAGTGCTAGCCTACTACAATAGGTCACATGACTAGTAGAGCCGATGAAAATGACCACAGTCCCTCACATTACAAGATAATTTACAAAATTAAAGGGACTCGCAAAATTTACTCACAAAAAGTATGCACTTTAAATACTTTAATGGTCACTCTTTGCGTGTTTATGCTACTTTTTTTAAGCTTGTAAGCTTCAGTACCAGCAAGAAAAACAAATGTTCTATATTTGTGTTTCACAGAAACAACAGAAACGGAGTTTGGAACGACATGAGGGTGATTTTTTTTGTTTTTGTTTTTACATGAGCATGCGCAATTTGTAAGATTCATCATTTAATCCTCTATGTACGTCAGGTTGACAGCAGATAGACAAACCACAAGCTTTTCGGTCAAGGAAATTAAACAATGATTTAACTGAACTGGCATCGTGTACAGCTGATACTGAGATGTTATGCATTCTTCTGAACACTGCGAGCTCTTTCGAGCCTCACATTCCACAACAAACCGCATGTCATTTATTTGCTCTAAAGGGGGAATCCACAACTACGCATTTGAGGGCTAATTGCTACTGTCATATACTACACTGAACATTTTTTTAGGGGCAAACATTTGAAAAAAGTTATCTAAACATGGGTATCATGTGGTAACACCTTAATTAGCTAGTCAAAAAAAAAACCATCAGTCAAGTCAAAAAGATTTAACTGAATTAAATTCACTAAACAAAGCCTCTAAAATACAAGGCGGGCAAAACAGTTGTGGGTGGTTGCAAGGGTTATTTCGGTTAGGCCCACCCAGGACCTCTGTCAAAAAAAAAATATATTTAAGGTAAAAACAATTGCATAAGTCAGCTGAAATACACTTCCAAAAAATATGAATAAATAATAGTTCTTGTTAGATTTTTACATTAAATGATAAACAATAATCGAACCCCTACAATTACTTTGAAACACACCAAAAGTGATGCTTCGAAAAAATGAAATACTTTACTGGACACCTCACATGAAAGGGTCTGCAAAATAGTTTTATAGATGCGAGTGTATGTTTAAATCTTATGAAGTATTCTGTGCTACCAATGCTACTTTTAATCACGTTTCTGCTTGGCCTCGGTGAGCCATTACCTTCCAGCCGGCTGAGCTGTTGCTGTCGCCCTTATCTTTGAAGTAAGGCACGCTCTTCACCATCCACTCGTAGATCTGAGACAGGGTGAGCCGCTTCTCGGGGGAGCTCTCGATCGCCTTGGTGATGAGATCAGCGTATGACATATTCCCCCACGCGTTCCTACGAGACGAGCTGCTCTTCCTCTGGGCCGCTGCAGGGCTGGAGCTGCTGGCAGGGGCGGGGAGCGGCGGCACCTGTTGCGGGTGCGTCAGCTGGGGATTCGGCTGCTGGGGATGCTGTTGCTGGGGATGAACGCAGGTGTCCTGGCAGTGGAAGTCGTTCAAAAGGACGGGTTTCTCCTCCTGGTAGTCCTCGGTCTCTTCTAGTAAACTTAGGCTGTTAATAAAGTCCACGATACCTTGCTCCTGCTTGACGGACGGTGCCGGGGAGGACGTGTTCGAGCTCCCCGGCTCGCTGAATTCCGGTCGGTGCAGCGGCCAGGTGCATGAGCGCGGACGGGAGAGAGGCTCGAAATCCGGGTCGATGTCAACCAGCTGTTGCTGCGCTTCTGCCATCCCAAAATCAAAGCCAAGTCAGCTGACTGTCTTTAAACAGAGGATAAGTGCAGTGAAGATTTCGTCTAGTTTGCTTACACTAACAATCGCACATGATCACATCTGACTGACAATGAAGCCCTATGTCTGACAGCAGTGTATAACAAGCGATGTGTGAATCGTACCATGCCTAGCGCGGGTTTAAATGAAATGACTGTTATGAAGAGCTTTCAGGGTTTTAGAGTAGAGTGACATAGCCACGCCCACAGCGGGAGTGAGAGCCGCGTCAGCCAATCACAAGCGCGTATTCAAAAGGTAAACAGAGATTACGTTTGCATAACCCACGCTACTCCAGTTGATCCCCATGGCAGACTGTTTCTTCAAAGTACTATCTATGTAATGTTACTCTTATTAAGAGTTATTGAGTATCTATTTTCAATTGCACTAGGCTATAATAGCACAGATGTACTTATTTTTAGTTACTAGTTAGTTATTATGTATCCATTCCATATAAAAGTTGTTAATAGAAACATAGTGAATAGTTAATATCTGAGCAACAGATCCCCATATGATTCAGTGGCAAACAATGAGCAACTCATTGCCAGTAACAATGGGATAGATACTTGTCATTATCTGCAAAGGAATAAGTACTAGCCAATCAAATAAATAAGTAGTAACTAACTGAATAGATATTGGAATGATATAGTTGTTAGTGAAACTGAAAAAGATTCTAGTCAGTATAGGATTATTTAATTATTGGATTAGGCTTTCCCTAAATTTCAGTTGAACAGGATTTACGGAGGATTGACTGCCATGAAAGAATTTGACCACAGTTTAGCTTTCCATTCACTTTTTTTATTTTTATGATATTAAAAAATCGCCAGTTTAATATATTTTGTTAATAGGCTTTGAAAGCGGTCCTTTCATCAAGATTTAAAAGGCAGAGTGCAGTGAGATTTATAAACCATTTGGCACTTATTCGCCTTAATCTTGTTGGACTTCCTATATTTGTACTAAGATACTTTATGTTTTCAACGAAGCATTCATGTGACAAAGTCAAATACTGTATGTGTGTGTGTGTAACCGGTGCTAATGCAGAGCCTATAAAAGTTACTCACTAGAGGGAGACATTAACTACATTGCAGTACACTAAGTTTTAAATATAAACTAAGTTATTAAATAACATTTTGTGTGCACAAAATTATAATACAAAAAACTAAAAGCATTTAAATCCCCAATACAATTAATCAGTCGTACAATTGCCCTTTGATAAATTCAATTCGATATGTTACATTTGATTTCAATAGTCTCTATAAGACCTTTATTTTGAAAAAAAAAAAAAATATTTACGTGGACTATCCCGGAAGTAAAATCATTTCTGAAGCTTGTGTCTGTTTGTACATTGCTGAAAATCCTCCGCAGGTAGTAAAACAGGAGCCATATGAAGAGTTAGCCAAATTGAATCTTAAACAATATATTATAAACATACATGCATTGCAGAAGATAAAGCAGCTTGTAAAGAGGACGCAATTGTATTGATGTGGAATTGGACCAGGTGTTAGAATACGAAAGGATTTCAGTCCAGCACAAGGTGTCGGGATGAGCTTCTTCAGTTTCGGACAAAGTGCTGAAATTGACGTGGTTTTAAATGATGCCGAGACGAGAAAAAAGGCCGAGCACAAAACAGAGGACGGGAAAAAGGACAAATACTTTCTGTTTTACGACGGGGAGACAGTCTCTGGGAAAGTCAATGTAACCCTGAAAAATCCAGGGAAGAGGCTCGAGCATCAAGGGATCAAAATAGAATTTATCGGGCAAATCGGTAAGTGCAACGTAATATGAACGAGCGATGCTTCATGACGTAACGAATGTGCTGTAATGTTACCGCTCAATACAACATGTACATCTGTGTTTGTGTGCTTATTTTTGTATTTTTTATTTATTTATTTTTTTCATGTAAATTTCATAAAGCGGACTCAGACTGAAGCATTAGAAATGCTGAAGTGTCAAATTACAAAAACCTTGTCTCGTGACAAATGACATATTAACGATGATCGAATCGTTCTTTCGAGTTGAATATTTTCAATGAATCGAACGAACCGGTTCACTAAACAGGTCTTAATGATTCCTACACGATTCGGATCGAATCCTTCTGAGATCGCTCCTCGATATCTTTTTTTCTAAAGGAAAAGATTAAACACTAGTATCCTATTCTGCACTCATCCAATAACTCGTTCCTCACCGACCTGTTGATCCGTCCTGTTTAGTAATTTTCCGTAATTATCGAGAACCGTTGAGGTGAATATATTTTTAATAGTCAATAAACATAAATGTTACAAATAAATATAGTTAAAAAAATAGTATTAACACTTTTCAGCTATGAAAAGTAAATAAAATATAGTTTTATTTAATGTATTTGCAAATTTTAGGTTCTAAATAAATACCACAATATTAGCTGAATCATGCATACAACAAATTGAAATGGGAATTTCGCTACATGCAAAATAAATAAACACCCTTATAATTAAAACCCATTTTGAGCACCAAAATGTGCTACTCATAAAATAATAATTGAATTTTTTAGCCTGTTCTTTGAATGTGATCTGTTCAAAAGAACCGATTCTCCGAAGTGAGTCAACTTCCTATCTCTAGTAAAAAAGGCGGTATAGAAACCACACCTCTGGATGCTTGCCACAAGCAATAGATCCTGTTTTTTATATTCAGTAATGAACAGTTTCCCTAAACTGTTCTTGTTCTAAGTTACTCATTGTTCTAAGTTAACACTATTTTTAAAGCCATGCAGTATACCCTTGAAGAAAGAAATGTTAAGTTACCTGGATGTATAGAAAATGTCAAATGTTTTCCCTGATATTTATACATCCTTATTTTTGTTGTATTTTAAAGGGTTAATTCACCGGCCTCATGTTGTTCCAAACCTAACTCAAACCATTAAAGAATTGTTTGAGAATAAAACAGAGTACACAAACAAAATATGCTAATTTATTATCACATTTTCTCTCTGGTGTCTTGTTAATTTTCTTTGTAGAATTGTACTATGACAGAGGAAACCATCATGAGTTTGTCTCTCTGGTAAAGGATTTAGCTCGGCCTGGAGAAATGGCTCAATCTCAGACCTTTGATTTTGAGTTCACACATGTGGAGAAACCGTACGAGTCCTACACGGGCCAGAATGTAAAACTACGGTATGTGTTCCTATCATTGTGTAGTTCAGTAAAGATTGTGTATATGAGCTCACACAACAATATGTTGTACATTTATTTGATAGACTTAACATCAAATCATATATATATATAATTAGAGTAATGAACTCTAATTTTTTCCCTCAGCTATTTCCTGCGGGCAACCATCAGCAGGAGACTGAATGACATCTGCAAAGAGATGGACATCGTAGTGCACACGCTCAGTACGTATCCAGAACTCAACTCCTCCATAAAGATGGAAGTGGGAATTGAGGACTGTCTACACATTGAGTTTGAGTACAACAAGTCGAAGTAAGTCTGAAAAACAGCCAGAGGATGAGGTGTTTTTATGTCTTAGATGATTTGTAAATGTTAAAATAGTTCAATAAAATTCATATTTTTCACTTACTGATACATTGTTTTGCATTTCCCCCTGTTTCTTCCCCTCCTAAAAATCTTGAAAATGGCAGGTATCATCTCAAAGATGTGATTGTGGGGAAGATCTATTTCCTATTGGTGCGAATTAAGATCAAACACATGGAAATTGATATTATTAAACGGGAGACAACAGGGACAGGGCCAAATGTGTACCATGAAAATGACACCATTGCAAAATACGAGATTATGGATGGAGCACCTGTCCGAGGTATGAAACAATTAATAGATCACACACATTTTTATTTGCTATCCTATGTGTATATGACTTTCTTCAGTCGAACACAATCAGAGTTATATTAAATAATATCCTGGCTCTTCCCAGTTTTGTAATGGCATTGAATAGTGGCCAAGCTTTTGAAGCTCCAAAAAGACCATTCACCCATCAAAAAAAGTAATCCATACCACTCCAAGGGGTTAATAAAAGCCTATAAAGGTTAAAAAAATCTCCATATTTCTGAAAGTGGATCAAACTGAGCACCACAACACACTTGTAACCAATCACCAGTAGGGGGCATTTACACTCATTTGTATTTTGTCTTTAATGCTTTAGGTGAATCCATCCCCATCCGTCTTTTTCTGGCTGGGTACGAGATGACGCCCACCATGAGGGACATTAATAAGAAATTCTCTGTTCGTTATTACCTGAATCTCGTACTCATTGATGAAGAAGAGCGACGTTACTTCAAACAACAGGTTGGTGTTAAAAAAAATGAAAAATAGGGAACTAAATATGTAAAACAATTAGTTATGCATTTTGTGTTTAAAGGGGTGGTAAAGTACGATTTCACTTTTCTAACTTTAGTTAAAACGCTCAAAGTTCAAAGCAAAGAAGATATTTGCTTTTAAAGAAAAGGACTACAACAAATGGCTGGTAGGGACTACACGCGGGTGACATCACCAACCCTAAAATGTACATAAACCCCGCCCCCGGGAACACTCCATGTTGAGAAGAGGAAGAGTTGTATAAGAGTACATTTGTGAATCAGCTCAAACTTTAGCATCCATTTTTTCACATGCAATAGAAAGTGTTTATCTCACAACAGTTCATATAAGAGTGATTTATAGATTACCATGACAATATGCTAATTGAAGATAGTTAACTCCACATCAGGAACAAAAATGCATCAACTAACTATTCAGAGACGTCCTGTTTTATTCTACAGGAGTCTCCTTTGACTAATTCCGTTTTAACATTAAAGGGAGAACAGTTTTTTCTGTCATTCTAATGTGTCTGCGTAATCGCAGCTGGTAACACACACCCGCCCTTTGGAGCAGCTCATTTGCATTTAAAGGGCCAGGCACAAAACAGTGCTTTTGCAAACCCTTTAAAAGCGACAACTTTAACATGCTATATAAAAATATCTGTGGGGTATTTCGTGCTAAAACCTCACACACACACACACACTCTGGGGACATCAGAGATTTATTTTACATCTTGTGAAAATGGCATTTTACCACCCCTTTAAGGATTCATACTTGTTTCCCTAGCAATGGTGAAATAATCATTAATTGTTTGGAACATGTGTTATTTATTTATCATCATAGGAGATTACACTATGGAGGAAGGGAGACATTGTGAGGAAGAGCATGTCCCATCAGGCCGCCATCGCCTCCCAGCGCTTCGAGGGCTCGGCAAGCTCAGAGAAAGCACTCTCTCAAGCTAAAGAGGACAGCAACTAAACCTAACCATGTCAGCTAATCGTCTCATGTGTGTATGTGTTAGAGAGAGTGTGTGTGCATGGATTTAAAGAAGGCGCGTGCTCCCAAAATAGATTGAGCAACGTAAACATGATATTTCGCATTCCTTAACATTGCGGTTTATGATCAACAAGTTCTTAAGTAGCTTTTAAAAAAGGGATGAATGTGAAAAGCAGAAACACTGATTCCAAAAAACACGATTTGATATTTACAAATTCTTCCTGGCGGTTCCTCTGAGATTGTTTACTTTTGTTGTCCGCCACCCTGGAATTAATTGATTTATTGACCGTATATTTAATTGAAGCATTTCAGCAGTCCATCTAGACAACACAAACACATTCCATCTCTATCTTCCTTTACCAGCCTTTTTAAAGTTCTGTATTGAATGGTTTGTTATTGTAGATTTCTTCTTTCATAACATATACATTGCATAAAGTGTTCAGTTTCTGTTTTCTAATGAAATGGTATTTAACTAATTCATATTTTAGTGATTTTTTTTTATATATATATATATATGCTTACCAATACATGCCTTTTTACGTTTTGTTTCCATTCCTGAAGATAAATTATAAGCACTTCAGGGTTTTTGCCAATGTGATTTTAGTGTCTCAGGAGGAACCCTAAACTCCATATCAGCCTCAAATTAATCACACATTTCAGTTTAGATTCAACTAACAAACCAAATTAATTTCCCTACAAGTATGTAGCTGAACTGAAATGCACCTATTTTAAAGTCTGACAGCTCCTTGCCATATTTTAAAATGTAGGGGAAAAAATTGAAATTGAATTCAGTATTATTGCTGTTATAGTTTGGTTATGGGAAACCAAAATGTTTGACGTTGTTGGTTGAAATTTCTTGGGTAACACTTTACAATAAGGTTAACTATTGAACAACCATATTTTAAAGTGTTACTACGTTGTCACAGGCTGCTTTGATGTTTAAAGTTCTTTAATTCCTGTCCGTGAATAATTTCTTGAATTCAGGAGGCATTAATGTCTTTTTTTTTTTTAACCAACACTTGAGATCAGCTCTCATATTACGTCATTGCTCTAACCTTTTACTAACCAATATATGACCTGCAATCTTTGACCATACCAGTGCACCTTAAGCTGTTAAAGTGAACAGGATGAAGCAGAAGCATTAACACTTAGCGCACTATACGGGATGTCCTGGAAGTGATTGCACACCCATTTTGAAATTGCAACCCCATAGACCTCAGTCAAATAAGTGCCATATTTAATTTTTGTCTGCGAAGGATAGAACTACAGTGAGTTCAATGAATTATACTGTTCTTTAATATCAATCTGATTGTTCGGCTGACGAAATGTCTTGATCTAATACCTTAAGACAGTGCGTGCACATGTAAAGACTGTAAATCGATCCCTCACAACCTCGTTTTCACATGCATTCAATTTAATATGGCTTCTAACCTGACAAAGGTTTATTACGGCTGCCTTTCAGAGCAGTGCTCTGTTAGTGGCTCTCACTGTTGTGATTATTTCTTGTCATGTTAGGACCATTGGAGGTGTTTATCCGCCCGAAAAACCAGAATGAATGATCTCATCATGATTGATCTCCCTTCTTTGAGACTGCAATTTCACAATATTGGTCTTTTGTTAGTACTTGCATTCAATTAAGTAAGAAAATAAAAGTTCCTTGTGTCAGGGAATGAATATAAACTGAGATCTAGATCTGAAAAATGATTATGAGATATTGATGAAACACAATAGGCTTGGAATATTGTTAGCTAAAATGCCTTTATATATATATGAAGAGTTCAGATGCAAAAGCCTCTAAATGCCATTTGAAATTTTCTTCTAGAATGATCATTTTTATCAAGCTTGTATATTTAAGTTCAGTGATTTCACTTAAATGGCAATGATGATTGCCTATTAATTGTTATTTAAGTGAAATTACTGAACTTAAATATACAAGTTTGATAAAAATCATCATTCAAGAAGAAAATTTCAAATGGCATTTAGAGGCTTTTGCATCTGAACTCTTCATATATATATATATATATATATATATATATATATATATATGTTTATATATGGCATGAAAAGAACCCTTGCTTTTGGTGTCAAACGAAAACATGACAAGGCCCATCACTGAGGACTAAAGCTCCCGTTTTGATGTGTACAGTAAGTCATACCTCTGCTGTCTGTTTTTACAAATCTAAAGCATCTCTTTGCTGAATATTCATGGCTCTGTGCCAGACTGTGTTTACTGACTTGATGTATATGGTAAATTAGCACTGTGTCTCCTTCCAAAACAAAGAAGGAACCAAGAATTAATTGTTTCCTAACTTTCTTTACATTTATCATTGTGCAAAAAAGTGCTGCTTAAAATGGGCATTAGATAACCATATTTCTATATTAATATTATGTATGTACAGTATATATTTACAGAATTGTAAGTATATGATTTAGAAATCACTCTAAGGTACTAGCAGAGTTTACAAAAGGGATTCTAGATCTGTGCTAGATGTCAAACAGGAGTGCAGAACACACATGTGATCTAAATGCTCTTTCAGTACTTGTGCTGTATATGAAATTTGTTTTTACTGATTCCTCAAAAAAACAACAAAAACAACGCTCTTTTCCCTCATAGAAACTTCCAGTGTGTCACGTGTCCTCATTTCACCAGCAATGGCACTCAGTGTAAAATGAAACTGATATATGGGGGAAATGGCTCGTTTTGAGGGTAATTTGGGTATCTAAATGGTTCATATCAGTCAGCAGCAGTGGCACTTGATAACCCCTAGAGGGCAGAATTATGCCTTATTTGACTAGTCAGCACACAGTCATAGCCATTTTGATGAGAAAAGGCCACATTTTTTAATTAATCAATGTATCATGGTTTCTGAAAAGAGCAGTTAAACAGCACAACTTTGTAATAGTAAGAAATGTTTCTTGCAGCACCAAATAAGTATTTTAGGATGATTTCTGAAGGATCATGTGACTGAAGGCTGGAGCGATTATGCTGAAAATTCAGCTTTGCCATCACAGGACAGGAATATATTACATTTTAAAATAAATTCAAAGAGAAAACAGTTATTTTAAATTGACGAGTATAAAGGAAGACCCTCTAGCCGATGAGTTTACAACAGTGCTCTGGCTTTGAGAAGATTATGTTATTGATCGTCTGGCCGTGGTGCTGACAGCTGTGTTTTCCAAGTGAATTCTGAAGCAGAAGAGAAACCTGGATGAGTATTGATCATAGCTGATGTCCGCTTTCTCTACATCTGCAGAATTCAAGCCCATACACTCTAATGAGGCCTGAGGAGAAATAACAAGCCTTTGTATTCAAATCCTGAACTGAATCTGTCACACAATACAGAGAGTAGCCGTGAAGCAGACGTATTCCTCGGGGAGTCTGTTTTGTTCCTTGTGTGCAATAAAATCACTTTTCATTTAGGAAAATGCAATCTAATTTCTAAAAAATAAATAAAAGGTTTCGGTTGAAATAATACTAGTGCTTAATTTTAACGATTAATCGTAATTACTTGCATCAAACTTAATGTTTTGTAAAAAAAAAAATATATATATAAATACATACCACATATATGTGTTATATATATATATATATATATATATATGTGTGTGTGTGTAAATATTAGGGCTGGGCAACGGTTAATCGCAATTAAAATAAAAGTTTGTGTGTACATAATATATTATTTCTCATATATAAATACACACACATGCATGTAGTATATATTTAAGAAATATTTGCATGAATATACTATACATAATTTATATTAAATATAAATATTTTATATATTAATAACACATTTTTCTTAAATATATACATGCATGTGTCTGAATTTTTATATACAAAATAATTATACACAGTACACACATATTATGTAAACACAAACTTTTATTTTGGATGAGATTAATCGCAACTAATCGTTGCACAGCCCTAGTAAATATATATTTACAAACTTTTATGTTACATGTGGTTTTTTGCGATTAATCGATTTGACAGCACTAAATAATATCAATCAATAATAATTATTGCTATTACTGCTAATAATAACGATAAATTAATATTTAAGGTAAAAAGTTTATTATAAGCACATTTACAAACAGTCACTACTGCCCCAAAGTGCTGTACAAGTAGAAATAACAAAAATTAAACACAATAAATATTTAAAAAAAAACATTTAGAAACTACTATTCGAAAAAA